>JAJTUV010001609.1:0-288890 GCA_021653895.1 Mastomys natalensis | reverse complement strand
AGGGTCCCCCCAACTTCCAACCTCCTGAGGTTGCATGTTTCCCTTCTTTCTGTTGGTCCTCAGAACTTAAGTCCTTGTTCCCCCACACAGAACCAGATCATGTTCCCCTCTTCCTCTCAATGTCCCCTTTCACTCTCAGGTCCTTCCCTCCATTCCTCTCTTGTGTTTACTTTCTTCTTCCTCCTAAGAGGTACTGAGGAATTCTCACTTAGGCCTTTGTGCTTGTTTGACACTTTTTGAGTTCTGTGGATTATATCTTAGGTTTTCTGATGGCTAATTCAGAATTCTTTTTGACAAATATTCACATATTTGTGAGTCCTTTTTGGGTCTGAGTTACCTCACTCAGAATGATATTTTCTAGTTCCATTCATTTGAATGCAAAACTCAGAACATCCTCCTTCTTATTAGGTGAGTAGTATTCCATTTTGGAAATGAACCATATTTTCTGCATCCATTCTTCTGTTGTTGGAAATCTGTTTTTTTCCAGCTTCTGGCTGTCACAAACATGGCAGCTGTGTACATAGTGGAACACATTTACTTGTGCATTGTAGAGTATCTTTTGTCTATATTCCCAAGAGTGTTATTTCTGATTGTTCAGGTAGATCTCTTTCTAATTTTCTGAGGAAACTTTAGATTGATTTCCAAAGTGGTTATAGCAGTTTGGAATCCCACCAGCAACGGAGGAGTGTTCCTCTTTCTCCACATCCTTGACAACATGAGGTTTTGATCTTAGCCATTCTGATTGGTGTAGGGTAGAATCTCAGGATCCTTTTGATTTGCATTTCCCTGATCACTAAGGACTTTGAACATTTCTTTGGATGCTTTTCAGCCATTCGAGATTCCTCTGTTGTGAATTCTCTGTTTAGTTCTATACCCTATTTTTGATAGAGTTGTGTGGGTTTTTGGTGGTTAGCTTCTTCAGTTCTTTATATGTTTTGGATATTAGCCCTCTATTGGATGTTGGGTTAGTGAAGATTTTCTTTCCTAATCTGTAGGTTGCCTATTTGTCTTACTGACTATGTCCTTTGCATTATAGAAGCTTTCCAGTTTCATGAGGTGCCATTTATCAATTCTTGATCTTGGAGAGTGAGCCATTGGAGTTATGTTTAGGAAATTTCTCCGTGTGCCAATGAGTTCTAGGCTCATTTCCACTTTCTCTTCTCTTAGATTTAGTATATCTAGTTTTTTGTTGAGGTTCCTGATCCATTTGGACTTGAGATTTTTGTTAGATAACAAATATGGGTCTATTTTCATTTTTCTACATAGAGACAGACAATTAGACCAGCACTATTTATTGAAGATGCTTTCTTCTTTTTTCATTGTATGTTTTTGGCTTCTTTGTCAAAGATCCAGTGTCCTTAAGTGTGTGGGTTTTTTTTTCTAGGTCTTCAATCCTATACCATTGCCTAACGTGTCTGTATCTGTACCAATATCATGCAGTTTTTAATCACTATTGCTTTGTATTAAAGCTTGAAGTCAGTAATGGTGATCCCCCCAGCATTTCTTTTGTTAAGAATTATTTTCTCTATTCTGAGTTTTTTCCTTTCCAGATGAATTTGAGAATTGCTCTTTCCTTTATTTGAAGAATTGTGTCAGGATTTTGATGGAGATTGCATTGAATCTGTAAATTGCCTTTGGTTGGATGGCCATTTTTATGATATCAATTCTGCCATTATATGCACATAGGAGTTTTCTCTATTTTCTGAGATCTTCTTTGATTTCTTTCTTGAGATACTTGGAGTTATTGTCATACAGATCTTTCACTTGTTTGGTTAGAGTTACCCCAAGGCATTTTATGCTGTTTGTGGCTATTTTGAAGGTAATTGTTTTCCTAATTTCTTTCTCAGCCTAGTTATCATTTGTATAAAGGAAGGCTACTGATTTATTTGAGTTAATTTTATTTCCGGACACTTTGCTGAAGTTGTTTATCAGCTGGAGAAGTTCTCTGGTAAAATTTTTGGGGTCACTTATGTATAATATTATATCATCTGCAAATAATGATACCTTTATTTCCTCTTTGCCAATTTGTATTGCCTTGATCTCTTTTTCTTGTCTTATTGTTCTAGCTAGCACTTCCAGTACTATACTGAATAGATATGGGGAGAGTGGGCATCCTTGTCTTTCCCCCAAATTTAGTCGGATTGCTTCAAGTATCTCTCCATTTAATTTGATAGTAGCTGTGGTTTTGCAGTAATTTGCTTTTATTATGTTTAGGTATGAGTCTTGAATTCTTGATCTCTCTAATACTTTTAGCGTCAACATGTGTTGTATATTATCAAACTTTTTTTTCAGCATCTAAGGAGATGATCATGTGATTTTTTTCTTTGAGTTTGTCTATATAGTGGAAAACATTGGTGGATTTTGTTTTATACCGAATCAATGTTGCACCCCTGGGATGAAGCTTACTTGATCATGGTGAATGTTGGTGTTGTTGTGTCCTTGGATTCAATTTGCAAGAATGTTATTGAGTATTTTTGCACCGATATTCATAAGTGAGATTCGTCTGATGTTCTATCTTCCGGTTGCGTCCTTTTGTGGTTTAGGTATGAGAATAATTGTGGCTTCATAGAATGAATTATGTAGTATTCTTAATGCTTCTAATTTAATGGAATTGTTTGAGAAATGCTGATTGTAGATCTTCTTTGAAGGTCTGATAGAATTCTACACTAAATCTGTTTGGCCCTAGGCTTTTTTTGATTGGGAGGTTTTTAATGATGTCTTCTATTTCCTAATGAGATATGGGCTTGTTTAGATAGTTTACCTGCTCTCATTTTAACGTTGGTATGTGGTGTCTGTCTAGAAAACAATCCCTTTCAGCTAGACTTTCCAATTTTGTTGAGTATAACCTTTTTTAATCTGTTGATTTTTTTAAATTTCCTTGGTTTCTGTTGTCATGTCTCCTTTTCATTTCTAATTTTGTTAATTTGTATACTGCCTTTGGGCCCTTTAGTTAGTTTGGCTAGGGTTTTTCTATCTTGTTGATTCACTCAAAGAACTAGCTTTTGGTTTTGTTGATTCTTTGTATTGTTCTCTGTATTTCTATTTGGTTATTTCTGCCCTGATTTTGAGTATTTCCTGCCATTGATTACTTTTGGGTGTGTTCACTTCTTTTTGTTCTAGAGCTCCTGGTATGTCATTATGTTGTTTATGTAAGATATCTCCCGTTTCTTTACCAGGGTGCTTAGTGCTATGAATTTTCATCTTAGCATTACTTTCACTGTGTCCCAGAAGTTTGGGTACAATGTGTGAGCATTTTCATTAAATTCCAGTCATTAATTTCTTTCTTTATTTCTTCCTTGACTAAGTTATCATTGAGTAGAGAGAGTTGTTCAGCTTCCATGTATATGTAGGCTTTCTGTTGATTTTACTGTTATTGAAGACCAGCCTTAGTCAGTGGTGATCTGATAGGATTCATGGGATTTTTGAGGGTTGTTTTGTGACCAATTATATGGTTGATTTTGGAGAAGGTACCATGATGTTCTGAGAAGAAGGTGTATTCTTTTGTTGTATGTTGAAGTGTTGGTACATATCTGTTAAATCCATTTTGTTCATAACCTCTATTAGTTTCATTGTGTCTCTGTTTAGTTTCTGATTCAATGACCTGTCCATTGGTGGGAGTGGGGGCGGTGTGAAGTCTCCCACTATTATTGTGTGGGTTTCAATGTGTGTTTTGAGCTTTAGTAAGGTTTCTTTCATGAATGTGTGTACTCTTGCATTTGGGGCATAGATGTTCAGAATTGAGACTTTCTGTTGGTGGATTTTTTTTCTTTGATGAATATGAAGTCCTTCCTCATCATGCTTGATAACTTTGGTTGAAAGTCCATTTTATTGGATATCAGGATGGCAACTCTAGCCTTTTTTCTTGGGACCAATGTCTTGGAAGACCTTTTTCTATCCTTTTACTCTGAAGTAATGTCGTTGTTATTGAGGTGTGTTTCTTGAAAGCAGAAAATGCTGTATCTTATTTGCATATCCAGTCGGTTAGCTTATATCTTATTTTATCATAATAGAATTATTTTCTTTTTAATGGAAATATTTCTCTATTATATTTCAAATTTTATCACTTTCCCATGTTCTCCCTGAATTCAACTATCCCATCCCCCTCTCCTGCTTTTATGAGGGTGTTGTTTTACCTAAACCCACTCTCACCTCTCAGCCCTCAAAATACTCTACATTGGGGAATGGAGCTATCATAGGACCAAGGGCCTCTCCTCTCATTAATGCCCGACAGGCCATCTTTTGCTACATGTGGGGCTGGAGCTATGGACCCCTCCATGTGTACTCCTTGGTTGGCAGTTTAGTCCCTTGGGAGCTCTGGGGGTCTGGTTGTTTGATATTGTTTTTCTTCCTATGTTTTTGCAAACCTCTTCAGCTCTTTCAGTTCTTTCTCTAACTTCTCCATTGGGGACCCCATTGGGTCAGTCCAATGGTTGGTTGCAAGCTTCTGCCTCTGCATTTGTCAGGCTCTGGCAGAGCCTCTCAGGAGACAGCTATATCAGGCTGTGTGAGACCCCCAGGCAAGCAACTTTGGAACTCTTATGGAAGAGTTAGGGAAATTATTGCAGGCTCAAATTAGATAGTAACTCCACAGGAAGATCAACAGTGTCAATTAACCTGGACCTTTCAGAATTTCATAATCTGAACCCACCACTGAAAAATCATAGAGAGGCCAGGCCTAGGCCCCCCTGCACTTATATACTAGATGTACAGGTTGGATGTCATGTGAGTCTTCAACAACTGGAGCCAAGGCTCTCCCAAAAGCTGGTGTGTGTCTGTAACATATGCTCTTCTAGTGTAGTAGGGCTGCATTGACTGACTTCAGTAGAAGGGGATGTGCCTATTCCACAAAGAGTTTATGTGCCAGAGTGGGAAGATAGGCATGAGAGTTTCTCTCTTCTGAAGAGATGGGAAGTAGGGTGTGGGAAAGATTGTGGAAGGATCTGATTTGGAGGGGTTCAAAGAACATGATGTAAAATATATAAATAAAAATAAATTGAAAAAGAAATGTAAGAATTTGCCAATCGTAAGGAGACTGGCTCACATTAAGTTACAGTAATGTCTTTTAACTGAAAAACAAAACAAAACAAAGAGACAACAAATGATTCAACCAAGTCATCCCACAGTGCGGGGAGAACTTTCAAGTTTTTACGCTAAAATAACTTGCAAATTGTTCTTCAGCATGCATTGTTCAAGACTTGGGCAGTCATCCACACTGACTCAGATAATTTGCTATCAACTTAATGTTTCATTTTCCTAAAGAATAGAAAAATGTCTTATGTCATAAATGCTCATGTATTCTAAAATGATTTTACATTAAAAATACCTATTTTCTCTGTACTTGTAACACTAGTCCAGGGACAAAAATCATATGGTTTGTATTTCTTTGGATACCATAAGTTTACCTCTTTTGTGGAGTGTATATAAATAAAGAAACATCCTGGTGTCTAGTCAGTAAGATGCAAGATTCACCCAGCCATGGTCTCTGACTCATTCATCCAGGAATCTCCTCCACCTGTTTCTTATCAACTTAGGTTGGACCTGCTTGATTGGTGGTGCTGTATCCTTACAGAGATCTCTGGCTTTTGGTACTCTACCCAAACTGGAATCTCCTTGAGACTCCTCCCACATATCCTGTTGTTGGCCTGTGTCATGACGGTTTTGGACATCAGGACTGGCCCTTTCACATAACTCAACTATACTCAGATGATGTAGATTTTGGGGTGGTCGAATTCAGAGCCATTGATCTGCTCTTGGGTGGTAGGTAAGCTGCTCAGCCTGCCGGATTACACTTATCAGCACCATGAGGGTGAACTTTCCAGCAGTGCTCCAGCAAGTCCACCCAATGCTGCCACTGGCAGGATGCTGGGTCAGCTCTTCTGCTCCCAAGCTCTTGGTGGCAGCTCGCTTCCATCTATGTCTCTAGTACTAGCTCCACTGTGCTGCCTAGTCATGATGCAGGGCCCAATCTCAAATCACTGCAAACTTTGAGGAGGTAGGACTGCCCTTCTCCCCTCACATCTTTGGGACTATATCACCCCATGCCTTCACCATCTGAGCCTGCTCTTCTGTCTTGTCAAAGTGAGGTGTAGGCACTGCTGTCCCAAGAGATAGAGCCTTTGAGGGACAGAGCTATGGCTCCTGCTATCATGGCCCAAGGATCATCTCTCCTGGCTACTGCAGGAAGCAAGATAGAGTTGGGGGGAATCCATCACTCATGCACCCATGCCACCACATACATCAGGAATTGCACAAGCTCTCCATGTTCTTTCCCACAGGGCCCACTTACCTGCCACCTCTACTGTGCTTCCAAGATGAGGTACAGGGCTGGATATCTTCAGTGCTACAGATGACGAGGGGCAGGTCCAGCTCACCCATCTTATCACTTCATAGCCATCTATTTTGTCTCCTACTGGTTTTGAGCTGTGAAGTGTATAGAGGGCATCATTCCTGCATCCATGATAATTCAGAGTACACCAACGACAGAGCAATGTTCTCCTTGTTCTATCCTCAGGGATAGCTCACCTCACCCTTGACCAAGCCTAGCATTACTGTGCTGTCCAGAACAAGTGTAGGACTCACTATCCTGAGTGTTGTAGCCTGTGATGGACAGGGGAACTCACCCATTTTCATGATGCTGTGGCCAGTTCTTCTGCCTACCAAAGATGCCAGGTGTTAAGGGGAATGAGGGTAAGGAGAGGTGCATGTCCCTATCTACAGAGTATGTAGGTGCTAAGGAGCAGGCCTTACTCTCTCAAGGTCAGAACCATGGGAGCAGCTTGCCCAACTGCTGCAGATGAGCAGGAGCAAGCATTACCTATGTACTCATGCCATTACATGGCATATGAATGGCAGGACCACTCTTCTACACACATCTCTTGTTTGTCTTACACACATGCTTACCACCAGGACCAGCTCTAGTGTATTGCCTGGGCTAGGTACTATGTCTTGTACCCAGATTGCTGCAGAGATGTGGTCAACTCTCCAGAGCATTGTATCCAGTGATGGGTGGGGCTGTTTACACAGTCCCTGTACATCCCTGTGGTGCCCAGACAGTGATAACACCATGTTCTCCAGTGGTAATAGAGCCATGAACATTGACACTGACTCCTCGTGCTTTGTAGCCCTGATTTCAGACATGGCTTTCAGTGATAGCTCAGACTGGGACTCACCATGGCCCAGATGGTGGGGTTTGACTCTTAACACCATGTTTTTCCTTTTTACCCTCCAGTCTCCATTTCCCATGTTTCTCTTCTATAATTTTTCCCCCAAGCTAGCCTTCTTCTTCTCTTCTTCTCTTCTCATCTGACATATTTGAATACTCAGTGGTTTCCTGTTGCAGGATTGCCATGATGTTACATGCTGTGACATCCTCTATTCATGCCCCATGTCTACCATATCCTTAAATACAGGCATTTTTTAAAATTGAATTTGGAGTATTCCAGTTAGGCTAGACTCCATATTCAGTCAAGCCTCTGAGAAATCTTTTCTCTGACACCCCAAAATAAGTTATGTATACACATTTCCTCCAAGGACTTGTATGGAAATTGTGTGTGTTGAAGATTCACTATATCCTCACGTATGAGAAAGTACAAAGAGCCATCTCCTTTTCAAAGGGATTTTTAAACCATGAAGTAAATTTACTGTGTAGCGTGGCTACCCTGTAATTTTCTATATATACCAAGCTTCATCCAGCCCCAACTCACAGAAATCCACTTGAATCTCCATCCTGAGTGCTGAGATTCAAGGACTGTGCTACCACAAGTGACTTTTATAAGATTTAAATAGAACAAGTGTCAGTTAGGTTTGACAAAGACATAAAAAAGAATCACAGTGTATTGGATTGAATGAATTAATAATAACCCCAAATTACCCAAAATGTGTCAGGGTCAATTAAAAAAAGAAATTAAGAAGAACTTTCCTTGTGTATTTAACCAGAGTAAGTACAGATTTGGATTTTGCAACATCTCTCTCACTGCGGGGATTAAGTCACTGATTCACCTGCCCCCCAAGTGACCCAGGCAACATGTTGCAAACATCACTACACAAAGATTAATCAACTCATTATTATTTCCCCTCCAAAACTTATGGTGAATGTTTGTTTATGAAGATGGCTATCAAAATGCCTGCTGTTTCAGGTTTGATTACCATAAAATTCACAGACACCTGCACTACACATTTATCAGGGACATAGAAGACTACATATTTTAGGTTGAAACCATGCCTTAGGTTAGTCCATAACAGCTGATGACATCAGACATCTAAAGCAAGTATTTTTGGTTGTTATACTGTTTGCTTGAAATCGAGTTGAACAAGCAGGCTGAGTGCACAGTAGGACAGCAGTCTTGAATATGAAATGCCTTCAAGGTGCATTAACTCTGGCTGTGAGGTCCATCAACACTTTCAGTCTCTTAGAATGTAAGAGATATTTTCCTAGTGATGCAGCTCCCAGGAGAGTGGATTGGCAACTCTACCCTGTGCCTCAGTCCCTGCTCCATAGAGTACAGTCTCTATCTGGATCTCCTAACTGGATTCTCAGCTTCTGACACCACAGGAGAAAAGAGTCCCTCTGTGATGCTCACTAGTCAGTTAAAAGTTTTCCTTTCTTATTAGTGGGAAGAAGTTTTGTTTTGTTATTTTTTTTAGAGAAGATGTCAACTTCTTGGTAAATTGTCATTTTTCCTTTCTGTGACATGACCATGTCATCCTCTTGGGGCCTGAGCTCTGAGAACATTCACCCTTCATCTTGGGGGTTGCTGTTAACTTCATAGCTATATGAGGGTTGAAGTCCACTGGACCACTGAGTCCCCATCTAGTAGCCAGCATCACAACTGCATCCTATTTGCACAGGTGAGTTGCTCTCCATCAGCCACCAGTGTATAGAGAGCAGGCGGTCATCTGGAAGATGTGTGAGTACAGCTCTTTGAAATGATTCTCTGTTTCAGGGAAGCCTGCACAGGTTGAATGCTCAGAGTGGTGAGGTTTACCCCAAGACTTGAATCCAACATGATTTGACAGAGGCTTCGGAAAAAAAATGCTATCTTGCATTATCATTACTTCTATTATTATCTTTTGTTGCTCATTTCAAGACAGTGACTGTGTATTTCTTTCCAGTACTATGGTATCTTGATGGCTAAAACAGTTTGTGACTTTCTCAGAATTCACTTGCACTCAATTTTTCTTGGGAATCTAAGACTCTGTTCACATGGGTGGTAAAATCTCTTCTAGAATCTAGTGAGTCACAAGAGTTATTTGAATTGTGTTTGATGACCTCTGCATATTTACAATTCAAATTATGGTTTGCACAGTTTCTCATGTGGATGTGGTTTATTTCTTTCCGTTTGCAGAAAATATATGTTTAGAGTGGCACATTGAGAAGGTAATATCGTTTTATGAGGCCTGTATGATTGGAACTATGAAATGTTGATCAAACAGTAACCTGATGGTTGATATGGAAATTCAAAGTCCAGTGATATTTGACTAACTGAATAACTCCAACCTCATGTTATCCAAACATCAGAACTCACATTCTGCTGTTTCAACTCCCAGAGACAAATAGGACTATGAGCCCCATAGCTTACTTTTTGTTTTTTTGTTTTTGTTTTGTACATAGAAGTGTTCTTTTTGTAGTCTTGGCTGTCCTGGAGCTTATTTTGTAGACCAGGTTAGCCTTAAATTATAGGAATCGTCTGACGTCTGCCTACCAGGTGCTGGGATTACAAGTATGTGTCAAAATTCCCAGTCCCAATATTGCCTTTCAATTAAAAATTGATGTCATTTGTGCTGTGTTATGTACTGATTATTGTTCTATGTCTTCAATAACTACTTGTTAAACTTTATGTACCACAGCCTAGAAGGGATGCTCCTCCTGTTAATTATTTCCATTCAATGTCTAATGTGCTTTAATTTCATTATCAAAAATGATAAGAATTTCAACAGCAATCCTCTTATGGAAATAGTGCATTTATTAGATCCTGTTTTAAACACATTTACAAGTAGTTTCCTATTTTGCTTTTTTTGTAGACATGATTATCTGTGATAGAGTATATTTTAAATACTGTTCACCAAATGAAAAGATTAGAGAGTATTTGTGAAAACCCTTAAAAGCAAACATAAAAATATTTATTTATGCAGAGACTTAAGTAACTACAATTACATGTGACTGATGACAAAGGAGAATGAAAATGTTTTTTCCCTTGATATCTGATGTTCTATATCTATGTTCTTTCCTCATTTTAAATACCATTTATTCTGATTCTCAAATCTTATTATATTTTTATTATTCTCTATTATTTATTCTCATGTTTTATCTTTGGGAAATTTGTGTAATGTGTTTTCATTATTTCCATGCCTTCCCAATTCCTACAGATTCATCTCCCTTGTGTACCTGATCAACTTTGTATCTTTTCAAGACTTTAAGTCATATAGCACAATTTGTATGGCCCATATGATTTTGGGTGTGTGGACATCCTCTGAGCATGGTCAACTAAGCTACTAGGAACCATATATTTAAATGAAGCTAACTCCCACTCTGTGATAACTGTAAGCTGTCAAAGGCATCTTAATTAGTGGTTAGTATTTTCTCTGGAGACAGACAGTCTCCTTTCTGGTAAGTGTGTACTTTTCACAGTTGCTGGGGTATTAGAAATGGGCAGTGTGTCTGCATGCAGGACACTTCTGATGTAGTTGATGATTAGCCCTCACAACAGTGCTCTTGTGGACATCAAACCAGCCATTAATTTTAACACATTTGAAAAATGAAAACAGTGTACAGGCTGATTTTGTTGTCAACTTGATATAAGCCAAAGTTATTACAGAAAAGGAAGCCTCCCTTGAGGAAATGCCTCTGTGAGGAACCACTGTAGGCATTTTCTCAGTTAGTGATCAAGGAAGGGAGGTATACTGTGGGTGGTACATATCAGAATTAGTAGTTCAGGTCTCTATAAGAAAGCAAGCTGAGCAAGCCAGGAAAAGCAATTCAGCAAGAAGCACCACTTCATGGCCTCTGTATCAGCTCTTGCCACCAGGTTTCTGTCCTGTGTGAGTTCCAGTGATGACTTCCTTGTGATGAACAGAAAATTTGGAAGTGTTAACTGAATAAACCCTTTCCTTCCCAACTAGCTTCTTGTCATGATGTTTTATGTAGGAAAGAAGCCTGACTAAGACTCTTAAGAATGACAGTATAAAGTTCAACTTTTATTACAATGTTCTTGTTAATTATTGTAATTAAATCAATAGGAAATCAATGTAACTTTAGAAAACTTCACTAGAATGACACTGTTAATATGTAAACTTAAAACATAAGGTGATGATTTCTAGGCAGTACAGTATGGACATGCTCTGAAGGAGACAGTCTAATTTGTTTAACAATCATCTGCTGTACCTGATGATACTGACCTAGGACCATTACCACAATGGCCTCCAGAGACATGGTCATGGGAATCTTCTTCCTGTTCCAGACTGCACTTGGAATTCTGGGGAACTCAGCCTTGCTTTGTTGTTTTATCATTTCTGACTTTACTGGGATCAAGCCAAAGCCCACAGACCTGATTGTCAAACACCTGACCTGTTCCAGTATCATGGTTCTTCTCTGCAAAGGAATCCCTCAGACAATGACTGCATTTGGTCAGACATATTTTCTAGATGACTTTACATGTAAACTTGTCTTTTATTTTCATAGAGTTGCCAGAGGTGTATCCCTTGGCTCCACATCTCTCTTGAGTGTCTTTCAGTTCATCACCATCAGCCCTGGGAATTTCAAGTGGGCACAGCTCAAGGCCAGAATCCCCAGGATTGTTGGTCCTTCCCTGGGCCTGTGTTGGTCCCTCCAACTATTGATATATGTCTTCATTCCTATATACACAACTGACATAAGGAGTGTAAGAAATGTTACTGGCATAAAAGAATTTGGATACTGTGCTGTTGTTAATCCTGGGAGAGTTGTCAACATTTTTAACGGAATATTATTGACATTCAATGATGTCATGTTTTTGGGACTGATGATGTGGACCAGTGGCTCCATGGTGTTTATCCTGATCAAACACAAGCAGAGGGTCAAACACATCCACAGGTCCTTGTCACCTAGGTCCTCCTTTGAGATCAGAGCCACCCAAAGTATCCTCACCCTAGTGAGTACCTTTGTAGTCTTCTATGTAACCTCTATTGTTTTGACATTTTATATGTCTGTGATAGATGTAACATTTAGGTGGCTGTCAAATGCAAATTTAGCCATGAGTGCATGCTTTCCAGCATTCTGTCCCTTTCTGCTCCTCAGACATTACATCTCTCTTTTTAGTTTCTGCTGTGCCTGTTCTTACCAGACAACACACTGTGCTCGTGTAGTCAGAGAACTCTAAGGACCATAATGTCTACATCCCTCTTTCGCTTTCTTGTAGTTTGTTGCTCTCTGTGAACACATTGTCAATATGAAGCTTCAAAGTAGACACAGAATATGTACAATGTTTCCTTCCAATACAGTTTCTTATTTTTTTATTTTTTATTTTTATATTATTTATTTATTTATTTATTATTTATTTATTTTTTTATTTATTTTTTATTGGAAATTTTTTTACATTTCAGATATTCTTCCTTACCCCATTTCCCCCCTCCCTCCCAGGAACTCACTATCCCTTCCCCCATCCTCCTGCCTCCACGTTGGTGTACTCCCATCTACCCTCCCCCGTACCTCACCTCCTCACCCTCGAATATCCCCCCCACGATGTCCAGCCTTCATGGGACCAAGGATCTCTTCTCCCACTTATATATAGCTCCCTTGCATATATTGCTGGAGCCATGGGTCCCTCCCTAAGCGCTCCCAGGCTAGTGGTTTAGACCCTGGGGGCTCTGGTTGGTTGGGATTGTTGCTTTCCTCATGGTGTCGTGAATCCTCTCAACTCCTTCAGCCTTCACTCTATCTTCTCCATTGGGAACCCCATGATCAGTTTAATGGTTAGCTGTGAGCTTCTGCCTCTGAGTATGTCAGACTCTTGCAGCCTTCTAAGGAGACAGCTATATCAAGCTCCTGTCAGCATGTACATCCTGACATCCACATCAACCTCTACCTTTGGTGACAGCACATAGGATGGATATCCAGGTTGAATGGTCTGTCTCTCCTTCAGTTTCTGTCCTGCACTGTGTCTCCATATTTGCACCCTTGAGTATTTTGTTACTCCTTCTAAGAAGGACTGAAGGCTCCCCTATTTGATCATCATTCTTCATGAGCTTTATGTGGTCTGTGAGTTGAATCTTGGGTATTTCAGGCTTCTGGGCTAAAATCCAATAATCAGTGAGTGAATACCATGTATGTTCTTTTGTGATTGGGTTACTTCACTCAGGATGATATTTTCTAGTTCCATCCATTTATATAAGAATTTATCAAATTCATTGTTTTTAATAGCTGAGTAATATTCCATTGTATAAATGTACCACATTTTTTGTATCCATTCCTCTGTTGAAGGGCATCTGGGTTCTTTCCAGTTTCTGGCTATTATAAATAAAGCTGCTATAAAGATAGTGGAGCATATGTCCTTGTTATGTGTTAGAGCATCTTCTGGATATATACCCAGGAGTGGTATAGCTGGGTCCTCAGGTAGTGATATGTCCAATTTTCTGAGGAACCGCCAGACTGTTTTCCATAGTGGTTGCACCATTTTGCAATCCCACCAACAATGGAGGAGTGTTCCTCTTTCTCCACATCCTTGCCAGCATCTGCTATCACCTGAGTTTTTTATTTTAGCCATTCTGACTTGTGTGAAGTGGAATCTCAGGGTTGTTTTGATTTACATTTCCCTGAAAGATAAACAGGCTGAAAAAGAAATTAGGGAAATGACACCCTTCACAATAGTCACAAATAATATAAAATACCTCGGGGTGAATCTAACCAAGCAAGTGAAAGATCTGTATGACAAGAACTTCAAGTCTCTGAAGAAAGAATTGAAGAAGATTAGGAAGGGTAGATTCCCAATATGTTTGATTAACTTGTGAATAAATTTGTGGGTTTATTCTATGGGAAAAATGGTGCCTTTGTGATCCATGGTGAATATTAAGTATAAAATGATTCTATGGAATTGGATTTATTTAAAAATCTTCTTAGTGGGAATTTAATTAAATTTCTGTCGTCCATATTAATCATTTTGCTTCTGTATGCTCATCAACATTAATCCCATGTCTCGCTTCAACTTACAGCCTTGTCATGATTATCAATTCTCGAGATGATGTCTAATTCTCTATTTATTAATTCATTAAATCAATCAAGGTGTTTATCTAAATATTAAGTGTAGCTCAACTATGGTATTGAAGAGGAATTTTCCCTAAGGTAAGGTGTTACTTCTCAGGATTGAAGGGTGTAAAATATCAGGTTTGGACGGGCCCTTGAACTTTTTTATTTTAACTTTCCAGCATATCTTACAATCAATTTAAATGAACTTGAAACCAAAATACCAAATATAGTAGGAATGGGACAACAGAATTCAGAAGCATTAAGTATGGAGCCTAGCTCAAAATTTGATAGTTCAAAAAACTATATGCTCTTTGCTCTTGTAAAAATTACTGCCTAGGGTATTTTGTTGATGTTGTTTAAATACTTGATAAGGGCAAAATTGAAGATGTTGGATAATGTTATGATCAAACTGTCAAGAATGTTTTGATAACATCATTGGGCAGATTATGAAAAAGACAGCAGATGATAGAAAGATAACATAGTATGAGAGAGAAATGGTAATGTCGGAAGGTAATGCTGTTCAAATTGATTCAAAACGAGAGAAGTGCAAAATGCTATTAAAGGGATTGGTACTCTTGGGTGAACCCAAAAGATAAGCCTTGAACCTCTGATAGGAAAAGGTTGAGGGATTTCTTGTTCTAAACAGCAAAGAAAGTTCATCCAGATGTAAACAAGAAGACAGTTTCCCTGCAGCAGGTGCAATTTCTTGGCAGCTTTAATCATGTAGTTCTAACTTTGAGTTAAGAAGGATACAGGAGTAAGTGGGTTGTGTAATTTTTCTCTGAGATTAGGGAAGGCCAAATGTGTGGTGTGGAAGCTCTGCATGGAGCCCTGGATAGCCAGGGCTTGAACCTATGAAGTTGAAGTCTGTAATGTGTTGGAGATCTCAAGATATTAGAGATGACAGAAGGGTTGTTACCTGCTGAGAAAAGCTACAGGCAAGCTGTAAAGTCAAGAGAGTTGAATGTGCTGCCATTAGCAAAACTGAAAGGAGTAGGGATACGAAAAGCCATGTAGAAGGCTTTGACATTGTGCATTGAGATAGAGAATTTAGATTTTGCCCTGTTGGATTTGTTCTTCCTTTGGTACAGTATTTCCTTACTGTTTTTTTAAGGTAATATATTTAGTGTCCATTATATGTTGGAAGTGCAAATTTTTTTTTTAGAGGATGATTTAGCTCAGGATGATTTGTATTTCAGAATAGAGTTTGGACTTGTAAATAGCATTGAGACTCTGAAAGAGCAAAGGGTTTGTGAAATTTTCTGAATATATTTTATGTTATCATATGGCCTCAACCCTGGGAGGTGGCAGGGAGTAAAATCTGGTAATTTTAATGAAAATGGATCACATAACCTTGTGTTTGAATATCTTGCTTTTAATTCAGTTGTGAACTTTTAGGAAAGTTTAGGTCATGTGTTCTCCCTGAGGAGGTATGTCAATAGTAGTGGACTTTGAAGTTTTCAAAGGCTCATACCAGAGTTATGCTTTCTTTATTTCTGCCTGCTGCCTGTGCATTTGGATCTAAACTGTTGTATACTGACTTAGTTCTGTACCTGTTTGCTTAATGCTGAATTCCCTGTCCAAATGGAAATGTACTCAAATGCTCTGAAAGTATAAGCAAGTCCACAACTAAATGCTTTTTATGATTTAAAAAATAGTTTTGGGCTGGATAGATGGCTCAATGTTGAAGAGCATTGGATGACTTTCAGAGTAGCAGGATTCAGTTCTCAGCAGTCATATAGGAGCTCAGGACTGTGAGAACTATAGCTATATGGGATCTGACATCCATACACAGTCACAGATTCAGGCAAACATTAATAAACATAAAAAATCCCTTGAGAAGGCAAAGTAGAATAAATTTTGTGTGTGGATGGAGGCTGATGGTATTGGACAGGAGGGATCAAGGAGAAGGTAAAGTGAAGAAGAGTATTTGGAGAACCAACTGGGTATTGGGCACGTGTGTGATATAGAAACCTAGGTCAGTGGAATCTTTTTGAAATCTACCAAAGTGACTCTAGTAATGTCTCTTTACTATGTGGGGACATGGAACCCCAAAATGAGCATCTCATATAGCAGGTTGTGGATATGAGACATTAACCTAGTCACAGAATTTTAACCTACACTGTTTTCTTTGTAAGATGCACTGAGGTAGTGCTATCACAGAATCTGTGAGAGTGGCCAACCAACTACTGGTCTAACTCCAGGCCCACTCCACAAGAGGGAACTCATGAATGACACTGCCTGAATGGTAAGGATTCAGAGCTGGCCAGTTCAGAGACTCAGGAGAGGATCAAACATGACTGAAAAAATTTAACGAAATGATACCAAAAGACGGTGTGCAATACTCATATATGGTGCCTTGTTTGATTGTCATCAAAGAGGCTTCACTTAGCAACTGATGGAAACTGTTGGAGAGACTCCCAGCCAAACCTTAGGTAACATTTGGAGGAATTCAGCAGAGGAGTGGAATGAAGGCCTGTGGGTGTCAGAGTGATCAAGGACACTACAGGAAGACCCAGAGAATCAACTAACCTGAGGTCATAGGGGTTCACAGAGGAGCTAGGTCCTCTGCATATAAGGTATTGTTGTTAGCTTGGGGTTTATGTGGAATTTCTAGTAGAGGGAGCAGGGAGCTCTCTGACTCCATGCTTTAGACCCTTTTCCTCTTAATGGGTTGTCATGCCCAGCCTTGATGTGAGGGTTTGTACCCAGGCTTATTTTAAATCTAATATGATGCAGTTGATATCCCTAGGAGGACAGCTTTATTTGTTTGAAGAGAAGAGAAGAATAGTAGATTTTGAGGGAGAGGGGCCTTAGGGGGAGGGATGGGTAGAGGTAAATAGAAGGGAAACTGTCTTCAAGGTGTAATGTGTGAGAGAATAATGTTCATTAACCAGTGTGTTTCTGTGTATAGATCATCCTAAGTTGAGGAATCAAGGTTTCTTATCAGTAAGTAGGTAAAATTAAAATATCCAAAGCCTGAGGGTGTTGCATAAGACTTGAAAAGTATATGGCACTGTAGGGAATGCAGAGTAAGTAGATATCATGTTTCTTAAGTCTAAAGTCTATTTCCCACCCTGGGCAGGTGAAATGTAGGATTGACATATATTTTCAAAATCACCTTCAGACAAACTTTCAAATGAAAATGTTCAGAATTGAACTGTAGAAACTGCATACAATATGAAAATTTCTTGAGACATTTGCACATGTAAGAATCTTTTTGAAAATTTAAACAAAGTTCAATGACAGATGGGAAAATACAAGTGGGTTTGTGGTTAGCACAAACCTGTGTTTCAGTTCTTGTCAGGTAGAGGTGGGAAGATAATGTATTTGAGTAGAGCCTGGGTGACACAGTTAAACTCTTGTTTTGTGGAATGTAATAAATCCTGGGCTGAGGTTTCTACTCTGCCTTAAGTATTTAAGTTCCTGAATGAGATACATAGACTTTATACTTACAACAAGCCTTAAACAGCACAATAGCTGGACAGATACTATTGTTCATATTATTAGAATTTACTTTCTTATCTATATCTCCAAGTTATTACTTACTATGTTTCATCTTGGCTGTTCTTTTTTTTTCCACTGGCCACTTCACAGATTCCATGTTTTCTTGACCCCTAACCATGTAGCTTCTTCTTCCTCTTGACTTAGTTAAGCCCTAAAATTTCTCAACAATAAAGACGGGAAACAATAATGCAGACTACTTTACTTTGTCTCATCTATTGTTTCTAATTCCTTATGAGCATATGTACAACATTGAAGATAGTATAGATTAGGTACTCAACTTGATGTTGCAAAAAAGAACTAAATTATAACAAAGATTTCAAGCTCCTAATCCATCATAATGTCAAAATAGCTTTCCACCAATATCATTCAGTGGATGGCCTTGCAGGGCATCAGTGAGAGGACAGGCCCTTGGTGCTTTGAAGGCTCGATGCCCCAGTGTAGGGGGATGCCAGGGCAGGGACTCCGGAGTGGGTGAGTTGGTGGTGGAGCACTGTCATAGAAGCAATGGGAATGGGATTAGGATAGGGTTCTCTGGAGGGGAAACCTTGAAAGAGGATGACATTTGAAATGTAAATAAAAAATATCCAATAAAAAAGAAAAGAAAGTAGATTCTTATAACTAGAGGGTAGGTATTATTTTATTTAAAACTTAGTATAAACATAAAAGTTACATATGTGTTTTTGTCTCAGACCTAAATTGTGTTTTTTTTTTTTTTTGGGATAGAAACCATGGGTCAGGATTAAATACTTTGACAGCATCTTTGTCTTCAAAGAACAAAGATGGAGTGTTTGGAGTCAGATCTGAGTGAAACTGGGATATAGCATCTAAAGAGAATATTTAAGTGAACTATTGTGCTCTAAAATGTCTCTGAGGAGTAGCTTCACTTGCTAATTTTGAAATTGTTGTTTGTATTTACACATTAAATTCCAAACCCTCATGACTTCAAACCCTGACCTACTTTGAAAGAAAGGAAATCTTCCAGCATATTGTATTGAGGCACAGAATGCAGCCCTCATGCTTCCTGGGTCTCCAGGCTATAAGCCCATCGAACCAAAGTTATACTTGCAAATACAGTACAAATATAAAATTTCTTATTTGCCTCTGTTTGAATCCTCACTCTAAAATGTGGTATGCACCTGTCCCTGCAAATATGTAACTCAGCATTAAACAGTTCCTGTTTCAGTCTAAATTTATATTGGAGTTTGTGTATGTGCATGTTTTGTATAAGGAAAGATTCATGATTGCCGTGGTTTCAGTTCTGAAGGTGTGAGTTCATAAATTTCAAAGCCAGCATCAGTAAACAGATAATACAGCAAACAGCAGGAAGGCAGTAAAATACGTGATCAGGCAGATGCTCACAGCATCCAGTAGATACTGTCAGACAAAGTTCAGAAAACAAGTCAGCAAGAGACACTGTGAGACAGATAGGCTCTCAGATGATCTGTCCCTGGGACAGCCTCCTCATGAACCTTAAAAGCACAGGCCTGCTCACACTTCTGGATACACAGTAGCTGAACCTTCCGCTTCTGTAAATGATTTGGGAATCTTTTACCTTCCTCTCTGTTCCAGGACAAATTTGGTTTACTCTATTCACTCTGTTTCCATTCTCAAGGACATGGCATGTGCACTTTTGTGCTACTTTATTGTTCTCTTTTCCTTGTGCCAAGTCCTGGGGACAGCATCAGGTGACACATCAATACAAACATGCTGGAGTCTATAGTGGGAGGCAACTCCCACTCTACAGCTGTTTTGTAAGTGAGCTTAATCAGTACCTAAATACTCACTGGTATGTACAGCACATAATTAAACACACAAACATACAAACACACAGACACACACACACACACACACACACATACACACACACACACACACAGAGAAAGAGAGAGAGAGAGAGACAGAGAGACAGAGAGACAGAGACAGAGAGACAGAGAGACAGAGAGACAGACGAGACAGACAGAGACAGAGAGAAATAGAGAATGGTGTGTATGTTGTGACCAGAAGTTTACTTGGTGTTTGTCTCAGTTCATCTCTGTCTTATTGTTTTGAGACTGAGTCTTTAACAGAACCTCTAATTTCCCTATTCTGCTAGTTGGCTTGGCCAGAAAGAGTTAATTAATAGTCTTTCCTCTGCCATTCCAGTGCTAACATTATAAGCACCGGAACATTTGACTTTTACAATTTTAATAATTTATTATTTTGTAAGTTGTCTTACATACATGTATCATATACTTTGATTATATCCAACCATGATTGTTTTTTATCATCCTTGCATTCCAAAGGACCTGTTCTTCACTCCAGCATCTACATGTTCTATGTTCATTTCTATATTTTTGTGCCTCAAGGCTTATTGCATGGGTGAAGTTTACTTACTTTTTAAGGACAGTGTGCTAGTAACTAAGCTATTTAGTACTTTGACTGCCTTTCTCTAATTACCAGGGAGTGCCTTCAACTGCCTTGAGAGTGCTGGGCTCTTATAAGTCTCACATTTATTCATGATGCAGTGCTAATGAGAGTGGTTTTGTGCAGGTATTCACAGCTGTTTAAAGTACACTGATGCATGACTTATGCAGCAGAAAGGATGTCACTGCCGAACATACTTCTGTCCCTTAATACTAAAAGTCATCTGATACTTTTATACATTTGTGTAGTCAGTTTTATTATTCCAATGACCCATTCTATGCTTCTATCCCTCTCCCTTTCCCAGTGAAGCTGTGCTTCTGTATATATGACTCCCTATTACTTCCATATCCTGCATGTGTGTGAATCTCAGTGTTTAGGGTTTACCCAAACATTGTAACCCTCCCACCTAACTCTGAAAGGCAAATAGTTCCTCAGAGAAGAGTAGGGTCCATTGGAGCCCTCCCTCCTCATCCATGATATAGTGTTGAAATACCCCTTCACAGAAAGACAAATGCTCTATGTTTCATGTCATATGTGGATCATAGCTTTGACCTTTAGATTTTTCTTTTTTTTCTTGGAGTATATGTAGAATTGAGGAAACTAGAAATGGACTGTTAATATAAGGCATACCTTTACGGCACAGACATAATGGAACATGCTTTATATAAAAATAGTAGGGGAAACTAGAGGTGTAAAGTTTTAAGCAATGATGAAGTTTTGGTTTGGTATGAACATAAATGTTAGGAGGTAGTTTGATACCATGTCATTTTAGCAAAACTCTTGCAGAAATTTGGTTTAGGGTTTAAGACCGCATAGTTATGACTTTTTGCCAGACCATAA
Organism: Mastomys natalensis; assembly: GCA_021653895.1. Taxonomy (NCBI): domain Eukaryota; kingdom Metazoa; phylum Chordata; class Mammalia; order Rodentia; family Muridae; genus Mastomys; species Mastomys natalensis. Next base: position 267,925 of record JAJTUV010001609.1, on the reverse strand, counting down.
AGCATCATCAGTTATGTCTCCTTCATGATCAAACAGAATGTTTGGTTATTATAAGAGCCATGCCATGCCACTAATGCACATTTGGGTATAATTTCTTCTTCTTCTCCTTCTCCTTCTTCTCCTCCTCCTCCTCCTCCTCCTCTCCTCCTCCTCCTCCTCCTCCCCTTCTTCTCCTTCTCCTTCTCCTTCCTCTTCTCTTCTCCTCCTCCTCCTCATCCTCCCCCTTCTTATTCTTCCCTCTGTCCTCCTCTTCTACTCATCCTCCTGCTTCCTCCTCTCTGCTCTCTTTCTCCTTCTCCTTGTTCCTTCCATCACATTAATTATCTGTCATTAGTTCCACAGGTTCATTGAGAGTTAAAAATCATACTTCTTTTGACTAAGTTATCATTGAAGAAGTTTTATATCAATAGACACAGTCAATATTTTATCTTCTTTCCTTGAACCTACAATAATAATAAACTTTAGTTTCCTATCATGAGTATTGGTTAATTGTTTTAAAACCTCTTGAATGTATTCTAAGTTGTAAATGCCTGTTTTCTATCTCTGATGAAATTAAATCCTACATGTGAAGACTGAGAGAGTTCTAAAACATGTGAACATCTCTGTTGTAAACTTCTCATTCATTTTATTATTTGAATTTATATTTCAAATTTAGTAAGCTTTTACATAAAAGGATGCTTAGAAAAAAAACACGTGATCTACTTCCCCAGAAAAGTTAAAAAGAATCTATGTTGTTTAAAAAAAAATGCTTGAAAAAACATGTGATGTATTTCCCTAAAAAGATACAAATAAAACTAGGAATGATTGCATTTCATTAGATCAGACAGAGTTATAATTGGAGTTTTTCTATCATAAAGGACTTTAATGGCAGTCCTATTATATGGTGCTTGATAATTACTAGTATAAGCTAGGAATTCTTATGGAATCATCATTAAGGATTAAGAAATCAATTATTTGTCTATACAGCATCACTACAAGACTGTACATCATCATTGATTTGCTGAAATCTGACCATAAAGGTGGGCTAATACCTAGCGATTGTTATACATATTTAATAATAACAATGAAGGCATATTAGGAGCAGGATTCTTTCCTAAGATGTATTCCTTTGTGATATTGCCTGAAAAGGAATCATCATTGTGGTTGACAGTCCATCGTGAAATCTTCTTATGAGGACCATCTGGTAGTTTTTAGCCTCTCCTAGAAGATTCCTGCTAGGGTACAACAATGACACATTCCTAAGAAACTGCTCTATTGGTGATTGGTCAAATAATCTGGCACAAATGTTTATAGATTTCAGGCACAAAAGCCCCACAGTCTCTAGACTCCAGATCACAGTCAGTTCCTGAGACTGATCTGGGTCCTGATTGATCAGTCTTGGGCATGAATTCAATAAACTTTCCCTATCTGATTGAGATTGGTATTTTGAATGGTTTGTGCTATGATTCCCAGACCCAAACAAAAGTTGAAGAAAAATTGAAGACCCAGAAATGAACCCCCATACCTATGGTTACTTGATCTTTGACAAAGGAGCTGAAACCATTCAGTGGAAAAAAGACAGCATTTTCAACAAGTAGTGCTGGTTCAACTGAAGGTCAGCATGTAGAAGAATGCAAATTGATCCATACTTATCTCCTTGTACAAAGCTGAAGTCCAAGTGGATAAAGGACGTCCACATAAAGCAGATACACTGAAAGTAATAGAAGAGAAAATGGGGAAAAGCCTTGAACACATGAGCACAGGGGAAAAGTTCCTGAATAGGACACCAATGATTTATGCTCTAAGTTCAAGAACTGACAAATGGGACCTCATAAAATTGCAAAGCTTCTGTAAAGCAAAGGACACTCTCAATAGGACAAAACAGCAACCAACAGATTGGGAAAAGATCTTTAGTTGTTACATTTGTGGTGAACTTTGCACATTATGAATCATTTATGACTGTTACCAATGAAAGTATATATGTTCTCAAGTATATATGTAACTTTATCTGGGATTACTCAAGAATCTTCCTTGCCATGGAGATTTTGAAAATCTTAAAAAATGTTGGATGGCTATAGAGTTCTCTACACACACCTGCCAATAAGCAAACTCAAAAACAAATAGATTTGGAAATTCATCAGTCTCTGCTCCACACTATGTCTCCATATTTCCTCCTGTGAGTATTTTGTTCCTCCTTCTAAGAAGGACTGAAGCTTCCACACTTTGGTCTTCTTTTTTCTTGAGCTCATGTGGTCTGTGAATTGTATCTTGGGTATTCTTAGTTTTTGGGTTAATATCCACTTATTAGTGAGTGCATAACTTGTGTGGTCTTTTATAATTGTGTTACCTCACTCAGGATGATATTTTCTAATTCCATCCATATGCCTAGGAATTTCAGGAAGTTGTTGTTTGTTTTTTTTAATTTGATATTTTATTTATTTACATTTCAGATGCTATCTGCCTTCCCCATTCCCCTCTCCCCATTAATCCCATATCCCATCCCTCTCCTTCTTTTTGTCTTTATACTGTTTAAATTACATACCAGTATTAAGGTCATTTCTATGTTGAGGAACTAACAATACAATATATGCAAATAGTCAAGGAACAAGCAAGACAATAAACCCACATAGTCAAAGAACTTGCATGACAATAAACAGAGTCCTGTGATCACTCCTGTGATCACTATTTCTAAGGGCTTATCAGGATGACCAAAATATCTGAGCTTACTTCTTTATCCTAGCCCATAGTCCTTTTCATGCCTGAAGCCTAATTCTTTGTTCTAGCTTAAGATTTAGATTTCTGCCTATAATTACTTCTTTGTTCTAACCTAAGATTTAGATTCATGTCTGAATTTCTTCTTTGTTCTAATGTAGGATTTAGATTTCTGCCTGAAATTACTTCTTTGTTCCAGTCTAATGTCAGTTTCCTGCCTGCAGTCCATTTCCTTGTCCTTGTCCAGTGTCAGATTCCTGCTAGGCATCCCCAAAACTCTTTCCCTTTTTATTTCATAAACCAGACTGAGAATGTATTAGGTCATTCTGACAAGAAAGCCTTCCTTATCCATCGTGGAATATGCATTATCATAAGCAATACATTTCTGTCTTAGGTTGGTAAAGCTCTGTGCAGAATCTTACCTGTCCTTGGCTTGCCAGTTTATTAAATTAATAACTCTGATGGGGAGTCCATTTTCAGTTTCAAGTCATGTACTTTTACTGCCAACCTGTTGATGTAGTTAGAGACCAGCTTTAACAGGATGGGCAGGAATAAAAGTATTCCCAGGACAAGAAGGGCTAGCACGATCAAGGTATATATGCCATTCCTGAGGTTTGACCAAAATGGAAATACTGACCTTAGGCCATGGATAATTTTATTGGCATTATCTGCAGCATCAAAGCTCAACAAAGCAGCATTCTTTAAATTCATAATCTCACTATGTAATATTAACACACCCAGGGAGTTGTTAGGATTATGCCAAATACCCTACAGGTGTCTTTAAACTTTTTCTAATTATAATGACAATCATTGTAAATTTTATAAGGAATACTACTCCAATGATATTTGTCATGACACACTTAGGATGGCTCCTAACTCTTGAACTCTGAACCTCCTTCAGATAATTTGAATAGTTTATAGAGCAAAAATCTGTTGTTCCAGAGACCTCTATAAATCATTTTGTATATTCAGTACATTAGTAACATTTTTTTTTTTTTGCTAGATGGTTAACAAAAATAGCTGTCTTAACTCCTTGTGACAATGCTATTGCAGAAGCAGTGGTGCTAGCAATTAATGACATTGAAGCTGTTATACCAACAATAATGAAACACACAACCCTCTTGCTTCTGCTTAAAGCCTAACTCACTTCTTCTTCTAGCACTTTCAAGCTTTTTTCAGAGAATCGAGGTTTTCTAATACTCAGGACAGTAAAACAAAAGCAGGTTGATATACACCTGTAACAGACATGCCAGGTTTCAACACACTAACACAATTAGAAATTATACAGTTAATGCAACTTACAATAAATTTTGTATAAGAGACAAGAGTAATTTTATCTTGACAATTAGAAAATGCCTTAAAACATGCACTAAACTTTGTCTGAAATCCAGATTCTGTCCCAACTTTATCTCTTGCTATCATAACATGATAGAGAACTGCAGCTAACTTCCAAATATGTCTCTGAAAATGTTCAGATTCATCCTTCCAAATGTAGACTGTTATTTTTAATATTGGATTGATTTCTAGAGCAGTACATGATTGAATCCTAATAGCTGGTCACCTTTAAGAAAAATACAAGAGACATTGTAATTTCTCTTTTTGATTCTTTGTCCCACAAGGTCTAAAAACTTGAGGCAAGGCAGCTTGTCCCATCTGGAATATAGGCAAGCAAAGGTGGGTCATTAACATCTGTCCAATATGGCTTCCCAGTAACCGTTGTCAGGCACTCAGCAAGCTCACAAGTCAGCATCATTCTTTGACTCTGCAACAGCATGTCTCACCAATCATTCTGGCAGCCACCATGCTACTTCAACATCCTGCAGAAAAAACACAAATATGCCTATTCCCCATATTAGATACTTGGTTAGGATCATGCCTTATGCTAAAGTAATGGATCCTTTCTTTTCACCTAGCATAAGTATGCCTAGTCGTAGAGTACCATAGATACTCAGCAGAAAGTTGTTGGCATCCAAGTTTTACATTTTTTTTTAAAATTAATAGAGCATGATTTAAATAAATTTGTGGGTACAGGAATATACGTCCCCCTTTTAATGTGTTTACTTTTATCTTTGTTCTGGTTCTGGGTTAAGGTGTCCTGGAAGGTTCAGACATGTACATAGATTAATGTGAATGGAGAAGTCTTTTATAAGAGTAGATAAGGAAGTCATCTTTCAAAAGTCTATACAAATTTTCAAGCAGTACCTATTTAGTGTGATACACAATTTTATGGTTAATAATTAATATTTCTTTTAAAATTAATACAAAAAGAAAGGATTTGTTACAACACACTCATCCATGTGTACCTTGTCTTCTGTTGTATTTGTCCATACATTACACATATATGTTGCTCATCTTATTGTTGATTTATTATCACTTCATTCAATCTTCTTCTCACTTCCTGACATTGTGTGTGTATGTGCAATTTACAAAAGAAGCATGATATTTTCTTTACTACTGGCCTCACATGATACATCCCTCTACAATACTTTCATGACTTTTCAAATTTCTTGAATAATAAATCTCCTACCTTCTTTGTCCAAACATCTGCACAAACATATACACAGGCTGCAGAAACATACACACACACACACACACACACACACACACACACACACACACACAGAGAGAGAGAGAGAGAGAGAGAGAGATTGATTTACTGATGCAAGAACACACATTGTTACATCTAGACTATGAAATGTCTGAATTTCTTGAGTTATTCTCTTCAGTTTAAAATGATAACCTCTTTCTCTATCCTCAATTCCTTCTAATAATGCATCGATTTCTTCCAGGCTGGAGAAAACTCTATTATATGTATGTACATCCTATATGTCTCTCATCTAAATCATAATATAACTGAAAGAAGTATGATACCAGTAATCATATTTGTTTAACTTCATCCTATTTAAATCATGTTGGCATTATATAGGACCTATTTCCTTAAACTCTATAAAATTGGTGTGGATGTTTTACACACCATGTTTCTATTTTAGTATGGAGATTTACTGAAAAATCACTTTAAATTTCTTTCTCTCTCTTCTCTTTCTTTCTTTCTTTCTTTCTTTCTTTCTTTCTTTTCTTTCTTTCTTTCTTTCTTTCTTTCTTTCTGTTTTTATACTCCAGATTTAATCCCACTACCACAGTCCACCCTCTGACTGTTCCACATCCCATACCTCCTCACCACCCCCATCTCCATGAGGATGTCCCCACCACCCACCACTCTAAACTCCCTGGGCCTCCAGTCTCTTTAGGGTTAGGTGCTTTGATGTATATGCATTTGGTGCCTCATATCAGCTGGTATATGCTGTCATTTTGGTGGTTCAGTATTTGAGAAATATCAGGGATACAGATGAACTGAGACTGCTGGTCTTCCTACAGAGTCACCCTCCTCCTCAGCTTCTTTTAGCCTTTCCCTAATTCATCCACAGGGATCAGCAGCTTCTGTCCATTTGTTGGATGCAAATATCTGCATCTGACTCTTTCAGCTGCTTGTTGGGTCTTCCAGACTGCTGTCATGCTAGATCCCATTTGGTGAGCACTGCATAGTCTCAGTAATAGAGTCAGGCCTTGGGGTCTCCCCTTGAGCTGGATCCCATTTGGGGCCTGTTGCTGGACCCTCTTTTCCTCAGGCTCCTCTCCATTTCCATCCATGTAGTTTTTTCAGACAGGAACAATTATGGGTCAGAGTTTTGACTGTGGGATGGCAACCCCTCATTTGATGCCCTGTCTTCCTGCTGGAGGTGGGCTCTATAAGATCCCTCTCCCTACTGTCACACATTTCATCTAAAGTCCCTCTCTTTGAGTCCTGAGAATATCTCACCTCCCAGGTCTCTGTTGCATTCTGGAGGTTCTCCCAAACCTCCTACCTCCCAAGGTTGCCTGTTTCCATTCTTTCTGCTGACCCCCAGGGCTCCAGTCCTTTCCCCTCACCCAATATGAGATCAGGTTCTCCTTCCCCTCCCAACCCCCATTTGCTTTCCCTTTTAGGTTCCTCTCTTCCTCCCCACTTGTAATTCCTTTCTTCCCCCTCCCAAGTGAGACTGAAGCATCCTCACTTGGACCCTTCAGCTTGTTGAACTTTTTGAGTTCTGTTGACTGTATCTTGTGTATTCTGTACTTTTTTATTTTGGTTAATATCCACTTATGAGTGAGTATATACCATACATGTTCTTTTGTGTCTGAGGTTCCTCCCTCAGAATGATATTTTCTAGTTCTATTTGCCTGCAAATCTTAGGATGGCCTTGTTTTTAATAGCTGAGTAGTATTCCACTCTGTAAATGAACCACATTTTCTGTATCCATTCTTCTGTTTTTGGACATCTGGGTTGTTTCCAGCTTCTGGCTATCACAAATAAGACCTCTATGAACATAGTGGAACATGTGCCCCCTGGCATAGGGAGGGCATCTTTTGGGTATATTCCCAATAGTGGTATTGCTGGATCTTCAAGTAGATCTATTTCCAGTTTTCTGAGGAACCTCCAGATTGATTTCCAGAGTGGTTGTACCAGTTTGCAATCCCACCAGCAATGGAGGAGTGTTCCTCTTTCCCCACATCCTTGCCAACATGTGTTGTCACCTGAGGGTTTGGTCTTAGACACTCTGATTGGTGTAAGGTGGAATCTCTGGGTGATTTTGATTTGCATTTCTCTGATCACTGAGGACTTTGAACATTTCTTTTGGTGCTTCTCAGACATTCAAAATTCCTCTGTTGTAAATTCTCAGTTTAGTTCTATAACCCATTTTTTTTAAATTGGATTGTTTGTTGTTGTTGGTTAGCTTCTTGAGTTTTTTTTAAAAATTTGGATACTAGCCCTCTATTAGATGTGGGGTAAGTGAAGATTTTTTTCCCAATCTGTAGGTTGCCTATTTGTCTTATTGACTATGTCCTTTGCCTTACAGAAAATTTCCAGTCTCATGAGGTCCCATTTATCAATTCTTGATTTTAGATCATGAGCCATTGGAGTTTTGTTTAGGAAATTTCCCCCATACCAATGATTTCAAGAGTCTTTCCCATTTTCTCTCCTATTAGATTCAGTATATATGGTTTTATATTAAGGTCCCTGATCCACTTGGACTTGAGCTTTGGACAAGATGACAAAGATAGGTCAATTTTCATTTTTCTTCATACAGTCAGCCAATTAGATCAACACCATTTATTGAAAATGCTTTCTTGTTTCCATTTAAGAATGCATCATAAATAGCAATAATGAATTTTTATTTATATGAATGAAAAATCACAAAATTTTAGATGATATACTTTATTTATTAACTTTTTAAAGGACATCAAGTTTTATGTGATATCTTACAAAGTATTAATACAGCTAAAATAAAATTATTTCCAGTAAATTATAGTTATGCTGACTAATTTTTTTTCTTAAAATTTCCATCACAGTTCTGGAAAAAACCATACTATACTCCTACATTTACTCTTTTCAATAGCTACCTATTCTTACCACAATGGGTCACTCAGCTTCTGCTCACATTGAAAAGTTTCATGGGACTTCTCATAACACCCACATGCTCAATAACTTATTTGGTCAAGGTTCTCCTACCCTTTCTTATTGTAACGTTGGATACATGTTTAATTAATTTAAAATTGTGACACCTAAAGCAACATGCATCCTCATGTAACAAAGCTTTCATAATTTGAATTATTTTAGAAAATTAAATGCTCTTAATTTAAAGAAATCAACATTACTAATATTTTTAATCTTGACTACACACTTTTTGTAAACTACATTCGTCATATTGAAGGAATTCCCACGAATTTCTATTTGCTCCAGTACTTTTATTATGAAGTGGTGTTGGATAATGCCAAAGGCTTTTTTAAATCAAATTTATCCTTCTGCTTCATACAAGTAATACACCTCAATGTAAGAAAATAGACATTACCCCAACATTAAAGGCTGGAAAAATTGACACAGAAGGACCTGAGGAGCAAGGTGGTCTAGACATTCTAATTGCTAACAAAATACACTTCAAACAAAATGGATGAAAAGAGATGGGGAAGACACTACATATTCTTCAAATTATTTCATTTCTTCTTGTGTATGCCACAAATACAAGGATACACACTTATATAAAAGAAATATATTTAAAGCTTAAATCACACATGGATCCCCACACATTCAATACATTATTCTCACCAATGAAAAGGTCATCCAGACAAAAATTGAACAGAAAAATACTGCAGGTAACAGATATTTTCAAAGATTCCTAACAAATATCTACAGAACATTACAGCCAATCATAAAAGAAGACTCAACAAGCAGCTTAAAGAGCCAGATGCAGATCTTTACACTCAAACAATGGACAGAAGCTACTGACTCCTGTAGTTAAACTAGGATATTGTGAAAGAAGTGGAGGAGAATTGAAATTGAGGAAGAAGCTCCTAACCCTCAAGAGACTGGAGACCCCAGGGAGTTGGGAGGTCTGGTTGGGTGAAGGTGCGACATCCCCATGCAGATTTTTAAAAATAAAATAAAGAAAAAGAAAAGGTCATTCAGACAAAAACTGAACAGAAAAATACTGCAGGTAACAGATATTTTCAAAGAGCCCCAACAGATATCTACAGAACAGTACCTTCAATCACAAAAGAACAGACCTTCTTCTTGTCACTTCATGGGATATTTTCACAAATTGACCTTTTAGTCAGTCAAAAAATGAGTCTCAACACATATAGGAAATTGAAAAATTCATTTATCTTATATGATTACCATGTGTAATTACTTAATATCAACAACAATAGGAAATACAGAAGACTTTCAAACCCATGTAAATTGAAAAATTCTTATGACTACTGAATCAAGGAAAAATAAAGGAATTAAAGACTTTCTATAATTCAGTGAAAATGATATAAAACATACCCACAATTACAGGATAAAATGAAAGCTGTGGTAATAGAAAATTTCATACCAGTAAGTACCTACAATAGTAATTGGATATATGTCATTCTAGAAACTTAACAGCACACCTGAAAGCTCTAGAACAAAATGAAGTCAGGTAATGTAAGAGGAATAAATGATAAAAAAATAATGAAAATGAGGAGTATAATAAACGAGATAGAAACAAAGAAAATAACACAACAAAGGTATCAAAGAGTTGTTTCTTTAATAAAAATTTAACAGGATAGACAAGTGCTCATCCCATCTAACTAAAAGGCTGAGACAGAATATCCAAATTATCAAAACCAGGACAGAAGAGGCAGGCATCACATGAAACACAAAGGAACCCTAAAGAAACATAAGTACATACACAAAAACTTTTATGCAACAAAATTGGACAGTATAGAGAATTAGATAATTTTATCAACAGATATCACTTAGAATAGTACCATCAAGCACAGATTAACAATTTAAATAAACCTACTATCCCTAGGGAAATAGATGCAATCCTGAAAATTACATAAACTGACTTCAAACTTTACTACAAAACAATAGTAGTAAAAATTGCATGGCATTGGTATAGAAACAGACAGGTTTATCAATGGCTTGAATCAAAGACACAGAAATAAAACCACACTCCTAAAGATACTTAATTTTTGACAAAAAAATCAAAATCATACACTTAAAGAGGAAGTGTATCTTCACCAAATGGTACTCATCTAACTCCATGTCTGCATATAGAATAAAACAAATAGATCCATATTTATCGTCCTGTAGGAAACTCAACTCGAAGTGGATCAAAGACCTCAAACTAAAAGACATCAGAGCTGATCCTCCTAGAGAATGATATACTCATGCCACATAGTATCTGCTGAGGGAGAAAAATTGCCTCTTGGAAACACTCTTTCCCATAATAAACTAGAAAAATCTTTTACCTGAGTAGTGATCATCACAGAAGGACAGGCTAGAAGTGTGGAGGTGGCTCTTTGGTCCAGTAGTGTTGAGGAAGTCCCAGAAAAAGCATCAGACAAGGCTTGTATTTAAAGAACACAGACTGAGGGATACGAGTGATATTACAACTGTAGTCTGCCTCCCTGACTTCTGTATCTCCTAACATTTACCAGCAATTATTCTATAGATGCCTTGAAAGTACAGTTGTTGAAGTGAGCATTCTCTGAGTGGATGATTGTTTGCTGTATAATCAGAAGGAGCTGAGTTAGGAGCCCTAGCACTCTCCTAAAATTGTTTGCACATAACAAAGGAAGGTCTCTTTCTCCATGATGTGAGGTCAGACAGGATAAAAAAAATGATATGATAGGTGTGTGGAGGTCATAAGACAATATGCAGGCATTGGTTCTCTCCTTCCATCATGTAGGTCTTGGTGATCAAACCAAATTTTCAGGTTTTGCAGCAATTGCCTTTATCTCTGGTTTATCATTATTAAATATTTAGTATGTATAATGTTATTTTTTTCTATCCATATATATTTTTATCTCAGTCTTCTTTTCAACTGTCTTTTGCTGTCAGCATATAAGAAAGATAATTAAAATATTTAAAATAGGCCAAAACCACTGTGTTTGAAATTATATTCAGAAGTAATCACCTCCATGCTGATTGTGTGATATATATATATATATTTTTTTCCAAATTTTGTTTTAAATTTTTATTCTATTTGTTACATTTCATATGAGTGCATGTTAAACATTGAAAACATTTTCTTTCTTTTTTTTTCTTTTTTTTTGTTTTGTTTTGTTTTTTATTGGAAAATTTTTTTTACATTTCAGATGTTCTCTCCCTTACCCCATTTCCCTCCCTCCCTCCCAGGAACTCACTATCCCTTCCCCCCTCCACCTGCCTCCACGTTGGTGTACCCCCACCCACCCTCCCCTGTACCTCACCTCCCCACCCTCGAGTATCCCCCCCCCCCATGACGTCCAGCCTTCATGGGACCAAGGATCTCTTCTCCCACTTATATAGCTCCCTTGCATATATAGCTGGAGCCATGGGTCCCTCCCTAATTTTCAAATAGTCTTCTGCCCTCCCTATATTTGTCCTTCTGTGCTTCCATTAGTTACTTTGGCTTATCCTTATAATTTTATTTCTATTTTCATGGCATATACACTAAGTGATTTTGTGATTCTATCTATGATGGTTAATCTTCTTGTCCAACATAATATTTTATTGATAGTTTTTGAGGTTCATATAATTTACTTTTATTACACCCACTTATCAGTCTTCCAAGTTCAATATCTGTAAATTTGTGAGCCTGCCCCCAAAAGTGAAGCAAAATAATAGGTCCACCTGAAACAAAAGAAAAGTAAACAATACTAAGTCCAATTTCAGTTGTTCATATACTCACTGGAGCATGTTTGAAGTCTCATTTTGGATACTCATACTTCACTTTTTTTAAAATATGCTTTAGACATCTTAAGATTCTTTCATTACATGTCTTAGTAATATTGATATATTAAATCTGTATTCATTACTTTTCTATTGTGTGACCAAAATACCAGAAAGAAAACTTGATCATATTTATTTTTACTTATTTAAAAATTTTGTAATGGAGCCTGCTGGTTCATTTGGCACTTTGTCATGTTTCATGGAACCTGAGTCCTAGAAACCTGGCTAGGGTTGGTAAAAGAATCCAAAAATGACAGACTCACAAACAGACATAAATGCATTATGTTTTGTATGGGAGTCTCTGTTTCTACCAAGGTCTGTCATTCATCACATTCATAGAGTAGAGAACAGGGTGAGGTGGCGATTATTTTCCACACACAGTTTTCTAAAGGTGAGCAGTATCTGTTTATATCAAGGATCAGGAAGCTCCCATTTGTAGTCTTTGAAAAGCTCAATCAGTAATTCACAAACAATCTTACTCAGATTCTCCATAGAGCTTTCCTGTTCCTCATGATCATGGTCCATATGCATAATGACTTTGGAATTTACCATTGGTCAACTTCCCCCTCTATCTGGTTATCCCCGGTGTTATCTGGTTTTTCTGTCTCTGACTTGAGTTTGTCCCTTCTGTGAGGCTGTGAGCCTGCGTTCTTAGTGTGTCAGCACTCCTGGGAGACCTGCTCTCTCTGGCTATGATTGGGTGTGGATAGCTGTGGCACAGGGTCAGCTCCATGGCACAGTTGAAAACCAGAAGGATCATGTCTCTGGCTGCTCCTTGGGTCCTGGTTCCTATAGGCTCCAGGCAGGTCCCACTTGGGCTGGGTATTTGGGTAACAGTGGTGGTCCTACCTGAGATCTTAGGTGTGTCAGCACTCCTGGGAGACCTGCTCTCTCCTGGCAATATTGGGTGCTGATAACTGTGGCACAAGGTCATCTCCAGGACACAGAAGGAAACCAGAAGGATCGCGTCCCTGGTTGCTCTGGGATTCCTGGGTCCCATGAGCTCCTGTCAGGTCCTACTTGGGCCCAGTATTTTTCTTTATTTTCTTAATGGACTAACATTTTATTTTATTGAGTTTTGTATTAGTGTTGTTTTGTATGTTGTTTTTTGGTAGGTTTTTTGTTTGTTTAGTTTGTTGTTCTTTCAGTTTTATCACTTTCAGCCCAGAGTTTGATTATTTCTTACTGTCTATGCCTTTGGAGTGTGATTTCATTTTGTTTCAGAGTTTTCAGCTTTGCTGATAAGTTATTATAATGATATTGCTCCATTCTTTTTTTCTTAATATTGCCACTTAGTGCTATGATTTTGACTTTTAAAATCATAATTACTGTATCCCAAAGTCTGGGACTCTTAGGAGAGTCATTATGTGCAATATGCAGATGCAGAAAGCTAATGGAACTACTGAGTTAAGGTTAACTTGATTGTTTCTGTCCACTACCTGGCAGCTTTCCCCATGTCATTTATCATTAGAGCTTCACAGGAAAATACAAGTACTAAACTCAGAGCTCTGAGTTCTGAAGTGTAATCAGTCAAATGTTAAAGTTTAAATAATGATAAGTTTGTAATTATTATTATTTTGGCCACAGGTCTGGGAATAGGGGAAGCTTGAAACGTTGAGAACAATTATAATTCTTAATTATTTGTGGGATGTGGTTATTCTTTTGAATTTGGTTTGGCTATGACTATACAATGTCTTTTTTTCTACTTGCTTCTTGGAATACAATACTGAGGCAAGTTAAAGGCAAGAGAGTGAGGTGCACATGATGTGTATGAGGTGAATGTAGCGTGTGTGTGGTGTGGAAAGTGAGTGAGTAACTGAGTGAGAAAGAGTGTGAGGAGACAGTGTATAGAGTATGTGTGTGTGAAAGAAGAAAATGAACACACAGAATGAGTGTGTGAGTGTGAGAGAGAATGAGAGAGCACAACCCCCAGCTCAAAGAGAGAGCCAAAGTACAAACAGTGTCAAGCTATGAGAGATAGATAGATAGATAATAGATAGATAGATAGATAGATAGAAACTTTAAGCCTTAAAAAATTGCCTGCCAGTTTGTACCTGAAAAATTGTCTGTGTGTGTGTGTTTATTATGTGCCTTTCAGATATCCATGCTTCCAGTTAAGAACTTTGATCCTGTGCCAAGGTTGGATTCTGACAAAGAGTGACACTGAGAGGAGAGGAGGGAAAAAGGGCTATGATTAGGATGTAATATAAATAGAAAATTATGGAAAAAAGATTAGGTGAAAAGATAGGACAAACTTCAGTCAACAGAACAATTATGACATGAAATAGGATAAAAAATAATATTTCCCTCTTTTCAATTCTATCAGTTTTTGTTTTCTTTCTTTTGTGGTGGGAAAAAATGCAATTGACATTGAAAGAGTGAAACCCTCAACAAAGCACAATGGCTTTAGAATGGTGACTATAACTGAATAGAAGTCCTCTGACATATATAGAATGTATGATTATCCAAGTATTTCAATGGAAACATCAACCTCATTTCATGATTTATTTTTACTTTTTAAAAAATTTCCATAAAGTCCCTTTTCTTTAAAATCTCAGTATTTAACACAATAAAGCTACCTCATCCCAGATATGGAAAAAAGGATGAACATATACTCAACAATAAATATACTCCACCACATAGATGAACTGAAAGACTGAAACCACATAACTATTTCATTAGCTACAGAAAAAAGAGTGTGATAATTACTATCATAACCTCATCATAAAATTCATGGAGAAGATAGAGATGAAGAGATTATACCTCAACATATTAAAGGCTACATGTGACAAACTTTGTCCCATCACAATACTAAATTTTTAAAAATTCAATTTTTTCCACTATGATTAGGAAGAACAAGACAAGCATATTTACTCCCTCCACTGCTATTCAATACAATGCTTCGAGTGAAACTCAGTAGCTAAGGAAATAAGACAACAGAAAGAAAGGGATGCAAAGAGAAATGGAAGTCAGTTTATTTCTGTTTGAAGATAAGATGATTAATATAATTCTGTACACAAGAGACCTCCCAACATTTCCACAAAAACCTGTGTCAAACTTTGTAGCTATGTTAAACTTTCAGCAAAGTATTCACAGAATTTACACACATATTGGTAGCCATGTTATAGACCAATAACAAGTGTGAGAGTGTATATCTCCGTGTTGGAGGGAGATCATTTAATACATCACAGGCTGATTTTTCTACTAGTTATGTAGTGAAGAATAACTTGAAATGCCTATTGTGATCTTTATCACTGGTAGGTCAGGAGCAGACAGGGCTGTTCTTGTTTACACAAAATCAACAATTACAACAAAAGCTAAAATCAAAAGTCTTCTTAAGTTTCAAAGTAGAAATATGAGCACAGAGAGCAGACAGATGATGTCATAGGAGACCAGAAAAGGGAAAAAGTGAGTCCACAATTACTTTTACTGAAATAGTAAAATAGTTACTGAAATAGCTCTAAGGAGCTACTCAATGTGATGAAGCAGGACTCTTAATAGCAAGACACATTGCCTTCACTGACTGTTTCCAATTACATTTAGCTTCCTAAAGTTTGCATAGACTATTTATCTCAATAGTGCCATAACTTGTGTGTGACTTCTGTGGGGCAGTTGGCTGTGAGAGGCAGCTGGGTACCCAGTTGAGCACAGGCCTTGAACCCTGGAGACCCTAAAGGGATGGTAGGTGTTCTGCCTTGCTCCTGGGCCCTGGTACCTTTCACTTACCTTCAGCTATCCACAGACCCTCCCAAAGAAAGGTTTGTGGCCTTTCGGTCACATAACACTGGTAGAGGGCATGACTATAGGCCTCAAGAGATCTCCTTATTCATGAGATACCTAAAGGCCAGAGGGCATTGCCAATTAAGCACTCCTTCCCAGACCTTCCTTCTACTTGCAAAAGGTATTTAACCTCAAGCCTGCCCTGAGAACACGAGGTATAGCTTCATCCACATTCTGCCATGACAATAAATCTTTTAAAACCATGAACTTCCTCTTGTCTTTGGTGCCTGCTGTGGGGGACCATGGGGAAGCCCTTCAGCTACCAAACTACCCCCTAATCTCCCACTGGAGGACTTCTCTACATTCCAGCAATGGAGAAGCTGCCAACCCAAGCAGAGCTAGCTGAGCCAGCCATGACCCAGCCAAGCAAGTCCCCATGACAAAGAGTCTCATTTTCCTGCAGGGTGCCACTGGAGCTCATCTTCTCTTCCTCCGCCCTTTTCAGCTGAAGGTCACTCTATCCCATATACCCAATCTCAACTCTTCTGCAGCCTCCTAGCAGTGCCTGGGAGCCCAAGGGTCTGAGATCCATAGATCCCCATCTGCCTTCTTGCCTGGAGGTCCCCAACCCAAGAGCTCTAGCCCACATAGGACCTCAGACTGGGATCTCCCCATGCCTGTAGTGGAGCTTTGTGGCTTCCCATAGCCCAGCATCCGCCTGACACCTTGTGAAGTGAACTCAGTTGAATTCCCATGCTTCTGCCCCCTGAGTGGTGGCCCTAGCCACCTAGGGCAGCAGACATGAGGGATCTACAACTCAGCCCAACAGAACCCATGCCCAAGTGTGAGCTATAGCCCCACAACTTCAACATACAAGTTTGTTTTCAAACATATTTCATATTTGAACCCAAATATAATGGTTTCATATGGGTGATAGGAGTTCATGTGACAAATGAGGATGGAAGGAAATTAAACACAAGAAAAAGTCTTGAGTTGAAGAGGTCAGGGGGTCAGAAGATATGGTTTGTTTAAAAGTGTTCTAAAAATAAAGAATAATAATTGTTATATTCATGAGTAAAAGGGCAATAATGATGATTAAATTCATGGTGGATTAAAGATGCCAAAATTGTGAGTTCTATAACATTAGAGACTGGGACAAAGGATGTAGGGTATGTGGTAAGATATATGTACTGGAGAGCACAGAACAAGAGAATGTAAGAAACAAATGATGAACAAGATAATGAAATTAGGAGGATCACTCCTTGGTGTTTGGGCTACATAAGATGCTCCTAAGGATTTTATAAGATGAAATCATTGCATGATAGATGTAAGAAGGTTAGTGGATAGTAAAGGACCCTAGATGTATGCTGAATTTCTAAATGTCACAGGGGTACAAAGATGATAGTTTAGCTTCTGTTTTAATAATGAACCCATAAAGATTCTAAGCTATTTTGAAATTCCCACATATTGGACTCAAGTGCTCCTATCAAAGTTTAAAGAGTATATTGCATAAATACTAGCTGCTCTGAATCCAAGTCTTGCCCAGGCTTATTTATAGTCAAGTTATATTAGATTGAGAACTTTGTGATACGTATGAGCCTACTCTTGGAAGTATTGAGACCCATTATTATTTATAGTTAATATACTGCAACATAGAGGATTTAAACAAGGAAGATTTGGTTTGCTGTGTTCAAATATCTCCTGGGCATAAGTATACGACTGTCCACATGTGCAGAATCTGTAGACCCTACATTGTCAACTTTTTCTCAAATCATATCTACAGCTGCACTTGTTAAGACTGGCAAAGCAGGTACTCAAATATTTTTGCCATGGTAAATTTTTTTTTTAAATTTATTTAGTTATTTAAGTCACATTGTAATTTACTTATTTACACAGAGGTTATAAACACAAAAAGGCAGGATGTGGGGAAGGGAATGGCACTGGAGCATAGGTGTACAGGGGGAGTACAGATACCTTTCAAAACAGGGTATCAGCTGGGTATAGGTTCAGGGGACAGGTCACTATGACTCTGCCTATGATTCACTTGCCCTTATCTAAGTTGGTACTGTCCACTGAGGCTGTCTACTTGTAAGACCTATGACTACTCTGGCTGGTAAATTTCCACAGAAGCTGCCTGTTTACAATAGCTTATAGCCTTCTGTTTCAGTGTTTTTCCACAGAGACCCAAAACTTTGTGTTAGCATGCATGTATGTCAGGCCTATTGCTGATTTTAGGCCTATGGCTGATTTTAGGCCTTTAGTGTATATGTAGGGCTGTCCCTGACATCTCCTCCCTTCTCTAAGTATAGAAGGGCCTTGGCGATTCTATTCTTGTGAAGGCGGGGATAGGGGCTTGACCTCCAATAATTGAAGGGGACCTGGTAATGGCTCTGGTCCTCCTGTTGTTGTCCAGTGAGGCATGAGGGCCATACCCATCCTTATGTCTTTTTCCTGGAGAGGGGATACATTTGACATCAACCCCTATGCAGTCATTGCCATGGTAAATTTAACAGTGGTGACCACTATTCTCTCAGTGTATATTTCTAAGAAGTGATACTCACAATCTCCTGCACCATGATTAGGGAGCATTTCTGCTGGCTATCTTTCATAGTGCCAGAAAATGTGATGTAATATTTTTAAATTTTTATTTATTCAATTTACATCTGAATATCTCCATTGTTGCTGCTTATACTATAATGCTAATTATGTCCCTACCCCCCAAAACTGTTTGTACTGGACTGTCTGCAGTAAGCTTCTGGGAACCTGCTCCCATTTGGTTCTGATTGGTTAAAAAATGTTAACAGCCAATGGCTGGGCAGGGCATACAGAGGTGAGATTTTAGGATTCCTGAGCTTGGAAACCTGGAGGGGAAATCAGAGAAAGATCTCTCGTACTGCCAGAGTGTGAAAGAGAGGAGAGACTCTGTACCTGAGAAGAATACAAGACAAAGAGACATAGTCACCATGTGAAGAAGCATAGAACCCAGAAAACTGCTCAATTGGGTCCATAGCAGTCAAGGTACAACATAGAATTAGTAAGTAATAACTCAGGATTAACTACATGGTGGTTAGGCAGTGGCCCAGCTAATGTGCTGTTTAAGGCATACTAAAATATAAAGACTATGTGTATGTATTTCATTTGGGAAACTAAACCATTGGTGCAGGTAGTGAACTATTTTGCCAGAGGGATTAATTAATAATTATTTTTAAAAGATGGTGCCCAACATCAGGAAAGAACTCAATTTTGAAAATTAATTGGATATTCCCAAATGGAATACATGTATGTGCCTTCCCTTTAAGGTTAGAAGGCAGAGAGAGAGAGAGCTGGTTTCTTAGAAGAACCAACAGCCTGATTCTCTCCAACCCATATAGTGCAGGCTTACCTTGCTGGTACATGGCAGGCCACAAAGATGGATAACATAAATTATTGATCCACATGGTAACAGTCCTGAAACTGCCTTAGAAATAAAAATTTCCCTAACAAAAACTTCAGCTAAAATTAGTCAATACATTTCATTGATTATGGAAACCTTAAAATTCATCATGCCATTCCTTACATGGCATGAATAAAGATTTATTATAATTGGTAATTGATCAAACTAACTCATAAAAAACCAGTAGTCATTCACCTGCTCAAACAAGGAAAATTATCCTTAAATGATTAATACTATTCATACAAATATTCTTATAGAACTAAAAGTTTGGTTATAAGATTCATATATTACAAAATCCAACACCAAGATGCAGCTCTGATAAGATTCTTCCACAGAATGTTGAGATGACAATCTGTTCCATCCCCCTGCCTCACCTGATGCTGTTTCCAGAAACTTACTCCCAGGACAACATCAAGAGTTACTACTGATTCATGAAGACCATGGTTCATCCAGCCTTTCAGACAGTTCCAGTCAAGACTTGAATTAAGGTCTAAACTTTCCAAACATACAGAGACTAGATAACCAATGCCAAAGCTAGCTTTCTTAAGTCTAACCAATTTTTCTAATTGTCTACCTATTCCTACCCCTTAAAAACTATTTTTGTCAGCCCAGTTCAGCAGAAAAAAGTTGTCAAGATTCACCATCCTGATCCCTTAGGTTTGGATACCTGGTTATGATTATTTTATAAATTATAGATAGGTTGTCACTTTAAGGAACAACTTGGAAATGGTCATATTTTAGACAGGAAGGAAACTAAACAGAGAAGTTAAACTCAGGAATTTCTATTTTTCCTTTTCTCTTCTCTATCCTTTTTTTCTTAAGTAAAGGGGAAGGTGTTAAGAGGGGTAGAGTAGTATTATAAAAAATTAGATATATGGCCATAGATTACTAAATTTACTCTTATACAAAATCCTTTATAGCCATAATCTTACATTGACAGAAATATTTACATTTTGATACAGAATTTAAGTTATATATATTCTTTACATTGCTACAGAATTTATAATTAATAGTGGTATAAGACTTTCATTAGCATAAGACTTTGTATATTGATACAGAATTTAAAATAAATTTTGTCACTCTTAGATAGGCACTATACCTATAGAACTTATTTAAGAATACAAGGTTTAGACCCAGTCCTTCTAATAGCTACTACTACAAACTATTTTTTAAAAACATAATTAAATAATACAAGTCAAAGGTCAGATAATAAACCCATGGTAATATGCAATCTTGATTTAATTACAATAAAATGTTTTGAATATTATTTAAATAGTAAATAGCTAAGAGTAGTCAAGGTTTAACAGTTTATGTATACTATATATAAGTATAGAGTTTTCAAAAGCATCAGAGATCCACAGAATATTGCATTTAAAATAATTTCATTATTAATAGATTTTGACATATCTGACCTGACAGTACCCACATCCCACTTTAAATAAGATATTTAGCATCAGCATCTCCAAATGGAGTCACTTCAGTTGTGATAAACTATCCACTGGGTACAAAATACCCCAATTTTATCTACAGACAAAACACTGTCTAAAACGGGCAAACAGAGGTGGAATGATCGACTGATACGCTCTATCAAGACAACATAAGCTAATCCTTCATAATTCCTGCTTCATTTAAGGTCTGTAAGATAATTCTGGATGAGAAGGCCAAAGATAGTCCAATGTTGTAAGGAATTCAGGCATAGTCCAAGCAGTCAGCTGTCTCTACAAATAATAAAAATTTTGGAAGATATGTCTTTGTGCTTCCTACATATTCTGTTAATATTTAAATTTCTTCTCAAATCTCTGATAGGGTTGAAGACTAATTATAGTACCATAATTGAACTTAAGGTGTTTAGCCTTAAGTTAGGTGTCCTAAATTTAAAAGGATGGTTTTCAATCAGTAATACAAGTTAAAATCAAACTTAATTGTGGTACAAAATTGCAAACTCTTTAAGTTAGGATTGATGATAAAATACTTTACGAAATGACAAATATGATGGACTAGATGTTATAAGTGCATATCATATCTTACAATTTATATAATTGCTTTAATTATGGTCAATGTATATCTGAGAGAAAAGAGAATTTTTAATTGGACAAAAAAGGAGAAATGTAGCTGCTTGTATTATGAATGCTAATTATGTTCTCCCAAATCTGTTTGTATGAGAGGGTCCACATGTAACTTCTCAGAATTCTGGCCCCAGTTGGTTCTGATTAATAAATAAATATGCCAACAGCCAATTGCTCATTGGGAGCAGACAGAGGCAGGATTTTAGGATTCCCAATCTTGGAATGGGAAGAAAAGGCAGAAGAAGATCCACCATGCTGAGAGAGTATGAATGAGAGAAGAGATGCCATGCCTGAGAATAATACAAATCAGAGAGACATAGCCACCTAATGAAGGAGCCAGGAGAGTGAGGCCCAGAGGGCTGCCCAACTGGGTCCAGGGCAACCTACATAAAGCATCAAAGTAATAAATAAAAACTTGAGAGTAACCACATGGAGGTTAAGAAATGGCCCAGCAATTATGCAGTTTAAAACATATTAAAATATAAAGGAAGTGTGTGTGTGTGTATGTGTTTTGTTTTTTAGGTTTGTTGATTGTGGCATTGTTATTCTACATTGTATGGCTACTATCCACTTTTAAGTGAGTACATTTCATGCATGGCATTTTGTGTCTGGGTTACCTCATTAAAGATGATATTTTATAGTTCCATCCATTCAACTGCAAAATTCATGATGCCCTTGTTTTTAATAGCTGAGTGGTATTACATTGTGTGACTGAACTACATTTTCTTTATCATCCTTCTGTTGAGGTATATCCGGGTTGTTTTCAGTTTCTGGCTGTAACAAAGAAAGCTGCTATGAGAAGAGTTGAGCAGGTATCCTTGTGGAATGGTATAGAATCTTTTGGCTACATGCATAGGAGTGATAAAGCTGGGTCTTGAGGTATTCACAATTTTCTGATAAACCTCCAAATTGATTTGTAAAGTGATTGTAAAAGTATACACTCCCACAAGCAAAGGACGAGTGTTCCCCTTGCTCTGTTCTCACCAGCATGTGCTGTCCATGGAGTTTTAGATCTTAGTCATTCTGATAGGTGTAAGGTGTAAGGAATCTCAGAATTGGTTTGATTTGTATTTCACTGATGACTAAAAGCCATGAACATTTCCTAATTTTTTAATTGTGTTATTTGGTTTGTTGGTATTTACCTTCGGGTGTTGTTAATATACTCTGGATATTAACCCTTTGTTAGATATAGAGTTGCAAAGGATCTTTTTCCCAATCTGTAGGTTGTTGTTTTATCCCAGTGACAGTGTCCTTTGAATTGCAGGAGCTTCATGAGGTTCTCATTTATTAATCGTTGATCTTAGTGCCTGTCCCAATGGTGTTCTGGATAGGACATTGTCTCTTGTATTGACTAGGTCAAGGCTATTTCATACTTTCTGTTCTATTAGATTTAGTGTGTCTTGTTTTACATTGAGGTCTGTAATCCATTTTTACTTCATTTTTGTGCAAATTGGTAAATATGTATTTATTTGTATTCTTCTAAATGAAGACATCCAGTTAGACCACCATGATTTATTTGTTGAAGACGCTCACTCTTTTCCACTGTATCATTTTGGCTTCTTTGTGAAAGTCAAGTGTCTGTAGTTATGTGGGTTTATTTCTGTTTCTTCATTTTGATTCCTTGATCAACTTCTCTGTATATATAACAATACTCTGAAGCTTTTATTACTGTTTCTTTGTTGTAAAACTTGAAGTTATGTATAATGATACCTCTGGATTTTCTTTTAGTTTTCAGGATGGTTATAGCTATCTTGGGTTTTTGTTGATAATTGCTCTTTCAGTATCTGTACAAAATTGTGTTGGAATTTTGATGAGTGTTTCATTGGACCAATAGATTGCTTTTAGAAAGATGATCATTAGCACTGTTAATCCTACTGATCCATGAGCATAGGAGATTTTTCCATCTTCTGATATCTTCCTCAATTTGTTTTTTCAGAGAATGCAAGTTCGTGTCATAGAGGTCGTTTCCTTTCTTGGTTAGTTACACCAAGATATTTTATATTATTTGAAGCTACTGTAAAGTGCTTTGTCTCCATAATGTCTTTCTTGGCCCATTTATCATTTGTTCTTTCCTATTTGTATCCCCTTGATCTCTTTTAATTTTCTTATTGCTCTATCTATAACTTCTAGAATGATAGAGATGAGATAGGGAGAGATTGGAAAGCCTTGTCTTCTACCCAATTTTAGTAGAATTGTTTTGAAGTTCCTCTCCATTTAATTTGATGTTGGCCACTGGCTTGCTGTATACTGCCTTTATTTTTGTTTATATTTATATATACTGCCTATATTATGCTTAAATATATGTGCCATATCCCTGATCTCTCCAAGATTTTAAAACAAAGAGGTGGTGTATTTTACCAAAGGCTTTTTTTAGCATCTAATGGAGAGATCCTGTGTGTGTGTGTTCCTTTGTATGGTCGATTATATTCATGAATTTCATACATTGAACCACCCCTGCATCACTGGGATAAATTCTATTTGATTGTGGTGGATGATTTCTTTGATGTGTTCTTAGATTCAGTTTGGAAGTATTTTATTGAGAATTTTGGCATCAATGTATAAAGGAAATTGGTCTTAAATTCTCTTTGTTGAGTTTTTGTGTGGTTTAGCTATCAAGGTGACTGTAGTATCACAGAATGAGTTTGCCAGTGTTCCTTCTGTTTCTGTTTTGTGGAATAGTCTGAGGAACATTGGTATTAGCTCTTCATTGAATGTCTGGTAGAAATATGCACTAAAACAACCTGTTCCTGGGCTTTTTTTTTTGGTTGTGTTACTTTTAATGACTGCTGATATTTCCTTACAGGTTATAGGATTATTCAGAAAGTTTCCCTGAGCTTCATTAATCTTTGGTGACTGATATGCAACAGTAGAAAATCCCACATACATTCCCACAAGACAGTCTTACATACATACGTACCTACGTACATACGTACCTATGTACATACAAAAATACATATACACAAACAATAAACACATACACACACAGATACATACATATATACAATGAATCTTAGATTGGACAGTGATCTTTGATACTGCTATCACTGAAACATGTAATCTCATTTAATTCATAGGCACATCACAAGGTGAGGTAGAAGATTTTCTTCAAATCATCTTTCTGTAGATAAACATTTTCAGGCTGTTAACATCCAGGATGAGACAGTCATAGTTGGCAGTCTTTTGGTAGTTGGGACTCTGTTTTTTGTTGTTTATTTTTTGTTTGTTTGTTTTTGTGTTTGTGTTTTTTGTTTTTGTGTTTGCTTTTTTTTTTTTTTTTTTTTTTTTTTGTGAGAAGCCTCCCAATTGGTCACCCAATACAAATGAGTTTTCATAGAAATCTAATATATACAAATAATACTTTGTGGACTAAACAAGTTATATTTTTATAATTAGAATGTGTGTGTGTGTGTTTGTGCTCCCCTTATTTTGTTTTCACTGGTAAGGAGTTATTTATTTACTGTATTTTCTTTTATGCAGTTTACCTCATTGGGATGGATTTTTCCTTCAAGTATTTTCTATGTGGCTGGATTTTTGGGTAGATATTGTTTTCTTGGAATATATTGTTTTCTTTATATATGGTGAATGATATTTTTCTGGGTGTAAGTTGGCATCTGTGCTTTCTTTCAGGTTGTAAGACATCAATCTAGGCTCTTTCTGATTTTAGAGTTTCTGTTTAGAAATGGGGAATAATTCTGATAGTTCTGCCTTTATATACTACTAGGCCTTTTACCCTTGTGGTTTTATTCTTTCTTTGTTCCTAAGATTTTGTGCTTTGATTATTATGTGCTATGAGGATTTTCTTTTATCGTCCAATCTAATTGGTGTTCTATTAATCTTCTTGTATCTTTACAGGTATCTACTTCTTTAGCCTGTGAAAATTTTATTCCATAAATTTGTTGGAAATATTTTCTGGTCCTTGGAACTGGGATTCTTTATCTTTTTATATTCCCATTATTCTCAGATTAGGTTTTTTCATATTATCCCAAATTTCCTGAATGTTTTGAGTCAGGAAGTTTTTTATATTTAACATTTTGTTTAACTGATATATTAGTGTTTTCTATTGTATATTCTACTTCTGAGATTCTCTCTTCTATCTTTTGTAAATATTTTTGATTATGCGTGTGTTTGTTGCACTTCTTCTCTTTTCAAGCTCCAGGATTCCCTAGGATTGTCAATTTATCTGGGGTTTTGTTTTTTTGTTTCAATTTTCATATTTAAGTCAAGAATAGTTTTATTCACTTTCTTCACCTGTTTGGTTCTATTTCCTTTATTTCTTTGATGGATTTACTAATCTCCTCTTTAAAGGCATCTGCTTTTTATAAGGTTAGATTTAAAGTCATTTTCTTCCTTTTTCTTTTTTTTCTTTTTTATTAGATATGTTATTTATTTACATTTCAGATGTTATCCGCTTTCTCCATTTAGCCCCTCATAAACTCCCTATTCCATTCCCCTCCTCTGCTTCTTTGAGGGTGTACTCCCATTCTCCCACCTACTCTGACCTCCCCTCACTCTAACTCCTCCACTGGGAACCCTGTGGTCAGTTCAATGGTTAGCTGTGAGCAACAAAAAGAGGTCAAACTGATACAAATAGGAAAGGGAGAAGTCAAAATATCACTATTTGTAGAAGATAAGTAATTTTCTTATATTTCAGTTCTGTTAGGATATCTAGGCCTTGCTGTAGTGGGATAGCTTTTCTTTGAAGGTGTCATGTTATCTTGGGTCTCATTTGTCTTCTTATGCTGTCCTTTAGCTGTCTGGTTGTCTTGATATGTTCCTGATGTAGCATGTATCAGGAAGGCAGGCCTAATGTGGATGTTCCCTGTGCAGCAGTCCTTCTGTGGGCAGTCATGGGCTAGATGTTCTTAGCAGACCTGGATGTTCCTTGCATAGTGAGCCTAAATGTTTCTTTTTCAGTGGGCCTGATAGAGACTGGCAGAATGGTGGCCAGACAATGGAGCTTGAGGGACAGCTTGATCATGGCAGGTAGGTATGCCCATGGAAAGACAAAGGAATTGGGGAGAAATATTCTAGCTTGTCTTTTCCTTGTTTTGTGGACCTGGACATTCCTTGTTTAGTGAAACTGATGAGGCTAGCATAGCAGTGGCCAATGAGTCTTCAGGACCAACCAACAAAAATCTCAGGGCACCTGGGCATGCCTCTCAGAATGGGCAAGGCAACGGGATCAGGAGAGATCTAATGGATTGCTTCTTGTTCATTGGGACTGGGTGTTCCTTGATCAATTGGCTTAATGGAGGTCAGCAAGGCAGTGGCCAGACAGTGTTTCTGACTCCTTTCTTTTGTTTTTGGGACCTGTTTCCTCTATAGAGTAGCCTTCGACAGGCTTGATATGAGGGTTTGTGCCTACTCTTATTTTATCTTATTATACTGTAGGGTTTTTTTTTTTTTTCTTTTTGACATTTTCTTAGAGTCATGCTCTTTTCTGAATGGAAATGGCAGAAGACTGTATTCCGGGAGAGGATATGTGGTGGGAGGATTGGGAAGAATGGAGGGAGATAAAATTTCAGTTGGGATGTATTAACAGCCAAACAAAATATTAAAAATAAAACAATGAAATATCTATAATTTCTTATTTTAAATTAGTTTACAACCTGAGTGGTTTTTATATTGGCTAATTTTCATACTCCTAGAGAATTCTATGCAGGTTATTTGGGGAGAAAACTAACTAGTAGTCTTATCCATTTCAAGATACTTCATGTTTCAATACTAACCTCTCAAGGAAAATATGCTGACTGGTGCAATGGGGCTTGACTGCTCTGGGTATAGCTGTAGATGCTTCCTGTGCAGATTTTAGACATATTCCACAGAAGTGAATTTTATGCCTAGCACTGCATTCTTAGATAAAAATCCATGGCTTGGCCAATCATAGCGTTTTGCTAGAATCTGCTGTTGTTTTGGTAAATGATCATCTTGTCAAATTGCCTTTTGTCCACTATGTTTATACCTACAGATCTGGGCTGCCTGTAACCTGGGTCAGAGAAACTAGTTTTTGCACTGGGGAGAATTAAATTGAATTAATCACTCAGAGGTCTGAGAATAAGAGGTTGTGGGTAGTGAATCCTACGTGAGATATCTGCTACTTATTCCCTTCAACCTCACTCCTAGGCACAATTTTAAAATAAAATTTAATTTTACAGTATTTTTAAACAACTGAAGATTTTTGGACATGCAGAATTAAATCCATATGAGCTACTTTCCTATAGGTACAAACAAAATATGCAAAAGAACAATTTGACAGGAAATTTATTTTACTGCATATTGAATGTCTGTTGTGGATATAGCTGACTCATGAAGAGTTCCTAGTTTTTTCATTTCTAAGAGTATTTTCATCATATCATCTTAAAATAAATTTGTATTACACTATAGTAAGTGGTTTAAAGATTTCCTATGATAACTGTGTATCATGTTTTTAGTTTTAATACTAGTTCATTAAATATTTTTTCATATTTGATTATTTTCTCTGCTGAGTACTGTAATGTGGCAGAATAGGCATTGGAGATTTAAGAAATAAATTGAAGATAATTAATATCAATGTTGATAGCCTATAATGTTTAGGGGTCAATGATATTTTTTTTTTTTTTTTTTTTTTTTTTTTTTTTTTTTTTTTTTTGGTTTTTCGAGACAGGTTTTCTCTGTGTAGCTCAGGCTGTCCTGGAATTCACTCTGTAGACCAGGCTGGCCTCGAACTCAGAAATCCTCCTGCCTCTGCCTCCCAAGTGCTGGGATTAAAGGCGTGTGCCACCACCGCCCGGCAGGGGTCAATGATCTTTAGAGGGTAATATTATTCTTAAATATAACATTTACTCAAGTGATAGAACATAGAAAAATAAGCCGGTGGTTACCATGAAACACCATGCTTATGGGATAGTTTTCACAGTGCTGTAAATAATCATAGTCTTAGCCAGTTGTCAACACTGAGAGCTATAACAACACCAAGCTTCGTACAACAGTGTCATGAGCATCATGGGAGTAACCAGTGACCAAGGCCCACTTTAAAAGGTGGAACCCATACCTGACACCATTGTCGGGGGCAAAAATATGTTTTTTAGAAAGTATAGAGATCCACAGGAGGCCTTCCCTTTCCTGAGGAGAAGGGAAGAAGGCATGGATTGTAGACAAGTAAGAACAGAGGGGGAGACTGGGAGCAAAGAGATCAAGATGTACAGTAAATAAATAACTTAATCAAATAAATAAATGAACAAATAAAAATATATAAAGATCCTGGGGAAGAACTTATGCCATTTTCTGCTAAACAGACATAGTAATAAAATGACCTCTAAGCTCTTATCTTTATACTGAGGGATTTGTATATCTCTCAACCATCATCAGAGACAATTCTTTTCTTTGTCTATGTTGATTAACTACAGAATCCCAGAATCATTCATGGTGCTGAGAATAATAGACTCTGGAGTGTCCAGCTAAGACTGGGACGTCTATATCACATACACTGCCCCACCAACACTCAGGGATCATCATGGGAGTAGATTCGCAGAGTGTATAAACACCTGAGGTAGATGATTCTAAGGAAACTGTTTTTGAACAGAAATAATAGGATACTTGCACATGTAAGTTCACTTGTTGTGGCAGTATACACAAAATCTTCAAAGAACAAAGTAGAAAAAAGATCACAGCAGATTGCAAGTTGTGAGGATGTCCACTCCTAGCAGAAAAACTACTGACCTGAAGGTCTGTCAGATATCTGTGAGTATTCAACAGTTAGGATGACACCAATGTTTCCATAGATGACCCCACACTAAGCACATGGATATTACTATGTAGACTCAGTGCTCTTGTTTTGTTTTGTTGTTTTACTTTTAGAAATGGATGAAATTTGGAGGAAATAGTGGTAGTTGGTAAGAAAAGACTTAGTAAAGAGATAATGAAGAGTAGAGTAGTTAACTAAAACACAGCTATATGTAGTAAATAAACACAGATAATTAAGTAGTAAATATTCTAAAATCTCCTTTAAAAGAACTAAGTTTGTTTAGTCTCAAAGAAAACAAAGAAGCCTAGATCCAGTGCGACATGAATATAAAATTAAAGTTTCTAGCATCTTCCACATGGGATCCAGTGAATCCTCATGGATCAAAGGAAACTTAATATATCTTCAAAGCACATTGTACCTTATGGGACATTCATGAGAAACTTTTAAGTGTTCTATTTAATTAGCAACAATAAAGAGTTTCTTAAATGATTTTGTCTCCCAAAGAAAGTGCTGTCATTTGCACTGCAGATGAAATAAAAGGGAGGTGAGGTCACAGAGTCACAGAACTTTATCTCAGGCTTGTTCTGCTTCCCTCTCCCTAATTGCTGATTATTATGAAGTCAGGATCTATATACCAAGTCCACCTTGCTGCAGAGAAAAGAAGTCAGGTGAGTACTTTCTGTTTCAGAGTATGCTTCACAGAGTAATGTGGTCTGGTAGTGGAAATCTGGCATAGAAACTGATCCATGGAACAGACAAGGAAGGCACAAGAATAATTCCATAGATAAGGGGTGAGTGAGAAAGACAGAAGATTCCCTATCCTTGTGCCAGCCACTGTTGATAATTATTGTTGTGTCCTCAATTTGGGTGACAGTGATTAACACCAGGATAATCCAGTTCATCTGTGAATGTTCTGATTGATTGTGGTAACAAGTCAATGTGATAACTCACCTTATCTTATGTGATATGTATACTACCTTTTCAGGTATTATTATTATTATTAATTGAACTTAACATGGTTTCATAACATAGTAACATTAGAATGGAAGTAGAAGAAGCATAAAACCATGAGGAGTTGCAAATGTGAACCTGTTTCCCGACAAAATGTATTCTTATATGACAGCACATATATGAACTATAGAGGCATTAATTGTGTATGTATTGAGTGACCACGGGTGCAATGCCTGGTTTGAAACCTCTCTCTTGAACCTTGGAAGGTATAGTGAAGAGAAATTAGAGAACAAGTATCAGGCAATGATAGCATAATGATAGGACTAATTATCTTGAGTTACCTCCTCTGATTTAGTCATATTCTAATGTTAAGTATAAACTCATGTCATGGCTTTTCTCAATATTTATCATTGTTGCTAATAGATCATCAGGCCTTGTGCATAGAGGGTAAAGGCTCTAGCCCTCAGCTACTTTTTTCTCTACACTTAGCACTTTATTTCAGTTTTGATAATGTTTAACTTTTCATATTTTTTAAATTCATCTTTAAATATAATATGGATCTCCTCTATTTGAGTGCTTTAAACATTTTATTGTTTATATAATTTAATTATATTTTATATTTCTGTGAAATAAATATAATGTAATTACATATAAGTTTATTATAGTGTGTTTCTCAATATAAGAAGTAGGAAGTGAATACAGAATATTAAAATATTTTAGTAGTACAATTTTCTTCTCATGCTCTTTTAAAACATGTTATTGTTTCATAGTGTACTCTTTACAGATCAACGGTGTTTGTAATTCATCTGCATTTCACAGAAATATAGCCTTTATTCCTCAAAGAAAAAAACAATGCTTATTCCCAGGAACTTTAGATACAACCAGCCCATCTATTCATTATGAAATGAAACTGGGATTTGAAAGTCTTTTCTCTCAAGCAGGATCATACTCATAGCACTGCATTTTAGTAAAATCTAAAAACTCATGTTTTCACTTGTAATTTGCCTGTAAAAGAAGCCAGGCCAAAATGAAAACATATTTTTAAAAACATGTATTTATTATCTGCTTTGATTGTGTGTGCATGGATGTTTTGCTTCCAAGTATATATGTGCAAGAATAGACTCCAGTGCCTGCAGAGGACAGAAGAGAAATGTGAATGCCTTGGCACTGGAGTTACAGGCAGTAGTGAGCTACCATGTGGGTACTGGGAACCAAACCCAGGTTCATTTAATAGCAGCAATTGGTCTTTACCCCTGAGAAATCTCACCAGTTCCCCTAAATGAAAACATTCCACAGCCCAAAGCATACAATAAAATGATAACAAATTGAACCAAATGTCAAGTAGGGAGTACAACCTGCATGAAGGCTGGAATATGTTTGATAGCATCTAACATGGCTTCATGAACACAGATTGAGGTGACTGTTTCCACCACACTATCATGTTCGAGACATTCTAGCATCCACTTTGACACCAACAGGTTTTTGATTGTAAGAGTCACCTACCATTTATGTTTCTATAGTCATGTCTTGACATGGGATACACAACTACTGTACATATCAGACATTTATAAACAGCAAAATGACTGTCCAACGAAGAGGATCGCTGTGACTCATAAATTGTTACTACTGCTTTTCCTTATACTTTCAATTATTAAAAATCTACATCTGTCATTTATTATAACATTCAGTATATAAGAGGAGAAAAACAGCAGAAACAGTAGAAAAACAACCATGAAGTCTAACCTGCAATCCATAGGAAGTGAAATATCTAAGATGGAGTACAGAGTCTTTATTGTTGTCCAGTAACAAAATTTAGGGAACACTCTGTATCTAAACCACACCATGAGAAATGGTCACATAATAAAGTCTGTAGAATTTAAATGGTATAGATTAACACAAATACAATTAAAATTAATACTTTTAACAGTTATATTTGCCTTTAGGTATGTATCATAATACAACCTAATAAGTATTTACCAATAAGGTAACAGTTATATTTGCCTTTAGGTATATATCATAATACAACCTAATAAGTATTTACCAATAAGTACACTGATTTTTTCAGTGGATAAAGCCACAATGAACTTTGTGTGCAGAATCCTATGTCTATGAAGACAACCTTTTCAGACTAGGCAGAGTGACTTTGCAATTCTGAGCATAAGAGTGCTCTCATACTGTGTTTGGCAGTGGTCTATTTGTTTCATTGCTTCTAACTCCACTACATTGAAGAAAGCTGTGTTACCAAATACTTAATATCAAGCAAGTGGAACAGATAATTCTTAGTCATTTTTATTCAAGGTATCTCAAATGCCATAGGAGGTTTTGGGATGAAGTGTCTTGTCAATAATTGTGAGTACACTTTTCCATCCTCCCAGATGTGGCATGATATGTCCCCTGAACTCATCTTCCTGGGATGTGCATGCCTTCTCAGTACAATTCCAGGTAGGTAAGACTTTGAAAAGCTTCCAGGGATGTTGAGTTTTCACTGGTGTGCTGTTGGACAATGTGTATCTTAAATTATGTCATATTTCCTATCTCTTTGATCATCATGTGTAGACATTTAAGGATTTGCCAAAAGTCCTGTTTTTGTGGTGTATGCCATTAGTTCCAACTCTTGAAAGACAGAGGCAGAAGGAATTCTGAGTCTGAGGTCTGCCTAGTCTACTTAATAAGAGCCAAAAGGACTAGGTTGAGAGAACATGTCTCAAAAACAAAACAAAACAAAACAAAAAAACAAAAAAACCCCCAAAAACCGCAAAATAAAAATAAAATAAACAAATAAAATAAAACAAAGAAACCTTCTAAGGACATGGGGTATTCACCTATTCTCCCATTGAAAGTGTTTATGATTCTCAGAACAGCAAAAATAAAGAAAGAATGGTTTTGTGGTACTGTTGTGAGAAGATTCCAGTGAATCACCACTGAAATGGTATGCCAGCATGGTTACAAATATTGGGCATTGGTTGGGATCATACTCTCAAAATATTATTACATAACAAGGTGTGATCAGATACTACTATTCATTCAAATCCAAACTCTGTACTCTGTCTTCTCTCTCTCTCTCTCTCTCTCTCTCTCTCTCTCTCTCTCTCTCTCTCTCTGTCTCTCTCTCTCTGTCTCTACGTCTATCTCTGTCTCTTTCTCTCTGCTTTTAACTTTCTCATTCTTTCCTTTCTTTGACTCATTCATTCTTTCCTTCATTCCTCCTTCCTTAATTCCTTCCTTCCTTCCTTCCTTCCTTCCTTCCTTCCTTCCTTCCTTCCTTCCTTTCTTTCTTTCTTTCCAATGGTTCATAATATATAGTTGTTGTAGTAGTGAAACAAAAATCACAACCATCTTTCTTGGGGAGTTTATACAGGTGATACACAAATTGGAACAGAGTAGACACAGCAAAAAAGTACTGTGAAGTTCTCATCATTTCTCTTGAACTAATTAACAAAAGCAAACAAACAATAAAAGACCAGACATCTGTTGCAACATTGAGAGAGACAGATTTGTTGGCAAGAATTTAGAACTTAGACTACCTTTTTCTTTTAAGTGTATTTTATAAATGTAATCCTACACCAAGAGCTGTTGTACACTTTGAAGTTTTTCTTAGTCTATGTCATCTGGTGGATGCCTTCCTGTGCCTGCTTTGTGGAATTCTTTGTGAAATGATATAAAAATGTATATAGCTAACACAACAACTGAGATTAAGTCTGCAGAGTATCAGAGAGAACAACCAAAAGTGAGATGCATTTTGTATCATTCAGTCATGTTTGTGACTGCAAGACAATTCTCAATGCGATGATTTTATTACTATTTGTAATGGAATATTTTTCCTTTTTTGTTTAATATTTTTATAGTCCTGTCCTTATCTCTCTCCCAGTCTACCCTCTGACAGTTCCTCATCCTGTACTTTCTTCCCACACCACAGTCTCCAAGAGGATGTCCTCACCTCTATGCCGCACCTCATCAAAACTCTTCACTCCCTGGATCCTCACCAGAGTCCACTAAGTCCAGACCAGGAAGTCCTCTGCTGTATGCCTGTTGAGGGCCTCATATCAGCTGGTGTATGCTGCCTGCTCAGTGTCTGGGAGATCTCGAGGGTTCTGGTTAGTTGAAACTGATGGTCTTCCTACAGGGTTGCCCTCCTCCTCAGCTTCTTCCAGTTTTTTCCTAATTCAACCACAGCAATCAGCTTCTGTCTATTGTTTGGGTGTAAATATATGCATCTGACTCTTTCAGCTGCTTGTTGGGCCTTTCAAAGGGCAGTCACGATAGGCTCCTGTTTGTAAGAACACCATAGCATTAGTAATAGTGTCAGACCTTGGGGCTTCCCTTGAGCTGGATCCCATTTTGGTCTTGTCACTGGACCTCCTTTCTCTCAGGCTCTTTCCCATTTTTTTCCAGTGTTGCTTCTAGACAGGAACAATTCTGGGTCAGAGTTTTTGACTGTCAGATGGCAACCCCATCCCACCACTTTATGTCCTGTCTTTCTACTGGAGGTGAACTCTACAAGTTCTCTCTCCTCACTGTAGGGCATTTGGTTTCAGGTCACCCCTTCGAGTGCTGAGAGTCTCTCATATCCCAGGTCTCTGCTATATTCAAGAAGGTCCCCCAAACTCCTACCTCCTGAGGTTGCATATTTCCTTTCTTTCTGCTGGCCCTTCAGTCCTGTTCAGCACCACTCACAATAACTGATTATGTTCCTCTCTCCTCCTTCCTCTTCCCTTTCCCATGCAAGTTCCCCCCTGCTTTGTGATTGCTTTCTTCTCTCTTCCAAATGGAATTGAGGCATCCTCTCTTGGTTCCTTCTGCTTGTTAACTTTCTTGAGTTCTGTGGACTCTGTCCTGGGTATTCTACCTTTTTTTCTTTTTCTTTCTTTCTTTCTTTCTTTCTTTCTTTCTTTCTTTCTTTTTTTTTTTTTGGCTAATTTCCACTTTTCAGTGAGTACATACCGTGCATGTCCTTTTGGGTCTGAGTTACATCATTCAGGATGATATTTTCTAGTTTCATCCATTCACCTGCAAAACTCATGATGTCCTTGTTCTTAATAGCTGAATAGTATTCCATTGTGAAAATGCACCACATTTTCTGTTTCCATTCTTCTGTTGTAGGACATCTGGGTTGTTACCAGCTTCTGGCTATCCATATAAGACTACCATGAACACATGCCTCTGTGCATGGTAGGGCATCTTTTGGGTATATACCCAAGAGTGGTATAGCTGGGTCTTTATGTTGATCTATTTCTAATTTTCTGAGGACCCTCCAGATTGATTTTTCAGAGTGGTTGTACTAGTTTGTAATTTTCACAGCCTTGGTAGCATGTGCCTGAGTCTCTATAATTTTATGTTGTTTCATTTGGGGTGACCAGCCAATCTTAGAATATTTTGTTCCCTAATGTCTTTGATTGTGTTGACTTAACTGCTTTTGTTTGCAACCCGAGTTATGCTTTCCTTTGTATAAAGATAAATTTTCTTCCTTTTTGCCTTTCTTGTAAGCCTTCTTTTCTTCAGTCTTCAGAAACCAACAAATTTCCAAAAGGTTTTTTTTTTTTTTTTTTTTTTTTTTTTTTTTTTTGTAATTTCTGAGTAATTTCAACATCATAGCATTCCAGATCCCTGTGGGTCACTTGTGTTGAAGTAGAAATGGATTTTTTCATCAATCATGGTTCTATTACTCCATCTTCATAGTAACTTCCTTCTCCAGAGAGCTCTGGAATGTGCTTTCTCCTTTTTGTCATCTTGTACCTACCCCATTTATTTTACTTTTTTTTTTGAAACAGATGCACCACATTCTCTTTGTCTTCTCATCTCAGCCTCTATTGCCAGGTTCTTCTAACTTCCTTAACACTTTGTAGATCTTTCTCTTCATGATCATTGTAGCTTTTTTGGCACTGGATTTGGGCTTTCAGATTTTTCCTTTTGGAGTTGCTTAGCTGCCTGCAGATGACACTGATCCATATGCTGAATATTTCAAGCCAAATGAAGCATAGCTTCTCCTCAAGCACCGTCAAACCTCCACACACTTCTTTCATGCTGTGAAACCATAAATGGTCATGTTGGTCATGCTGTCTGCATAGTCTCTGATACATGGTGATCTCAGTGCATGGCTATCCTACTAGCCAGCAGTATCAGCTACCCATTTGGCCAATGGTTTAAATGATGTGGAATCTAAGGCTGGAATTGGCATGTATAATTCTGTTTTGTGGATGTCTATTAATTGATCATAGGCTCCCACTGCCCATGCATGGGTGAAAACTCTCATGATTATTGCTGGATGTTGTTAAAAGTAAGCATATTTTGTGGCTAATCTTAAAAATGAGATATTTGAGGCACAGTCGGTTTCATTCTTAAGTAGATTTCTTAGTGTTATCATGTCACTGGTGTTCCGGTGTGTGTAGGCAATCATGTTCAGACTTCATGGGTGTAGCTTCCTTAACATTTCTATGAGATGAATTATTACAGCAGATATCTATCCCTCTGGCTTTTCAAATCCTTCTGCCTCTTCTACCAAAATATTCCCTAAACTGTGAGTGCAGGAGTTGTAATGTGGGTGTCACAATTGGGGCTTGGCACCACACACTCAGTTGTTTTCTGCATTTTTATCACTCTTGATTTTTCTGTTTTCTGCCTTTAGATCATTTTTGGTTTTGTTTTGTTTTGTACTGGTCTCCTTCTTTGTTAGTGAGAAATTTCTTCTTTTAGGGGTCTGAGCTACAAGCAATGAAGCATTTCTGAGAGTAAAAAAAAATTCATTTCTCTAGGGAGGAGCCCCCTAGACTGTTTATCTATCACCAAATGGTGAACATTGACATACAAGTAAGTGTCATTATACCAACTGAGCATGTCAGAAGCCATGAGTTTTGAAGTCAAAGTATGTGTGGTTACTTGGAATGAATTAGGGGAAAGACTCAATTACCTCAAGGATGTAATTCTATATTAATTTCAAAACTTTAAAAGGAGGCAACTACAGCTCATAAAACAGTTTTGTAGCACAAATTAAATTATAATTATAGAGCATACTTGTTCTCAGAATATAGTAGTGAATGCAAATTTGGAAACATAATAACGAGTGTGATTATTGTTGTGCAATGTTATACTTACTCTAATAAAGCAGATGCTACCCTTTTCATACATTGATAGTGGTATTCACAGATAATACTAAGACATAAGATTCCAGGCTTATCCACAAGAATGCCAATATTTTGTATTGCCAGAATTTTCCTCTTTACCTTTATATTGATTTTTATTTTGTATGATTTGTTTATTATTTGGTATGTTTTATTATCCACTGCCTTCTGATCTAAGTTGTCTCTTGAAACATCATTGTAATATATTTTGTAATTGTAATATTGTTTTTTATTGGATATTTTATTTATTTACATTTTAGATGTTATCCCCTTTCCCCATTACCCCTCCCTAGAAATCCCCTATCCCATCCTCCCTCCTCTTTTTTGTTTTTATACTATTTTACTTACATGCCAGTATTAAGGTCCATTCTAGGTTGAGGAATTAGAAATACAATAGCTGCAAGTATTGAAGGAACAAGCAAGGCAATAAACACAATTAGTCAAAGAATAAGCAAGGCAATAAACAAAGTTCTATAAACATTTTCATGATCACTGTTTCTAAGGGCCTATCAGGATGACCAAAATATCTGAGCCTCCTTCCCTATCCTAGCCCAAAGTCATTTTCACGTTTCAAAGCCTAATTCCTTGCTCTAGCTTAAGATTTAGATTCCTGCCTGAAATTACTTCTTTGCTGTAGCCTAATATGTAGATTCCTGCCCAAACTTATTTCTTTGTTCTAGCCTAAGATTCTTATTCCTGCCTGAAATTACTTCTTTGTTCTAGCCTAATGTCAGAATCCTGCCCACTTCCTTGTCCTTGGCCAATGTCATATTCCTACCAAGCAGCCCATTTCCTTGTCCTTGGCCCATGTCAGATTCTTGCCAAGCAGCCCCAAAAGCTCTCAGCCTCTCCCCCTTTTTTATTTCATAAACAAGACTGAGCCTGTCTAGGGTCATTCTTCCAAGAATGCCTTCCTTACCCATCATTGGATATGTATTCTCAAAAATGTTGGTTAGGCTCTGTGCAGATTCTTACCCATCCTTGGCTTGCCATCCTGTTACTTTAATAACTCTGTCTAGGGGTCTATTTTCAGTTTCAAGTCATGTACTTTGGTTGCCAACATGTTGATTTTGTTAAAGACAAGCTTTAACAAGATGTGCAGGAATAAAAGTATTCCTAGCACAAAAAGGCTCACATGATTAAGCTATATATGCCATTCTTGAAGCTTGGCCAAAATAGAAATAGTGACCCCAGGCCATGGGTAATTTTATCAGCAGTATCTGCCACATCAATGCTCAACAGAGCAGACTTCTATAAATTCATAAGCTCACTATGAAAAGTTAAAAAATCCAGAGAGGTATTAGAATTATGGCAAATAACCTACAAGTGTCATTAAACTTTTTCTTAATTATAATGACTACCACCGTAAATTTTAGAACTAACATGAATCCAATGGTATTTGGCATGGTACGTGAGATGGCTCCTTCGTCTTCTTAAACTCTGAACCTCCTTCCAATAATTTGAATAGGATAAAGAGCATAAATTCATTGTTCCAAATGCCTATCTAAATCCTCTTATATATTCAACCATATTAGTAACATTTTTTTGCTA
Organism: Mastomys natalensis; assembly: GCA_021653895.1. Classification (NCBI taxonomy): domain Eukaryota; kingdom Metazoa; phylum Chordata; class Mammalia; order Rodentia; family Muridae; genus Mastomys; species Mastomys natalensis. The sequence goes on along the minus strand of JAJTUV010001609.1, from coordinate 229,395 downwards.
AATGATTAACAAAAGTAGCTGTCTTAACTTCTTGTGTCAAAGGTATTGCAGAAGCAGTGGTGCTAGCAATTAATATAATTAAAGCTGTTATACCAGCAATAATCAAGCCCACTACACTCTTGCTTCTGCTTATAGCCTGACTCACTAATTCCAGTACTTGCAAACTTTTTTCTGAATAAAAGGTTCTGTGATACTCAGGACAATAAAACAAAAGCTGGTTGATAGACCTCCGTAACTGACATGCCGTGTTTCAACACACTCATACAATTAGAAAGTGTACAATCAATGCAACTTACATAAAATACTGTAGAAGAAACAAAAATAATTTTAATATGACAATTAAAAGAGCCTTAACACATGTACTAACACTTGTTAGTACCCAGATCCTGTCCCAACTTTATCTCTTGCTAACATAACATTATAGAGAACTGCAGCTAACATTCCAAATACATCTCTAAAAGTGTCCATAACCAAAGGAAGACTGTTATTTCCAATATTGGATTGATCTCTAGAACAGTCCATGATTGAGTCCGAATAACTGGTCACTTTTAAGAAAAAAAACAAGAGTCATTATAACTTCTCTTTTTAATTCTCTGTTCCACAAGGTCTAAAAACTTGTGGCAAGGCAGCTTGTTTCATCTGGGGTATAGGTAAGCAATGGTGGGTCAGGAACATATGTCCAATACAGCTTCCCAGTCGTCATTGTCAGGGCACTCAGCAAGTTCATAGGTCAGCATCATTCTTTGTTCCAGCATCAGCATGTCTCACCATCACTCTGGCAGCTACCATGCTCCTTCAGCATCCTGTAGAAAAAACACAAATGTGCTCTCTTCCCCATATTAAATACCTGATCAGGATCATGCCATATGCCAGTACAAGGATCATTCTGTTTCACCTATGCATAAGTATTCCTAGTTGTAGAGTGCCATAGATACTCAGCAGAAAGTTCTTTGGCATCCAAATTTTTTAAAAATAAAAAGAACATGATTTAAATAAATTTGTGGTATACAGGGATATACGTCCCCCTTTTTTATTTTATGAGGATATTGTTTTGACGTTACATGGGCCATTAACACAATCCCTTTTCCTTGACAATTATAAGGATTCCCAGTAATATGGCTAATATTAAATTGCTGACAAAAAGTCTCAAATGTTTGACTGCAATAGCCAGTTCCATTATCTGTTGTTGTTATTATTATTATTATTAATTATTGTTATTGGATAATTTATTTAACTACATTTCATATGTTATCCTCTTTCCCCATTCCCTTATACCCAGAAATCCCTTATTGCATCCCCCCTCCTCCTACTTTTATGAAGGTGTGCCCTCACCCATCCACCCACTCCCACCACCCCACCCTAGAATTCCCCCACACTGGGGCATCCAGCCTTCACAGGATCAAGGACTTCCTCTCCCACTGATGATTGACAAGGCCATCTATTACTACATATACAGCTGGAGCCATGGGTCCCTTCATGTGTGTTCCCAGGCTAGCTGTTTAGAGACCCTGGGAGCTCTGGTTGGTTGGTATTGTCACTCTCCTCATTTGGCTGCAAGCACCTTCAACTCATTGGGTCCTCTATCTAACTTCTCCATTTGGGATCCTATGATCAGTTCAATGGTTGGCTTTGAGCATCCACCTCTGTTTATGTAAGGTTCTGGCAGAGTCGCTCAGGAGACAGCTATATCAGGCTACTGGCAGCATGCACTTCCTGGCAACCACAACAGTGTCTGTCTTTGGTGACTGCACATGGGATAGATACACAGGTGGGGCAGTCTCTGGAAGGCCCCTCCTTCAGTCTCTGCTCCACACATTGTCTCTGTATTTGCTCCTGTAAGTATTTTGTTTTTCCTTCTAAGAAGGACCAAAGCACCCACACTTTAGTCTTTCTTCTTCTTGAGCTTCATGTGGTCTGTGAGTTATATCTTTGGTATTGTGAGCTTTTGGGCTAATATCTACTTATAAATGGATATTATTTGTGATGGTGTTACCTCACTCAGGATGATATTTTCTAGTTCCACCCATTTATTTTTAATAGCTGAGGAATACTCCATTGTGTAAATGTAACACATTTTCTATATTCATTCATCTGTTAAAGTACATCTGGGTTCTTTCCAGCTTCTGGCTATAATAAATAAGGCTGCTATGAACATAGTGGAGCATGTGTTCTTGTTATATGTTGGAGCATCATCTGAGTATATGCCCAGGAGTGGTATGTCTGAGTCCTCAGGTAATACTATGTCCAATTTTCTGCGAAACTGCCAGACTCATTTCCAGAGTGGTTGTATCAGCTTGCAATCCCACCAAAAATGGAGGAGTGTTCTTTCTCCACATTATCGCCAGCATCTGCTGTTGGCTGAGTTTTTGATCTTCGACATTCTGACAGGTGTGAGGTAGAATCGCAGGGTTGTTTTGATTTGCATTTCCCAGATGACCAAGGATATTGAACATTTCTTTTGGTGCTTCTTGGCTATTCAATATTCCTTAGGTGAAAATTCTTTGCTGAGCTCTGTACACCATTTTTAATAGTGTTTTTGATTACTGGAGTCTAATTTCTTGAGTTCTTTGTATATTTTGGATGTTAGCCCTCTATCAGATGTAGGGTTGGTAAAGATATTTTCCCAATCTGTTGGTTGCCATTTTGTCCTACTGACAGTGTCCTTTGCCTTACAGAAGCTTTGCAATTTTATGAGGTTCCATTTTTCAATTTTTGATCTTAGAGCATAAACCATTGGTATCCTGTTCAGAAACTTTTCCCTTGTGCTAATGTGTTCAAGGCTATTCCCCACTTTCCTTTCTATTCTTTTCAGTATACATGGTTTTATGTGGAGGTACTTGATCTACTTGGACTTCAGTTTTGTATAAGGAGATAAGAATGGATTGATTTGCATTCTTCTACATTCTTACTTCAAGTTGAACCAACACCATTTGTTGAAAATGCTCTTTTTTCCACTGAATGGTTTTAGCTGCTTAGTCAAAGATCAAGTGACCATAGGTATGTGGGTTCATTTCTGGGTCTTCAATTCTATTCTATTGATCTTCTTGCCTATCTCTCTACCAATATAATGCAGTTTTTGTCACTATTGCTCTGTAAAACAGCTTGAGATCAGGGATGGTAATTTTCCCATAAGATTTTTTTAATTGAGAGTAGTTTTCACTATCCTGGTTTTTTTTTTTTTTTTTTTTTTTTTTGCTATTCCAAATAAAATTTCAAATTGCTTTTTCTAATTTTGTAAAGAATTGAGTTAAAGTTTTGATGGGGATTACATTGAATCTGTAAATTTGTTTTGGCAAGATGGCCATTTTTACTATATTAATACATGAGCATAGGAGATCTTTCCACCTTCTAAGATCTTCAATTTCTTTCTTCAGGGACTTGAAGTTCTTGTCATACAGATCTGTCACTTGCTTGGTTAGATTCACACCAAAGTATTTTATATTATTTGTGACTATTTATTTCTTTCTCAGCCTGTTTTATTTGTTTGAGTTAATTTTATATCCAGTCACTTTGCTGAAACTGTTTATCAGGTTTAGGAGTTCTCAGGTGGAAGTTTTGGGGTCATTTTAGTATACTAGCATATCATCTGCACAAAGTGATATTTTGACCTCTTCCTTTCCAATTTGTATCCCTTTGACCTCCTTTTCTTGTCTGATTGTTCTAGCTCAGACTCTGAGTGCTATATTGAGTAGGTATGGAGGGAGTGGGCAGCCTTGTCTAGTCCCCGACTTTAGTGGGATTGCTTCAATTTCTCTCCATTTAGTTTGATGTTGGCTACTGGTTTGTTCTATATTGCTTTCACTATGTTTAGATTTGGATCTTAATTCCTGTTCTTTCCAAGACTTTTACCATGAAGCTGTGTTGAATTTTGTCAAATGCTTTCTCAGCATTTAGTGAGATGATCATGTATTTTTTTTTTCTTTGAGTTTGTGTATATAGTGAATTACATTGATGGATTTTCATATATTGAATCATCCCTCCATTCCTGGGATAAAGCCTACTTGATCATGATGGATGATTGTTTTGATATGTTCTTGGATTTGGTTTGTGAGAATTTTAGTGAGTATTTTTGCATTGATATTCATAAGGGAAATTGTTCTGAAGTTCTCTTTCCTTGTTCCTTGTTGGGTCATTGTGTGTTTTAGGTATGAGTGTAATTGTGGCTTCATAGAAGATGAATCTATACCTGAGATTCTCTCTTCTAGCTCTTTTATTCTGTTGGTGATGCTTGCATCTTTGACTCCTGATTTCTTTCCTAGGTTTTCTATCTCCTGGGTAATCTCCCTTTGTGATTTTGTTATTGTTTTTACTTCCATTTTTATGTCCTGAATCATTTTGTTCAATTCCTTCACCTGTTTGGTTGTGTCTTCTTGTAATTCTTTAAGGGATTTTTGTGTTTCCTTTTTAAATGCTTCTACCTGTTTACCTCTGTTCTTCTGTATTTCTTTGAGGAGTTATTTCTGTCCTTCTTTACTTCCTCTTTCACCCACGTGAGAAGTGATTTTAAATCTGAATCATGTGTTTTTGGTGTCATGGCTTATTCAGGACTTGCTATGGTTGGAGAATTGGGTTCTTATGATGCCACATAAACTTTGTCTCTCTTGCTTATGTTTTTGTGCTTGCCTTTTGGCATCTGGTTATCTCTAGTGCTACCTGCACTCACTATCTCTGACTGGAGTCTGTCTGTCTGTCTTGGTCGTATCAGAACTGGTCAGAGTCCAGCTGTCTCTGTGATCCTGTGATCCTGAGATCCTGGGTTTAAGAGCTCCTGGGAATCAGGCTGCTTTTCAGATTCCTGAACTCCTGGTGTGACCAAGATTCTGAGATCCTGTGATCCTATTATCTTATGTTCCTGGGTGTGTTAGAGCTCTTAGGAGTCCAGCCTCCTTTGGGTTTTGGGGGATTGAGTGTAGAGCTAGTGCCCTATGACTGCTCAAGGCACAGGCACATACCTGAAGGATCATAATATGTTTTCCTTAACATAGATAATTACAGGATGGTGCCCAAAGAACACTGAACTCAACAAAAGTCTGTACTCAAAGTATTCATTTATCAGATTTTTCTGACTGCCTAGAGTCACACAGTGCCCTGGAATGCATCTTATATGTAGTTTTAAAATGCAGAAATAGCTATATCCTGGTTGGCACTTGGCACAGGGAAGCAAAGAAAGCAAGCAGCAATTCAGAATAAAAAACATGCAGTTAGCTGAGGCATTTTGACCTCCACTGGGACTTTCATGTGGGACATTTCATGGAGGGGTTAGAAAAGTGAGGGTCAAATTCAGGTTAAACTCAAGAGGATATCAGCAGAGAAAAGATAGAAGAACTTTTGAACTGTCATAAAACTGTTGATATGTTCTGAGTAGTATTATAAATTCCCCACTCCTTATGTTTTGACTTTAGATGTACTATACATTAAGAATTATTTATTGAAGAAAACTGACCCAGCTTCTCTAAGTATATGAACAACACAAATTGAACTTTATAAAATTTCTCATATTTTTCTTCTTTTCTTTGGAGAGAATTCAGAAAAATTGGAGTAGACCTGGAAAGACAAGGAAATGACTGATTTGATCAGTTTGAATTATCAAATTTCCTAAATATTCAATACAAATATTATATTGAAAAGAGTTCTTTAAAGAGTTGCTTTAAGTATTGTGGTTGTAATTGAGGATGATTACTAGCAAGTATCTGTATATTCTGAAAGTCTTGCATTATATTTATTTATTTGGGCTGTCACTTTTCCTTGTTTCTCACAGTCTGCATCACATCATCCTGTGTGCCACATTTTGTAGGAAACTTATTGGATACCCTTCCTTCCATATATACATTCTCAAGGACTGAGAAAGTCATAGTGACAAACATAGAAAATAATGATTATTGTAAAAATTCTCAGGATGAGGTGTTTTTATGTGGTCTAGGATGGCCTTGTACTCCTCACTTTAAAGAACCTTCTGTTTTAGCCTCTCTGCAGCTTCATGGATTAATGATGTCTTTCTTTACCACAGGCTAAAATCATTCGCTATTGTTCACTTGTACAGAGAAGTAGTGTGGTCATACTCTACAGGAAATTTTGCTGAATCATAAAATGGACTTCTGGAATCTGGCAATCAGAATAATTTTCTTATCACAAATTACAATAGGAATTTTAGGAAATGTTTCTCTTTTGTTCCATTATCTAGTCCTTTGTTACAGAGAATGTACATTAAAGCCCACAGAGTTGATTCTCATTCACCTAATGGCAGCCAATATCATAATCATTTTCTCTTCTGGAGTGCCAAAAACAATGACCATTTGGGGATTGAAGCAGTTCCTGAATGATTTTGGATGTAAGCTCCTATTGTACATTCATGCAATTGGCCGAAGTGTATCCATTTGTACCACCTGCCTTTTAAGTGTCTTCCAGTCTATGACTATAAGTCCCAGGAAATTCTGTGGGAAGGATCATAAAGCCACAATTGAGAAGTACCTTGGATGTTTCATTTCCTTCCTTTGGGTTTTGTACATCTTGGTAAATTTTATTTTCCTTTTGTACACATTTATCAAAAAGAATAGCAATAATGAGACAAGAAAACGTGATTTTGGATACTGCTCCACTGTAGGAAGTGATAAAATCAGTGACTCACTCTACACAGCATTGGTGATGTGTCCTGAAATCTTCTTTTCTGTTCTTATTGCATGGTCTGGTGGCTCCATGATTGTCATTCTATATAGACACAAGCAGAAGGTTCAATACATCTATAGCACTCCTGTTTCTAGGAGAGACTATCCTGAGTCCAGAGCCACTCGGAATATCCTGGCACAGGTGTTTACCTTCTTGGCTTTTTATACTCTCTCCCCATCTTAAGAGGCTCCATTGCTCTTTTTTCGAATCACAATTTGTGGCTGATGAACGTCAATCACCTCACTTCTCTGTGTTTTCCATCTTTTGGACCCTTTGTTCTTATGAGTCATTACTCCATTGTTTCCAGATTCATTTTGGTCTGGTTAAGAAAAAAATTATGTTCTAATTTTTTATTATAACTATATGAAATATGAGTTTTTCATGTTATCAAATTGTATACTCATTTATCACCTTAATAAATCAATAAAGAATATTAAGGAGGTAGGACCTTGTCCTAAAATTAACCAAAATTATCATGGGAGTTTTGACAGGTGGTTTATGTGGCAGCCTACATTATCTAGTCATATTGTATGTGGTCCATTGTATCTTTCAACTTACAGCTACTGGAGTTTTTCCTTTGCCCAGATTATTCACAATCAGATAGTAAACCAATTGCCAACAAAGCTGCCCTTCTTGTGGCTTTCATCCTGTCATGTTTCTTGGCTGCTTGCCCATTTCACAGTCATATTGTGAGTACCAGACTCCAAATGCAAGGAAAACTAAAACCAGAGCTCCCATAAACTTGTGTTTCAGTTGGCCCTTGTACCAGGAGAATTAATATAGCCTGAACCAGTACCAGAAAACTTCTTCAGTGATAATTTACTAGGTATTTTTTTTTCAGCTGCTTCAGAAAAATTCCTACTTGGCTTTTCCTAAATCTGTAGCAACTGTCCTTAACAAAGACTGGGAAGATGTGCATTTCTCCTAGCCACTTAGTTAAAAACTTGTGATCTGTATCACTTACCTTACACCAAAGTCAATTCAAATAAATGGTGATTTTTAAGTGGTCTTGATTTTTTTTACTCATATTTTTCTCTTTTTTCCTCTTTTTAAAATTGAATATAGACTTTTTTCTTATACAATATAATCTAAATAGAATTTCCTCTCACTTTATGCATATAAGTTGCTTCTCAGCTCCTCTCCCCACCTGGATTGACTCTATTTCTCTCTTACACTAGAAAAAAACAAGCTTCTAAGACATAACAGGATTAACAAAATAAATACTGTAAGATCAAACAAAAAACATCATGTCGAAGTTGGACAATATAAGCCAACAGAAAAACATAAGGGCCACAAGAGAAGGCATGAGCCAGAAATCCACTTGTTTCTATATCCAGGAGTACTATAAAAGTATAAAATTGAAAGATAATGTGTATATGCAGAAGACCTCATGGAGATCATGTATGTAAGCATTGTGATTGCTGACTCAGTCACTGTGAGTGCATATGAACTTTGTTCAGGTGTTATAGAAGACATTGTCCTACTGATGTTCTTTTTCCACTTAGTGTGTCTCACTTCTTTGGCTACTTTTCAGTGAGGTTTCCTGAATTATGAGAGGAAAGACTTGATGGAGACATTACATTTATAGATGTGGTTTTCAAGGTATCTCTGTGTAATAACATCTAGCTCTTTGTCTCTCTGTTCTGGTCTACTGCAAGTAATTCACTCTGATGATGTCTGAATAAGGTATTGATCTATGAATAAAAAAGAATATCAGTAGGAGATATTTTATATTTTATATTTCAATTCCTGACTCATATGAGTAGACAAGCAATGAACATTTTTAAGCAACTGTCCCTGGGGTAGGATGAAGTGCCATTTAGGTATATGCATGAATGGGTCTTGAGGAAAATTGATTCCCAATTTTCTGTGGAAGTACCATATTTATTTCAATAGGCACTGCACTAGTTTGTACTCCTATTAACAATGGTGGAGGATTCCCTTTGGTCCATATCTTATGGTATCACATGTAATGGTGATTTTAGTCATTCTGGCAGGGGGAATTTGGAATCTCAAAGTAGCTTTGATTTGTATATTTATAATGGCTATGGGTTTTGATAATTTAAGTGTTTCTCAGCCATTTGAGATTCCTCTATTGGTAATGTTTACTCATGGTCAGAATTCATCTTCCATTCCTGGGTGGGTAGTATGTAGTGCCGTTGCCTAATGTCACCTGTGTTCAAGAAGTGACCCCTTACTTATAATTCTGAAAATCCAGTAGACTAAGACTAGTCTTAGATGGAAGTATTTCTTTCTTCTGACATTTATTTCCTCTCTCTTGGATGAATACATGTTTAGTCATGTCACAATATATAATGTGCCATCACATAATCTTCAACACATGCTATCATAAGGATGCTTAGTTAAAGTCATTAATTAGTTCCCCATCTAAACATGAGTAGAAGCATTTGTTGATTTGTCATCAGTGCCTGATCTAGAGTAAAGATATATTTGTTCATGACTCTTCATAAATATTGACATAATTATCCATAATCATCCTCACAAATTTCACATTAATCAATAATTTCAAATATACAAGAACACTACTAGTAAATTTAGCAACCCAACGTTTCAGAGTTTTATGAAGGTAGTGCATACGAATAGAAGCTTTATTTACTCAACTTCTTAAATTCTAAAACAATTAGTACATGTGGTAAACAATTTTCAAATGAATTTGAGAAAAACATACAAACACTGAAAATATAACAGTGATTAATAACCAGTATATATTCTCTAAATACCAATGCATATCATAGTGATACAAATATCATCAAAAGAATAATATGATACATTCTACATATTGCCAGAAATATTCTTAGAGACAATGCAAGATTATACAAATGCTTTTGATTTATTTCAAGAAACTGGTGACTTAAAAATGCTAATGAATAGGAGTGTTCAGAGGTCACAATAATTCTCTTATTCTCTACTCAAATGTATAAAAAGGAAATATATATTCTATATTAGACTATAGAAATGATGGTTACATAGGATTACAAAACATTGAAAATCAACATTTAAAAATCCAATGAGATGAAATGTCAGGATCATACTCATGAAGTAGATTCAGAAGAGACGAAGGGATGAAATGGTAATCATTTGGGAGAGTGGACTGAAATAAATTAACATAAGAAAGGAGGAGAAAAAGGAGTATGAGTGTAAACCATAAAGAATGATCCATAAGATAGGTCAAGAATCCATTAGGTTGTGAATTTTCCTTATTCAGGTTTTTGCAAAAATCAAACAATTTGTAAAATGGAGCGCTTACATTTTCTACTGTTCCTCATGTTCATAGAGATGAGTCACATGCCTATAAGGCAATGCCCTCAGCTGCAGAAGGAGAATGGTAAATTGCTCATCTATCAAGACTTTTGATTGATCTGATTGAACATTTTTATGTCCTAAGAGAATCAAGGATATATAGAAACTAACAGAAAGCAGTGCAATAATAATAATATCAATCATACTGACAATTGTTGGGGATTAGTTCTAATGCTTTGAATTAATTGGGCTCCCAAAATCTGGAATCTGCATGCCCAAATGTTGAAAATTTTGTCTCCACTTGATTTTTGATGGATCAATAAAAAGCAAAAGCCATTTACTGGTCAAACAGAGAGAGGCGGGAACTTTAGATTTTTGCAGGCTAGGAACTGGGGAAAAGGAAGGGAGAATTACCATGACTCAGGGAGAGGAATGGAATATAAGAGCTGCAGGAGAGGCAGCCAATCAGCCATGTACGAATTTGGGTAAGTGGTCACTGACCACTTCCCTGATTGGGCCTGGAGTAGCAAGGGAAATTTAGGAGTCTCAGGAGTGCCTTAGGGGAGTGTTTGCTATCAAGGGGATATTGCAGACTGCCAAGACTTTGAACTATTCATGGCATGTCAAAATGAACAGAAGTATGTGTGTGTGTGTGTGTGTGTGTGTGTGTGTGTGTGTGTGTTTCACTCACAAATCCAAATAGCTCCTGGGTGGTTGTGCACATGCCATGAAACCAGAGCTAATGCTGAGTAGACAACTACTACAGACAATGTCTGGGTACAAATACATGCTATAATTGTGCCTACATGAGGAGCCTAATTTCACAGGGATGATATTGATTATACCTTCCTTTCATATTCTTCTCTATCTGCTCTGTTCCATCCACTCCCCTTTCCTCTTTGCTCATCTCCTCTATATTTGCCTTTTCTTCTCATCTGCTCTTCTCATCTCATCTTCTCTCTAGTTCTCCATGAACTGCTCTTTTTAGCCAGGAAATTTCTCCCTAGGGAAAGAAGGCTAAAGTTCACTAATTTCAAAGCAATTTCATTAATTGAGGGTTTACCACTTTAACTCCTGCTAGTAATCAATTCCTGCAAATACTGTCACTCCTTATACCCTGCCTGTCCCATTATTACCCACAATTAATGTATTATACTTGTCTGCACTCTACAAGGAGTTCATTTACTTATTATTTTCTTTTTCTAAAATTTCCATTTATCAGGCCCTTGTTTGTAGTTTTAGCTGTAACTGCCAGTGTTTTCTTACCAAACAAGAATCTCCTGGTATGGTCTATAGGAATGAAAATCAGGCAAGGTTGGTGTGGAATCTCCAAGCCTGAGGCTGAGACAAGTTTATTCCAAACTATAAGACATCTATTATACTCATCAAAGCAGAATATACAGTTGGGGGAATGGATAAAATGACAGGTACAAATTTGTTGGGAAACAGAAAGTTCATTTCTAAGAATAATTGTCTATACAAACTTCTATATTATTCACTGACTTCTAGGGAACACAGAGATACTGAAATGGCCCAAATGGGTCAATACCTGAGGTAGGTACAACTTCTGTTTCTCAGGAAGTGAGAGGCACACAATGTTTCAGGAATCATTAGCTATAACATCAATAGCCTATGATTTATGGCTCTCAAAGCAGTTCTACTAGGCCAATTCAATCATTTCCTGCAGAAGACAAAAGTCACAACATCCAAGAAGCAAGAACAGGAAATCCCTTGGTAACTGAAGTGTTGCTAGAATGAGGGAACAAACATTGTTTTATTTTATTATTTTAGTGGATGTTCATTATACATGAAATGGTGTCACAATGGGTTTTTTTCATACAGAAATATATTTCACTGAGCATATTTCCCTCTTGCTCTTCAGCTGCCTGTTTCTTATCCCTTTTATTGGCCTGCATTGTACTCATGGACAAATTTATATGTGGTTTTATGTCATGTGTATATGTAAAACAATCAGTTTATGTTCATGTATTCATATAACATCTATGAACATTAAACAGCAAAAGGATATGTGTGGTTAGTTTTTCTTTTCATTTCTTCCATTTTTCTTCTCTCTCTCTCTCTCTCTCTCTCTCTCTCTCTCTCTCTCTTCTCTCTCTCTCTTTGAGGTATTGCCTCTCTGGTTGCCTTGGATCTCACTGTATAGTCAAAGCTGGCCTTAAACTCACAGATCTGCCTTCCTTGTCTCCTGAATGCTCAGCCAAGGTACTCAGCCTTATCTGATACATCTATATTCAACTGTAATAAGGCTTATGGATCATAGTCGAAGTTAGGTCAAAAAGATTGGAAGACCCAGATAAACAGAAAAATTGCTGTGTGATTATATCTCCTAGAAATGTCTGAAAGAATATATTCATGAAGTCTAATCAATGTAGCTTCTTAAACAAGGCTAGAACAAGAATGACATTGATAGACGTGTTAATATGAAAGTGGTTTATATCATGAAATCTCATCTATAGATAGAGAACTACAAACAAACATGAAAAATTACAATTAGGAGAAATAGAGTTCCTCATGGAAGAGACTCATTATTCATCATCAAATACAACCTGAATCAGCACTGAAATCTTATACACACAAGTAACACCATGAGGGCACCCACGAATCTAAGAGTCAGTGGCCATAAACAGGAATTGTAATCTCTTCCCCTTCTTTCTGGTGAACAAAGTGAAACACAGGCTGATCAAGTACATAAGCCCAATATGTCTCTGCTGTACTAGATACATTTAATAGAAAAAAAACTAATAAATAGCATTTTTGCAGTAAAACCATTCTTTTGAGATTTCACCAAGATTTCCCCCCAGTCATTAGTTTCATAGAGTCATTGTTGGTAGGCGAATTCTGTTCTTCATGGCTGGACAATTGTGTTATCCCACTCTCTTCTTTTTCTTCAGGTGTGGCCTCTATGGGCATGTTAGAAGCACTTTATGCATTTTTGTAGGTAAAGTCAATATTCTGGGTATCCACACTGACATTTTAGTACTCTGAGAAAAAGACACAAATGCAGCCTTGGCTCCAGTGAATCACTACATACTGTCCATTCAATTGGCCGCATATAACATCTGTTCTAGGACTGTGACCCTGAATAATTTCAGAAGGGCCTAAAACATACAATGCATCACTAAGTGCATTCTTATCCAAAATTCAAAAAATTAAAGTACATAATAGAAGATGAAATATTATGAGAAATAGCCATACTACCCTAATCCCTCTCCTTTACTTTAAAATAACCATTACATTGTTCATTAACTCTTTCTACAAAAGATTAACCTTACGGTGTACCTGTGTTGTGAGTTACATTAAACTGTCAGCAAGTTTTCTGGAAAAAAAAAATTAGCAGTGTATGCAGCAACAATGTTAGTTTTTAAAACAATTATTTTATAGGAACATTAAATATTTAAAACCTGTGCTATGTCATTGAAAGTATTTAACAAAAATTTAATTTTTTATGGAGAATAAATATTTACATAATTAATTCACTTTTTACATTAGTAATCCAGATTTTATTAGCATTTCATTATTTATATGAGAAATCAGAATATTACTCATATAATGTGTAATAAAAGCAAGATCAAATAATTATTTAGATATCTTTAAAGCACTAGCCAGAAACTATTGATATAACATTGGACTATTTGTCATTACTCATTTAATTTTCCTTATAGAATGTCTGTCTATAACTGAAGCATTGTCTGCCTTTGGAGGAATGTAGTAAAAGTTAACCATTGAGAACATGGAGATATTCTAATATATCAGCATGTAGGTTGTTATAATCATTAATATCTCTCTTTTTTAAAGAAATTGTGGCAGTGTTGCATGATACATTCAAATTTTCATATGCCAGTTGTTTAACAAAAATAATCCCTGCATCACTATTAGCCATCAGTCAATTGACTGCCTGCAAAAGATGAGAAACAACATCTTGATATGTCTCATCAGGCTTCTTTATATCTGTAGAAAGTTCCTCTGTCTTTTTTCCCATATCTGGTAAGTTATGCCATTCAGGTAATGCCAAAATATTGATTTGCCTTAAGCCCAGGGAGAATATGTGATCCATCATTGGAGATCACTAGATGTAACTTTTTCTATTACCATTTCAAAAGTCATGGCCATATTTTTGTTGATCTCTAATTGCTTGATCCTAACATATTTTTGAGTAATCAGTCTTTTATAGTAAATATTTACCCCCAGGAACACAATCTTTGCTAAGGTCCTCTAGTCATTGTCAGGAAGAAAAGGACCCCAAAAATAGTATCAAGGAGAGATAATATAAAAGGAGCAGTTAGTCCATATTGATCACAAGCTTGCTTAAGATTTCTAAGATTGCTCAGGGTTATTAGTATTAGGCATTTCACTCCTCAGTAAGAGAGAAAATTCTTTACTGTATTTATCATTTTGGGGGAGCAATAGAAAATCTCTTGTTTGGTGACTCAAACTGAAATTTTTCTTGTGTAAGGTGAGAAACTTCTACAGAAATCTCAGAAAGAAATGACATGAATCAGCAAATAAAAGGTTCCATGCTATCAGGAACTTCACTTGATGAGGAAGTATTTTTTTAATTAATTAATTTATTTTATGTATATGAGTACAGTGTAACTATCTTCAGACACACAAGTTGAGTGCATCAAAACCTATTACAAATGGTTGTAAGCCACCATGAGGTTACTGGAAACTGAAATCAGGACCTCTGGAAGAGCTCTCAGTGCTCTTACCTGCAAAGCCATCTCTCCAGTGCCAATGAAAAAGTTTTAGGTACAGAGGAATTAAGAGCTGTGGGTTGGGGAAGCAAAATCAGCACAAGGAGCAGAGAAATATCAACCTCATCAAAGAGAGAGACATAAGACAATATATCTTCAGGTACAAGTTTTTTCTTTTCCCATTATTAGAGCTGCATTTTTATGACCATTTTTAATTTCAACTGTGTCTTACTTACTTACTTACTCACTTGTTTCCAAAGAAGACAAGCATTATTAGAAACAATTAATATTCCCTTGCATGTAATTCTCCCTTGATTGCTCTTTCTTTTTTTCTTTTTTTTTTTTTTTTTTTTTTTTTGGTTTTTTCGAGACAGGGTTTCTCTGTGTAGCCCAGGCTGTCCTGGAACTCACTCTGTAGACCAGGCTGGCCTCGAACTCAGAAATCCGCCTGCCTCTGCCTCCCAAGTGCTGGGATTAAAGGCGTGAGCCACCACCGCCCGGCTTGATTGCTCTTTCTAACCCAGATTAAGTTCTGGGTTCCAGACATCCTATTCAGCTAATGAAAGCTGAAACTCATTAATGAACTCCAGGAATTTCATCAAATGAAAGAGTTGACTCCTTCCTCTCACAACAAAGTTTGAAGAACTTCTGCAATCAAGTGTTGCTCTTTAGACCATTTGAGTCACATCTTTTTTTTTTTTATGTCTAATTGTCCTAACTTATATTACTTATACACATTACAATTCTGAGGCGTTCTTTGCTCTAACCTTTTTTCTGTTTTTTTTTTTTTTTTTTATTTTGTCTTCAATCCTCATATTTCAGGTTTCTCTTTGAGAAACACCTGTAAATGCCTGCCTTTACTTCTGTACCAGAGTCACCTGATATTGTCATGAGAATTTAAATCAGGTTGGTTGCAGTGGCCACAGCACAACTGAAGCTGTTGCAGGTTTATTGAGAACAATTAGACTTCTTATACATTTACAAGAAACAGAATATAATTGCAATTGCCAAGATCAATACAGTTATTGTTGCAAGGATGCAATGACATTTGCAACCTATATAGAGTATACAGACTAATGTTTAAGGTCGATTGTCATATCATGCCTTCACACGTCTGTGATTACTAATGGAACATACAGAGAAATTCAAAATGGCCAGAATGCTTTACTGCCTATTATTGATCTCTCAAGAATGGGAAGGAACATTGTGCACCAGGAGCCATGTATTCCAACCAGAAAAATGTGTGATGCATGCTTCTCAAGATAGCTAGGCCAGGGCAACTCAATTTTTCCATGCAAAAAAATGTCAAAACCCTGTAATGTTTATGATCCTTAGACACTAAGACTTTATTGTTGAGGATACTGTATACTTGAATCAGAAACTGGAGAGAAATCAAGCTGATTTCTTCATCTCCTGGTAGCTTCCTACCTACTCAATGGTTTTCATAGTGCTGGGATTAATTATAAATCTTATTCAAGTGTGAACTATGAGATCTATAATGATAAGAAGCCTGGTGCAATAATATGAATATCACAGAAATAGCTAACCCCATTATGATTGAATTGAAGGCCCACATGATAAGATAGAAGCATGCCAGGCATCATTATAAGAGAGAACAATATATATCTCAAGTGTACATAGTCCCTGGTGGAGTACCTAATTGTACTATTTTGCTAAATGGACATAGTTATAATCTAACCCTTAATCTTCATCTTCATATCAAGAAATTAGTTTATCTGTCATCTCTCATCATGAAAGCTTCATTTTGCAGTGCATGGTGATTATCACACAGGTCCACAATTTTTCAAGGTTCTGAAAATAAGAGACTGTACAGACTCAGCTAAAATTGGTACATCTATATCATAACTCTTCCTACCAAAACACTGAGCTAATAATGGAGAGGAGACAGAATCAAAGAAGAGCTGTGGTAGATAATCCCAAGGAAACATGTGTTTGCTATTCCAGGGCTTGGCCCTTCAGCTACAACTTTAACTCCACTAGTGCTATATCATACTGAATAATATTTAAGTTTTTACATTATTCTGATTGGTCTCTCTTATTTCACATGCATCACCTCTACTTGAATGTATGATCATTTTATTTATGATGCAATCATAAATATAATAATTAAGCAAAGAGGCCAGATGTGGTGCTGTATACATTTAAACCTAGTTCTTATAAGCAAGGGAACTCAAACCTCTTTGAGTTTGAGTCCAATATTATCTACATAGTGACTTCCAGGATAGGTTGATCTACATAGTGACACTCTGGTGTGAAAACAACAACGATAATCTATTAGGAAATATATGCAGAATTTTAAATAAAAGGCTTTAGTAACTTAAATTTTCTTTCATGTTATTTGTTAACCTCCTGTTAATATTTCATGTTTTATTTTGAATAAAGCAATAATGGTAACAATTCACCAGTAGTTCTCAGTATAGCCTGTATCCCTGCAACAATAATATTGCAATGCCATTATAACACCAGGCCCATCTCATACTTGTGAAATTATAGTTGGAAATAGGACAGTTTTCTATCACATCAAATCACATTAAGATCAATGTATTATATTAACATCTAGAAAGCCTTACTTTCACATGGTATTTGCCTATGAAAAACCATTTATTTTGAAATGAAAACATTTTTAAAAACATTCATTTATCTATTTTTATTGTGGTGCATGAATGCTTTACTGCCATGAATGTGCATCTTCTGGGTATATGCCCAGGAGTGGTATAGCTGGGTCCTCAGGTCACTACTATGTCCAATTTTAAGACCCAGAAATGAACCCACACACCTATGGTCATTTGATCTTTGACAAAGGAGCTAAAACCATCCAGTGGAACAAGGACAGCATTTTCAAAAAATGGTGCTGGTTCAACTGGAGGACAACATACAGAAGAATGGAAATCGATCCATTCTTATCTCCGTGTATGAAGCTCAAGTCCAAGTGGATAAGGACCTTCACATAAAACCAGACACACTGAAACTAATAGAAGAGAAGGTGGGGAAGACCCTCGAACACCTAGGCACAGGGGAAAAGTTCCTGAACAGAACACCAATGGCTTGTGCTCTAAGATCAAGAATTGACAAATGGGACTACATAAAATTGCAAAGTTTCTGTAAGACAAAGGACACTGTCAATAGGACAAAACGGCAACCAACAGATTGGGAAAAGATCTTTACCAATTCCACATCTGATAGAGGACTAATATCCAATATATACAAAGAACTCAAGAAATTAGGCTCTAGACAACCAAATAACCCTATTAAAAAAATGGGGTATGGAGCTAAACAAAGAATTCTCAACTGAGGAAATATGAATGGCCGAGAAGCACCTAAAGAAATATTCAGCATCCCTAGTCATCAGGGAAATGCAAATCAAAACAACCCTGAGATTCCACCTCACACCAGTCAGAATGGCTAAGATTAAAAACTCAGGTGATAGCAGATGCTGGAGAGGATGTGGAGAAAGAGGAACACTCCTCCATTGTTGTTGGGATTGCAAGGTGGTGCAACCACTCTGGAAAACAGTCTGGCGGTTCCTCAGAAAATTGGACATATCACTACCTGAGGACCCAGCTATACCACTCCTGGGCATATACCTAGAAGAAACTCTAACACATAACAAGGACATATGCTCCACTATGTTCATAGCAGCTTTATTTATAATATCCAGAAACTGGAAAGAACCCAGATGCCCTTCAACTGGATGGATACATGTTGAATGGATACAAAAAATGTGGTACATTTATACAATGGAATATTACTCAGCTATTAAAAACAATGAATTTGATAAATTCTTATATAAATGGATGGAACTAGAAAATATCATCCTGAGTGAAGTAACCCAATCACAAAAGAACATACATGGTATTCACTCACTGATTATTGGATTTTAGCCCAGAAGCCTGAAATACCCAAGATTCAACTCACAGACCACATAAAGCTCATGAAGAATGATGACCAAGTAGGGAGCCTTCAGTCCTTCTTAGAAGGAGTAACAAAATACTCAAGGGAGCAAATATGGAGACACAGTGCAGGACAGAAACTGAAGGAGGGACAGTCTACAGACTATTCCACCTAGATATCCATCCTATGTGCAGTCACCAAAGGTAGAGGTTGATGTGGATGGCAGGACGTACACGCTGACAGGAGCCTGATATAGCTGTCTCCTTAGAGGTCTGCAAGAGTCTGACATATTCAGAGGCAGATGTTCACAGCTAACCATTAAACCGATCATGGGGTTCCCAATGGAGAAGATAGAGTGAAGGCTGAAGGGGTTGAGAGGATTCGAGACACCATGAGGAAAGCAACAATCCCAACCAACCAGAGCCCCCCGGGTCTAAACCACCAGCCTGGGAGCGCTTAGGGAGGGACCCATGCTCCAGCTATATATGCAAGGGAGCTATATATAAGTGGGAGAAGAGATCCTTGGTCCCATGAAGGCTGGACGTCGTGGGGGGGGTATTCGAGGGTGGGGAGGTGAGGTACGGGGGAGGGTGGGTGGAGGTACAGCAACCTGGAGGCAGGAGGAGGGGGGAAGGGATAGGGAGTTCCTGGGAGGGAGGGGGAAAGGAGGTAAGGGGAAAACACCTGAAATGTAAATAAAAGTTCCAAAAAAAAAAAAAAAGGACTCAAAAAATTAGAAACCAACAATCCAAATAACTCAAATAAAAAAAAGGGGGGGGGGAGGTTACAAGAGCTAAAAAGACCATTCTCAACAGTGGGTTCCCAAATGGCCAAGGAGTATACAAAGAACAACCTTAGGAATCAGGAAAATACAAATCAGAGTGACCCTAAGATTCCATCTTACAACCGTCAGAATGGCTAAGATCAAAAACTCAAATGAAAGCACATGCTGGCAAGGATTCAGAACAAAGGGAACACTTCTCCATTGCTGGTGGGAATGCAAACTTGTATAAGGACTTTGGAAATCAATTTAGTGGTTTCTCAGATATTGGAAACAAGCACTGAAGCTCTAGTTCTCTCTCAGAGATAACCAAGAAGAAAGAGCATTGGTGGGGTAATGACTTGTTCTTATGAGAGACTAAGTTTGCTTTCTGTAACATCATTAACGTATCTTGACTTTAGGTTATTCTTGAGGCTAGAAGCTGCAGACTTCTTGACAAATTGCTGCCTGCTGCCTAAGAGTGGGGGCTTAAGAAGAAAGTTCTATGCTCTTTTCTCCAGAGGCCCTCCACAGGCACAAAATGGACCCTAAGATGGAGAGTTTATTTAATTCCATGTCAGCAAGGGAAAGTCACTTTCAGGAAGAGAAAAAAAAAAATAAAAGGAGACACTTTAAAAAATTATTCTAATCTTTATACTTAAGAGAAAGTAAAACCTATCAAAGTATATGTTCTTTTAATTTCTAGGTTTCTCTCTTAGTTTTCATGTTATTCTGCTTTCTTAATTGCTAACCTACTCTACTTTGCTCTTCCTCCTCCTCCACCAACTTGTTCTCTTCCTACCTGCTTCTCCTCTCTTTCTCCCCTTAATTTTGCTCTCTCCCTCTGTTACTTAATGTCATTATTCCTAGTTTTTTTTTTTTATACCATTTTTAGGAGAATAGATCACATGGTTTTTCCAAGCATGCTTTTTTTTTTTTTTTTTTTTTTTTACAAAAGTACTCTGAAAGTTCAAACATAATGTCAAATCATAAACTGAATAAAAAGTTTACAAGAGAGATTTATACATGTGTTTCCATTCAGACTAGCTAACTAGTTAACTAGTCTGACATTCATTATCTTTCACTAGCTCTACTGGTTTATTGAGAATTGAAAACTGTAATTTTTGTGTCTAAGTTAGCATTAAAGTTTTGTATAGATAAACCCAGACAATATTTTATCTTTTGTCCTTGCACCTAACATAAATCATCTGTTCCCTTTTATAACATTTCTTAAGTTGTATTATGGCTCTAAGAAATGTTTTCTAAGTCAGAGATGCCTGCTTTCTATCTCAGAAGCAATTAAATCATGATACATGATGACTGGCAATTTTCATGCCAGAGAAGGCTTTAAGAAGAGTCCTATTATAAAGGGCCTAATTCTTAATTATTAATCAATAATTATTAATATATATTACTAAGTAATTATTAACTAATTAATAAATAATAGTATAAATGTAGGAATTATTATAACATCATCATTAGGAATTAAGAAAGTCATCTGTTTGTTTAGTGTTACTACAAAACAACTCATCTCATTGATCTGTAGAAAATATGCCCAACTGGATAGGCCCATGAATTATATATTAATTTTATTCATGCCCTCTTTAAAGGCTTTATATGATTGAATTTAAGATCCTCTTCTTGTGCTTTCAATTTCATTAGGAAATTTGGGGTTGTTTTGGTGGGATAGCTGGGATTTGGTGGTGCCATATTACTTTGGGTCTTATTGATTGTGATCTTAAACTGTCTTTTTTAGGCATCTGATTTTTCCTGGTGTTGGCTTGATAATCACTACAACAGATGGAATTCATGGAAATGTGGGGTGAGCCAAGATCCAGAAAATGGGTATCAATGTATCCTACTTTATTCGCTGTGTCTCAGGAGGACCCTATCTACAGGCTTTTTCCCTTAAGGAAACACAGGTTATATATTCAAACTGGTATAAGCATCACCAACAGAATACAAGAAATAGAAGAAAGAATCTCAAAGGTAGAACATATGGTAGAAGAAATCAATATATTAGTCAAAGAAAATGCAAAATCTAAACATTCCATAGCACAAAACATCCAGGAAATCTGAGACTTTTTAAAAAGACCAAACCCAAGCATGATAGGAATAGCATAAGATGATCCCCAGTTTAAAAGTTCAGAAAAACTATCTTCAACAAAATCATAGAAGAAAATTTCCCTAATCTAAGAAAAGTGTTGCTTGTGAAGGTAAAAGAAGTTTACTGAACACAAAACAGGTTGGATAAGAAAAGAAAATCCTCCCATCACATAAAAATCAAAACACTATGTATACAGAACAAAGGAAGAATTTTAAGAGCAGCAAGGGTAAAAAGGCCAAATAACATATAAAGGCAGACCTATAAGAAACACACCTGATTTCTAATCTGAGACTCTAAAAGCTAGAAGAGCCTATGCAAAAATATTGCATATCCTAAGAGAACACAGATGTAAACAAAACTTTTGATCACTATGAATGGAGAATCCAAGATATTTCATGACAAAACTAAACTCAAACAATTCCTTCCCACTAATGCAGCCCTACAGAAGATACTTAAAGGAAAAAAAGGTCCAACCTAAAGTGGCTAACTCTACTCAAGAAAACACAAGAAATAAATAATTCCATAGGAATAAAACCAATATAAGAGAAACACACACACCAACATAAAAATAACAGGAAGAAACAATCATTGGTCATTAATATCTCTCAACATCAGTGGACTCAATCTCCCATTTGAAGACATACATCTCAGCAACAAAGATTATCACAATACAAAGGGCTAGAAAAGGGTTTTGCAATGGGCCCAAGAACCAAGCTTGAGCAAGCATTCTAATGTTTACTTAACCAACCGTGCAACCAAAAGAAATCAAAAGAGAGAGGGAAGGACACTTCTTACTCACCAAAGGAAAAAATTCACAAAGAGGACATTTCAATTCTTAATGTGTATGCCCCAAATTCAAGGACACCCACATTCATAAAAGAAACATTATAAAAGCTTAAATCACACATTGAACTCCACACATTAATAGTGGGAGACCTCAACTCCCCACTCTCACAAATGGACAGTTCATCTAGAAAGAAACTAAACAGAAAAATAATGAAACTAACAAAGGTTATGATTCAAATGGACTTAACAAATATCTACAGAACATTAAACCCAACCACAAAAGAATTTATCTTCTTCTCAACATCACAGAACCGTTTCCAAAATTGACTATATAATCAGGCACAATGGAAATAAATAAATGGTTTAAATAAAGCTGGGCAGAAACAACAGAAATCCTAAATATTTGCAGTAACTGAACACTCTACTCAATGAAGACTGAGCAAGGGAAGAAATAATGAATAAAACTAAAGACTTTCTGGAATTCAGCGAAAATAAGGCACTACACATCCAAACTTATGGGATTCTATGAAAGCAGCTTAAGGATGACAGTTTATAGAATGAAGTGTCCTCATAAAGAAATTGGAGATATCTCATTCTAATGAATTAAAACTACATCTGGAGGTACAAGGAGAAGCAAAAGAAGCAGAAGCAGCAGAAGAAGAGGAAGAAGAAGAACAAGAAGAAAAAGAAGAAGAGAAGAAGAAGAATCAAACACAATCAGGAAGAATAGACAGTAGGTAATAAGCAAACTCAGGGCTTAAATCAATTAGAAACAATAAGAATAATACAAAGAATTAAGA
Organism: Mastomys natalensis; assembly: GCA_021653895.1. NCBI lineage: Eukaryota > Metazoa > Chordata > Mammalia > Rodentia > Muridae > Mastomys > Mastomys natalensis. The sequence continues at coordinate 206,391 of JAJTUV010001609.1, read as the reverse complement.
GCTGGTTCTCTGAGAAAATCCACAAGATAGATAAACAAGATAGATAGCCAAACTAACTGAAAGGTAGAGAGGCAATGGGGGGCAGTGAGCTATGAGAGACAGCTGGGAGCCTGGTCGAATGAGCTTTGAACCCCGGAGAATCCCCTGGGATGCAAGGTGTTTAGCTCTTCCTGGGCATCTGGCTCTCTCAGCTTTAGGCCCCTACAGCCCCTCCCACAGAGAGTCCCCCACATGCACTTGAGGCATCCCCAAGCTCTCAGACCAAGCCAATAGGGTTACCCACTGCCGGACCTTAACCCACCCCAAACTGCATATATTGGCCCAACTCAGAAGTGCATGCGAGATTCACCCTGTTGTCTGAGAGCTTCTGTTGTGGACTTTGCCGCCAGCCGGTGCCTCACTGGGGCACTTCAAAGAGCTGTAACACTTTTCCCCTCTCCACCGTGGAGATGTGGTCGGTGGTAGCGTACTCTCCCTGTCTGCACTCCATCCCTCCGGAACAGCTCATGGGCAGAGGCAGCAGCTGTTTGTACCCTGTTCTCAGCCAAGCCAGAGATTCTCATGGGACCCCATCCTGAGCCAACTCCACAAGGGAATACTTAAATTAACAAAATCAGAAATGGAAAGGAAGACATAACAACAGACACCAAGGAATTTCAAAGAGTCAGTAGGTCTTTCTTCAAAAACCTATACTTCATTAAACTGGAAAATCTAAATGAAAAGTATGATTTTCTAGACAGATAACTATAGTGAGAGGAATTGGAAAAGAGGGCAGCTGCCTGGCTGCCAGCTCTAAGTTACCTCACTAATGGTGGCACTGGCTGGCCAATGGTGCCAGCAGTACCCACGAGATGGTGGTATGGCTGCTGTCTTCAACAGTCAGCACTATGACCTCTGCTGCTGTAGGCATAGCCCCTGGCCAACTCTACCACACCCATGGTGCTCTGCTTAACCCTAGACAATAATCACCATCCTCACAGTTGATATCACAATTCCTAGTACCCAGTAGTAATAAGACTTTTAATGCTTAAAGATTAACTAAATAGATTCATGTATCAGCAAATACTCAATACACAAGATGCCCACACAATTAGAATTGTTATCCCAATTATCTAACCTTGATCTGAATAACTACCTGAGACTGCTAGAGAAATGAGGGTATACATCTACAGTCATCTTGCCTCTCTTCTCTTTCTCCTCTTCCTGCCTTTTTCTCCCCCTCCCAACTCCTAGCTCCACCTCCCTCTTCCCTGTCCAATGACAGGGCTCTAGCTGCAAATACATTGGGCGGGAAATTTCTGTCATAGATACCAATGACCAAAGCTAAATCAAGATCAGGTAAACCTTTTGAATTGTCCTACATCTCCTAAGGAAATAGAAGTTCTTAAAAGTCTAACAACAAAAAAAGTCCAGGGCCAGGTGGTTTTAGTGCAGAGGTCTACCAGATATTCAAAGAAGAGCCAATTCTCTTCAAACTATTCCACAAAATAGAATCAGAATGAACTCTGTCAAATTCATTCTATGAGATCACAGTCAATCTGATACCTAAACCACAAAAAGACACAACAAAATATTTCAGTCCATTTTCCTTTGTGAATATTGGTTCAAAAATATTCAGTAAAATACTCACAAACTGTATCCAAGAACACATGTAAGACTTAATCCCCCATGCTCAAGTAGGCTTCATTCCAGAGATACAGGGGTGGTCCAATGAACAAAAATCCAACAACATAGTAGACCATATAAGCAAATTTAAAGGTGTAAAAACCATATGATCATCTCACTAGATGTTGAAAAGCATTTGACAAAATTCAACTCTGCTTCATGATAAAAATAATAGAGAGAGCAGGGATACATGGGCATACATAAATGCAATAAAGGCAGTACACATCAATCCAATAGCCAACATTAAATTAAATGGTGTAAAATGTAAAAGAATTTTCACTAAAATTGGGAAAAAAAACCAGACTTCCACTCTTCCCATATCCCTTCAATATAGTACTTGAGATTCTGACTACAGCGATAAGAAAACTAAAGGAGTTCAAGTGGATACACATTGCAAAAGAAGAAGTCAAATATTGCTATTCACAGATGAAATAATAGTATATACAAGTGACTCCCTCTCCTAAATTCTACAAGAGGACTCCTACAGCAGATAAACACCTTATGCAAAGAGGCTGGATACAAAATTAACTCAATAAAATCAGTAGCCATTTCCAATACAAGCAATAAATGTGTTGAAAAAGAAGTTAGGGTAACAGTATCCTTTACAATAGCTCCAAATAAAATAAAATACTTTGGTGTAACTCTAACTAAACAACTCAAAGACCTGTGTGACAAGAACGTCAAGTCATTGAAGAAAGAAATGGATGAAGATATCAGAAAATAAAAAGATCTACCTTGTTCATGAATCTGTAGGATTAACATAGTGTAAATGGCCATTTTACCAAAAGCAATCTAGAGATTCAATGTAATACCTATCAAAATTTCAACACAGATCTTCAGCGACCTGGGAGGAACAATTCTCTACTTCATATGGAAAAAGAAAAAAAAAATCTAGGATAGCCAAAATGATCCTGAACATTAAATAAAACATTAATAAAACAACTTCTGGAGATATCACCATGTCTTACCTAAAGCTGTACTACAGAATAATAGTAATAAAAATTGCATGGTATTGGTATAGAAACCAACAGGCTGATCAATGGCATCAAATTAAAGGCCCAGAAACAAACCCACATACATTTTGAGACTTGATTCTTGACTAAGAAGAAAAAACTATACAATGGAACAGAGAGAGAACATCGTCAACAATGGTACTTGACTAACTGAATGTATACATGTAAAAGAATTCAAATAAATCCATTTTATCACCCTGCACAAAACTCAACTCCAAATGGAACAAAGACCTCAACATAAAACCAGATGCACTGAATCTAATAAAAGAGAAAGTGGGGGAACAGCCTTGAATGCTTTGGCACAGGAGAAAACTACCTGAACAGAACACCAGTAAGTCAGGCGCTAAGGTCAAAATTAATAAAGAGACCTCATGAAACTTAAAAACTTTTATAAGTTGGAGAACACTGTCAGTAGGACAAAATAGCAGCCTAGAGGTCTGGAAAAGATCTTCACTAATTCTTCATCCAACAGAGGGCTAATATCTAAAATACATAAACAACTCAAGAAGCTAGAGTCCAAAAAACAAAAATAAAAACCAAATAACTCAATCAAAAATCAAGTACAAAATTAAACTGGAAATTTACAACGGAGAAATCTTGAATGACTAAGAAGCACTTAAAGAGTTATTCAACATCCTTAGTCATCAAGGAAATGCAAATCAAAACGAGCGGAAGATTCCACCTTATACCAATCAGAATTGCTAAGATCAAAAACTCAAATCATAGCACATGCTGGTGAGGATGTGGTGAATAGAGAACACTCCCCCATTGCTGGTGAGATTGCAAACTTGTTCAACCACTCTGGAAACCAATCTGGCAGTTTCCCAGAAATTGGAAATAGTTCTACCTGAAGAGCCAGATATACCACTCCTGGCCATATAAACAAATGATGCTCCACCATACCCAAGGACACATTCTCCACTGTGTTCATAGTAGCTTTACCTCTAATATCCAGAACTGTAAACTATCTAGGCAGACAAAAAGGCTTTTTAATAAAGCTGATATTTTTATAGTATTCATCCTGCCATAGAATCTTAGATGATTGGCAATTTCATAGACAACTTCTAGGTCTTAAATTTTAATTGCAAGGAAAACTGAAACTGTAGATGTCCATGAGCTTTTACTTCAGGATACCCTTGTCCATTCCTATATGCTATAGCCCCCACCATTACCAGAAATCTTCTTCAGCCATAACATCCCAAATACTCTGCTTAGAGCCACATTAGATATATTCCTATTGGTTTGCTATGAATCTTCTAGAAATGATTCTCAACAGTCTCCAAGAAGAGCATCTTCCCTTTCATCTTAGTGAAAAAAAGTTTGATATTTTTTACCTCATAGAGATCATTTCAAATGGATGATGGAATTGATGTTATCTTGAATTTTGTTTCACCAATATTTTATTGAGTAATTTTTCATCAGTAATATTGGTCTATAATTTTCCTTTTTTTATTTTTATTTTTTTTGCATCTTCAACTGGTTTACAATCAGTATAATGCTGGCTTCACCAAAAGAGTCTGGGAACAAATTAACATAGCCATTATAGAAATCAGATTTAAGGTTACATAAAACAATTAAAAACTATAAAATCTAGCTACTTTTTCCTAAGAATATAACCAACATATCCTACCATAGATATATTTGCACATCAATTATCACTGATGCTCTATTTAATATAACAAGGAAATGGAACTGATCTATGTATCCATAAACATATAAGTTGATAATTAAATATGTGTTCATATGTAAAACAGGCAACTGTTTGATTACAATGAGAGGCAAAGGTAAAAAAATGTAGAGGAAAACTGATGGACTTATGATGGATAATATTAAGCCAAGTTACCCATATTAAGAAAGAAAAAAACCCATGTTTTTCTTATGCAGATCTTTCATATGCAGATCTTATCCTATAATGTCTTCAAGTATATATGTAACTGGGTGAGTATAACATTAAGATGACATTTAGGAAAGAGACTAAACAAGCTAATATCAGGCAATGGACAAGCAAAAGTACCCATGAGCTACGAAAGAAGATATAAAGTTAGTTCTTTTCCCGTTTTCAACTGTGCCTGCTGAAGTCAAACTTGAGCAGATTTCAGATCCCAAAGATGAGGTATGAAGTTGGTAAGGAAGGATGATGAATACCATCCAAAGGTTAATCAATATAGCTGTGGTTATTGAAAAAAATGCTATACCTTACATAGTCTATATTTACATAGCAGTTCAGCCACAAACAATGCTGAAAGCAGACTTAATGATTCTAAGAGATGTGTGATCTTCTCATAGATTGTTTGAAGTCATCAACTTTATTACATCATTTGACTTTGAAGTAAAAACAATAAGTTTACCAATAATCTAAGTGAAGTGGCTATTGTTTCAGAAATTCCACCAGATACACTTTTCCATTTGCTCTTTCATGTTCTAAACCTTTGTGGTCAGTCTTTGTGCTCAGAAAGTACGATATTGATTCCCGAGAAACAAAACCATAAGAATGATTTTCATTTCTCAAGGGGCATAATGCAGCATTTTATTATATAGTGTAATAAACATTAAGAAGTTTACTAAGTGTGATTGCTTGTGCCTTTGTCTTATAATATGGGCCTGTTCTCCTCATATACTCCCCAAAGGAAGGGTCATGATATCTACTCTTCTTCCTTTATGCTATACAATCCTAATTACTTCAGTGTATACTCATGTGTATGGAAGAAGGTGATCCAGTCAGTTGAATGTTTTAACAGAATCTTCTCTATTCAATCTGAATCATCTGTCCACCTCTTGTACCTGCTGGTGAATCTCTTGCCTTTGCTTTCTTCTCCCAGTATCCCTTTCTCTGATTTGAAGCTCCACCTCCTACTTCCTACTCAGATTTTGGCCATCAGATCTTTATTAAAGCCAATCAGAGAATGTATTAGTCTGGTAAGGAAGGAACAAATATTTATATATACTGCCAGCACCTACCAATGCCAGCACAGCAATCAACAATTGAGAATATAGGAAGACATTTTCATAGGTAGTTGATACAATATGTGTGGGATTAGGTAACTCCCATGAGTTAAAAATACCTATAACTTTAGGAGTAGAATACAGAGGGCATAGAAATTAGACTGAAATATTTGAGTTAGGACAGATCCAAGAGAACAGGATCAATTTCACAAATGGCTGACAATGGACTGAAGGCGAGGAAGGTCACTGATAAGGAGCTTTAACTAATAGAAAAATAAGCAGAGTAACAGAGTTTGCAGTATAGAAATGGGAAATAGTGTCTACTGAGGTATGATAAGGAGTAGCAGATTTTAGAAAGTCATAGTGGTAGAAAGATGGCAGATATAGACAATAGTTTCTCAATAACATAGTGAAGAGTCTGAAACCTTTTCTGTCCCTACATATTGGTCTATAATACAAAACTCTCACCAGGTTTCAGAGATCATATTACTTAAGTACTTCTTGCTTTGAATCCAGGTCCTACGTATGCCCAGTTTTAGAAACAGCAATAGCTTTCAACATGCTTAGGGACTCCCACATGTTGATATGTTGGATTTAGAAATTAGTGAAGCAATGTCACAACCTATTTTCAGAAATTGCCATATATGATAATACACATTATTTTGTATAATTAATATTTCATAAGAAAAATTTAATATCAAGAGATGTGCAAATATTCCCTTCTCACAAACAGTACATGACTGTCCAAATGGACAGAAACATGGGATTTTTTCTGTTTCTGTGATCTGTCCATTTTACTAAGACCTAATTTACACATGTAATATAATTCCAATGAAAACCTCTATGTCATTGTTCATAGAAATAGTACAAAATAATCCTAAACTTCAAATGGTACCACAAAAGGCCTTACATAGAAAAGAAATATCCTGAAAAGGAAAAATAATGCCAGAGGGATTACCATACTAAATCTTAAAATATGTTACAAAAAAATAGTTACAAAACCAATATGATATGGGCAGAAAAGCATGTATGTGGACCAATGAGACAGAAACTGAGCACCCAAATATGAGAACATATAACTTTGGCTATTTAATAATTTGAAAACTGAAACTGCTAGAAAAAAAACATAGTCAGTACCCTACATGCTATCAGTGTAGGAATGGATGTTTTGATCAGAAGTCTATTTGCTCATGAATTGAGGACAACATATTTTCCTAAATTTTTTCTTTTGTAAATTCATATGCGTACACACACACATACAATATCTATCTCTATCTCTATCTCTATCTCTAATCTATCTCTCTCTATCTCTATCTTTATCTCTATCATCTCTATCTCTCTATATATGTCTATATCTATATCTAGTGCGTGGATTATCTATGTATGTTATCATTATGAATACATGATATATACACACATATGTGTATATATGTGTATGCATATATATATGTGTGTCTCTATATATGTGTATATAGATATATGTACATGTACATCATATACACATACATGTGAATTAGCATGTTGGTTGTCGTGCTTATTCAGATTTGTTTAGGCTGGTAGGTTGAGACTTCACGGTTATAGCTTTCTGACTTTCCTAAGAGATGTAAATGTCTGTTCCTTTGGCCCTTACAACTTTTCTGCCTTCTCAACCACAATGTTCCCTGAACTTTCAGAGGAAGAGTCTTATTATAGATTAACTAAAAGGGGCTTGGCACAACACATTCACTTGTTTTCCAGGTTTTGATTAGTTGAGTTCTGTTGTTGTTGTAACTGTTTCTTTCATTCACAAGGAGAAGTTTCTTTGCTGCGGAGGAAGAGCCATAGGCTCCAAAAAAAATACTCAGAGGAGAAAAATAGTCTTCTTCATGGAAGAACACCTAGTTGGTTATTGAGTTCCTGAAATTATTACATATTGTATGCATGTGCTATAATACTTATGTAAAAGAAGCCAGATATCAGGAACTTGAGAGTATGTGGGAGTACTTGGAAGTGGTCGTAGAGAAGATTAGGTTAAGATACAATTAAATTTTAACTTGAAAAATTAAGGAGATGGACCTACAGCTTTTTCAAAAATTCTTACCTTGTGCAACACAAATTAAACTGAAAGTTCACAGTTCTTCTCCTCAAAATAATGAAATGTTGTAAAATAATAAAGAGTACACTTACTGTTGTGTGGGCCTTGGTTTCTCCACATAAGCAGATGAAACTGCTTTTCATTGTTTGTAATGACATTCACAAACATTGTCAGAGCATGAGATTTTTTTGGTTTATCCACAGATTGCCTAAATTCATTATTTTTAGTCCTTTATTCCTTCATTTTGTATTCATTTTGTATGTGGTCTGTTTTTGTTTGTTTGCTTGTTTTCAGAATATCAATGTGGGTTGTCTCTTCTTGCTTCCATGCGAGGGAACCCCAGTATACTGGAATCATTAAACCTCTTGCTGGTTGCATCAAGATCAGTGTCTTGTGAGTCATTAGGTGACTGTAGTCTCCTGTGGCTTGAGTTAGGGTCTCCTCTATCCGGGGACCTTTCATTTTGGTGCATGGGCCAGGAAATTGCGACCACCTTAGTCTCCGAGAACCCATTTGGAGGTCCACATGCTCGAGCAGGTCTGTGTGCTGTCTGTCTGTTCTTTGTTTTTGTGTTCATGAAGTGTTTGTGCCCATGGCAGGGGCAACGGACTGTATACTGTGTTTGTGAGGTGTCTGTGCCCATGGCAGGAGGCAACTGTCTGTGCACTGTGTCTGTGAAGTCTCTGTGTGACCGTGGCAGGGGTGACCATCTGTGTACCCTGGTTTCTGTGCTCGTGGCAGGAGTGGGAACTGGGCAAGCCACAGAGAGCATTTTGCGACCCTGGAATAGGGTCAGGTTACATATTCCAGGAGGGAATTCGTGAGAAGTGGAAGCAGTGGTACAGATGTGTTGGCACACTGCAGGTCACAGTTCTCTAGAGGATGCTCTGGAGTTCGTTTGTATGGGAGATAGGTTCAGAAATGACCCCTTCTCTGTCTGAAGGTGGTCTTTGGCCACTGCTGCCTGGGGCGGTGTCTGTTGAAGCTCTCATGGCTGTGTGTCTGTGTCTAATTCTGTGTTGTTCATTGCTGGTGGTGTTAGAAATCTGTTAGATTTGGTCCAGCATAGGCTAGCCAAGTCATCTGAATCTATTAGATTTGTTTCATCGTAGGCTGGCCAAGTCATCTGAATCTGTTGGATTAGGTTCAGCATCGGCTGGCCACGTCGTCTGGTTATTGGATTCTTTCACAGGCAGCTTCTCTATGTCTTGATTGTGTAACCTGGTTTCTGCACCTGTGACAGGGGTGAAAGTTGTCTGTATCACCTGGTTTATGCACCGCCCGTGACAGGGGTGAACTGTCTGTGTTGTTTTTCTCTGTTTTCTTGGCGAACTGTTTGTGTGTTGATTGTCTTTCTATGTGTTATTGGACTTTGACGTTATTTTGGACTGAAACTACTGTGTTAAATATCCTAAGTTAACAAGAGGTAACATGGCCACCTGCAGAGAAAGAGGTAGAGCTGCGGTGGAATAGAGCTGCTGCAGAGCAAAGAGCCAGTCCTTTGACAAGGGGCACCGTGGTCGGGCAGCCTGCCCAACACACATAGGGTGTTCTCCAGGGACATTGCACGGGTGGGGAGGTGCCCTCACCTAGCCAGCATTCAGCAGAAGCTCCCCTGTGTGTGCTCTTAAACCACCTGGTCCTCCAGTTGGCTACCAAGAGAAAGAAGCTCTGTCCCTCTGCTGTCAGCAGAGGTGCAGCAGGTCAGTGCACCACAACTGCCTAGCTTGGCATGCGTGGCTGGGCTAGGGACCTTGGAGTAACTGCTGTAGCAGCCTGGTGTTTCCCACTTGCCGTTGTGGGGACCTTGTCCTCTGTCCCCTCTGGTACAAGGACCAGCCACCCTGACAAGTATTACCTAGAGAAAAAGGGGCAATGGTGCACACAAGAATGGAGAACTATACTCCCCAGAAAGCAAACAAGACTTACTAGGCTAACTGCATAGATGGACTCCTGAAAAATTAGTACATCCAAGCAGTTAAGAGATCTAAGATATATAATGGACTTCAGGTTTTGGGCCAGAGAGATAGTAAAACAGATTAAGGTATGCCAGCAAGCAAAGGCTTATGAGGCTTAGAGTAAACAGGAAAAATACCTAGGGGGAACAGTCTAGAATATATTGAGACAAGTTTTGCAAAAGTTAGGCCAGAAAAATATAGATAAATCTTCCTGAGATTTCAAGTGTCTGAGGTAATTGAATCAGGTAACAAATCTTGCTTTTGTTTCTAAGATAAATCAAAGATTGTCAGAGATATTGGGGACTAATTGGAAGCTCCATTGTTCGTACTGTCCCCAGAGCTCAGGGCAGATAGAAAAGATGAACAGAACCCTAAAAAGAGACCTTAACTAAATTGCCCTTGGAAACTGGCACTGGCTAGTGTCCCTTGTCTTATACCTTTTCTGAGCCCAGAACACCCCTCTTGTGCGGGACCCCACTCCCTTGACTCCGGCTCTTGACTCACCCCCCCTCCAAGAAATGACTTTTCAGGTTAATAAGAGGAGGCTCTTCCTGGTCCTGCTGACCTTCCTGACCTCCATTGGGGTGGATGGAGTAACTTTCTGACTTCATATGACTCGGACCAGCACCTGCACCTGATGCTGACTAGAGAGCGGCCTGGACACCCTCAAGCTCAAGATCACCTGCTGTTCTACAAGGCCAAAGAGTATCAGGCCTTGACTCCTGAGGTATCCCCACCCTAGAGGCACAGGGGTAGAGATTACCCAAAATGTCAGAGATAAGAGACTTAAATCTAAATTGTGTCCCAGATGCAGCCTTAGAGGGTGGGGCTTAGGGTTCGTTCACCCAAAGTTAAATGACAGTTTGTGATTCCAGGATTGGAATCACTCACAAGAAAAAGGGAATGTAAGACTTTTGGGTCTAAATGTAAGACTTTCCGGTCTCAGTTTGAATTTAGGATTAAAAGAACCCCACTGTCCCAGGACACATCCCTGGAGGGCCACATTCCTTAGTCAGAGGATACTTGTTGGATTAACTTCAGAGGAGGAAGGGAGAGGCTGATTAACATTCCTCCAACCACTGGGGAGGGAACCCACCTTCGGGTGAGGAAGGCCCAGAGCATTTAGACAGACAAGGGAGGTCCTCACCACCTCATTCCCCAAAGACCAATCAGTTCTGCCAATCATATTGTGCCTAGTCACTGTTTCTCTCTTCTATCCCCTAGACCATATAAAAGCTATTCTTAGCTCCAACTCAGGGTTCTCTCTTCTTGCTTGCATGTGAGGGAACCCAAGTATACTGGAATCATTAAACCTCTTGCTGGTTGCATCAAAAAAAAAAAAAAAAAAGAATATCAATGGGAAGTTCAACATCAATTATAATAGCATAACATTGTTAAAATATTTTAATGTAGCATAGAACACATAACAAACAAACAAAAAGCACAGATACCTTCTCTATGAAACATTTAAAAATACTTTGTCTACTCATGATGTACACCTATTGCATCATCTCTGTTATTTGTTATACAACATTTTAAAAAATGAAGGTCTCATATAAAAATAGTTATTTTTCATCATACTAGTGGGCTTTCGAATTACTTGGATGTTATGTGAATTTCATAGAAGTAGCTATATTAAATACCTTAATATTTAGAAAAATGTTTTAAAAATTAGTTTTTTAATGGTTGTCACACTTTAAACTTGTTAACTCAAGTTTCATCTATACTTCTAAAATTACATATTCTATAAGCATAAAAGTTTTTTTTTTTTTTTTAAACAAAATACGTTTAAAAAATTTGTAACATGTGGCATCCTGGCAACATGACTTTGTTAGAAACAAGGACAATTAGTGAAGTCAACATTTTATGTATACCTCTATAAATAAATACTTAAAGCATCACAGGAAAGAAAGATGCATAGAATAGGTGAAGTCTTTTTAAGTCACTAGGGCAAGCATCTGGTCACTTGATTCCTTATGAAGCTGAAGGACTTCAACATAAAACATAACTTTTCACAGGGATACTGTGTCTACAAAGCAAAAACAGAAAGGTTTCTACTCAAATAGTTGTAGTATACTTTTATTCAAGTGTTTTTTTTAATGTAACTTATCTTTTAACTTAAACATTCTTTCCCTAAAAAAGACATTTTTAAGCTAATAATTTTGGCTTTGTTTTTAAAATATTTGGAATCCTATAGTTAATCCCTTTCCTCTTTATAAAATCTATACCCATAATGAAGTTATAAATATATACAGAATCATAAAAATATTTAATACAGAATGATAAAAATATTTAATTTTTATAAGCTTAATTACTGAATGTTAATACAAAATACATGAATATCTGTATAATTTTATGTTTATACATTTTTTTCAGAGAGCAAGAGAGAGGGGAGGGGCCAAGCAGCCCCTTTTATAGTGGGTAGGCCTACCTGGTTGTTGCCAGGTAACTGTGGGAAGGAGCATACCTGGCTGTTGCCAGGTAACTGTGGAGGTGGAGTTTAGACAGAATACTAACATTCCCTCATTTTGGTTTAATTAAGAAAGAAAAATTAGAAAGAGGTGATGGCGAAGCAGGAATTGGGTTGTCGTGATATCTGGCTACTTCCTGCTGGCATTGGGGACGACATGTCTTTAGGGGGAACCTAGAAGAATGGGTATGGGGGATGTTTGTCTGGTCTTAGAAGAGTTGGCTGTTTCCTGCTGTCCAGGGTCTATGAAGCCATCTGAGGATAGGTCAGGAGGAACAGGTCCAGTAGAGGCAGCTGTGTGTGTGACAGGAGATGGAACATCTGGAGGTTGCTTCTCTGAAACTGTTCTGGATGTGCCTGGACTTGACAAGATCTGGATGTCGTCTATTTGGTCCATGAGAGGTAGATCTGAGTGGGTTTCCTGTAGCTTATAAGTTTACAAAACAGATAGAAGCATGAGTTAACAACATGAGCAGTCTTTAAGATGAACCTTTGCTGGATTGCATAGTGGAATGTTTTATTAGAGTTAGACAAGTTATAGGAACTCAGATAATATTAGGACAGTGGCATAGCAAGAAGAGGAAATATGAAGCATTTAATTGATGGCAATTGAGTTTAGGTAATGAGGTAACAGAAAATATCTGAAAGCTTAGCTGTCAATGTAGTCAGAAGTCTGAGAAAGAGTAAACAACAATCTACCAGTTATATATTATTTTAAAAAATGACAGAGTCCACTAGCCAACAATTCCCGTGGTCTCCATACGCTCTTGGGTGAAGTCAGTTTGGCTTCCAAGCGCAGAAGACGCAGGGCTTTTTCTCTGTGGAATGGATTTGCATGACATGAGATATGACTTACCTTGGTTTAGCCAAGTCATTTGACTCAGAGCATCCAGTTTAGCCCACTGTGTTTGTTTGCATACAATCCAGGCTGTATCTTCTAGGTGTCAAGTGTCCAAGTCTTCTGAAACCATCTTGGGTCAACCGTTAGAAGCTTTGGGAATTCTGTCAGCTGTAAACTTAAGTATACTATTAACAGACTTCTGACAAGATTGAGAGCCATAAAGATTGGTTGTAACTGAATAGAATTTAATAGCAGTGGTAAAAACCTATCTAGACAGAGTCTTTCCTATCCTGTCTTAAGTAGCTTTGGTGGGTTGTGTAGGTAGATAAAAGCACATTTTTGTATTAGCAAAGAAATATTTGGTTGGCTAGGACCAGAATAAGAAAGGTGGCAAAAGTGGCACACGATCACATGGTGGCAGCAGGGCGGGACTTCCCACCAATGGCCGGAAGTCACTGCCCAGTGTCTCTGGCAGCCAGAGTCTGCAGTGGTCAAGGAAAAGCAAGCATGTCTCATATCACAGCAACATTCATATTAGCTGTTCTTGTGGTGGAAGGTACCGCTAACACTCACTTTACAGGTCCCAGGCAGAGAGGGAGAGAGAGAGAATCTCCTTCGCATGCACGGGCAGACAAGCCCCTTTTGCGGGTGGTTGCACATGTGGGGAAGTAAGTCTCAAAGAGGGTCCCTGGCAGGATGCAAGGAGAAGACCCAGAGCAGAGCTAAGAACCACAGAGGGGAAAGGAGCAAGCTGGGTCCGAACCAGCTGCTTTTCAGGCAAACAGGCTGAACTACTTGGGGCTGAACTACGTGGGTCCAGTCAGCCCCAAATGACTGAGGAGGTGAAGGGGGAAGGGAGCAAGCAGGGTGCCAGCCCTGCTGCTTTTCAGGCAAACCAGATACATAGTGGGTGTAGCCGGCCACAAATGACGGAGGAGGAGGGGGAGTCCTAGAATGAAGATCAGGAAAGCACAGGGTTAGCTCCGAGGTCAAGAAAGCTTTCCTGGAACCATGTGGATGGTTACTCTGACCAGTGGGGGATGGGGAAGCTTACCAGTTTTAGGCTAGGCTAGTGAGTGTGGATATCTTTTGGTAGCTGATCTGATGCAAACCTGCAGACATCCACTAGAGTCACAGCAATTCCCCATTTTGGTTTAATTAAAAAAGATTAGAAAGAGGTGTGGGGTTGAGCAGGTTTCATGGCTAAGAGAACCTGGGTATGGAACAGGCAGAACACATGGAAGGAGTATAATGAAGGTAGATAAATCGTCAAACATAGGGGATTTTTTCCATTTACCAGACTGCAGGCAGTATGTGTTAAGACTCCTTAAAATAATTGGGTCTAGGGTGCCATTAAGTGGCTACTTTAGTCCATTGTCTAGAGGGTATCAAATCCAGACCTTATTGCAAAAGTGTATCAATTTGGAAGGCCTCAACTCAGGCATTAATCTTAGAGATTTGAGGTTTGTCAGTAGACAACCCAGTGGGGTGTCTGCGGGTACAGATGAAGACAATGCATTGCCCATTGGGTGACGCGGCTGTTACCAAGTTATCAATTGGTGTCCCGAATGAAAAACTGGTAACGGAAATCAGGCTCAGGCCAGATAATCAGGTCATCACGAGAACATCTGGGGGCCTCATGGAGCTCCTGGAGTCCGACAGAAAATACCCCACCTGGTACCAGGATTTACGGCAGCTGCAAGAGCTGGGGGTGGTGGTGGTGCTGGGAGCTATTTCCGAGAGGGAAAAATCACCCAATGGCCAAAGTCCTAGGTTATAGTTCAGCTAGAGGCCAGTCATATGGACTGGGGCAATGTAAAGCCAATCCCTTAGCCCAGGGAAGGCTGGCCAGACCCTAACTGGGCGTCCAGGGAAGGCTGGCCAGACCCTAACTGGGCGTCCAGGGTTCCTCCCGCCATCAGAAACTCCTTACCAATTAATACGCTGGTGTGTGTTTGCAGGCTTGTGCAGTCTGGTATCAGGAAAGGTGGAACTATGAGGTCTGTGTAGACCTGTTTGTCTGTTTGGCTGCCTAGCCCACGTGGCAGAGCAACACATGGGGGGCCACTGCGGCACAGCTCATGTGGTGGAAGTTTTGCAGTAGCGGTGGAAATTTACGCAGTCTATGATGGCAAGTAGCCTTAGATGGAGTCCATGTGGTGTAGTGGTGGGAGCAGCAGAGGTGGAATTGTGGCAGGTCACATGTAGTAGGTCCTGCAGAGTCATGGCAGCCAGCTGGGCTGCTGACGGCTGCACAGGTCTCACAGTTCCCCAAGTCTTCGAATCCGAGTCATGGCACCTTTGTTAGATTTCGGCATGCAGCTTAGAACAGACCACAGCAGACCAGATGGTTCCACAGGAAGGGGGGTTTATTTAGGGAAGAAGGCAAAGGTGGTGAGAGAAATGGGACAAGATGGCAGAGAGAAGAGAGGAGAGAGAGAGAGCAGAGAGGTAGAGGAGTAGAGGCTGGCCATGACCACGTGGAGAAAGAGGGAAGCGGGGGAGGGGGAGAGAGAAGCTACAGGCAAGAAATGAAGAGATCCTGAGGGTAAGAGGGTGAGAGAGCAAGAGAGAGAGGAGGGGACAAGCAGCCCCTTTTATAGTGGGCAGGCCTACCTGGCTGTTGCCAGGTAACTTTGGGGAGGAGCATACCTGGCTGTTGCCAGGTAACTGTGGAGGTGGAGTTTAGATAGAATACTAACACTAGCATTCATATTGTAAATGAAACATGAGCAAATGACATTGCACAAGAACTCTTATTGCGAATCAGCCTGTCCATCTGCCGTGTCCTCTGCAGAGAACATCTGTCTCCACCTACAGAAGAACAGTTATCACCAAAGCCTTGCCAAGGTAATAAAGTAGCTGACCCTTAGAAACATTTGCATATCTCCTCCAAGTTTATTAAAATATCCCCCAAGTTCTGAGTTACCTTTATGCCCAGATTAGTTCAGTTCATAAGTGAAACAATCATATTAATGAATAGACTTTATAACTGAATTATCTAAACTCATTAGGAATTAACTTGTCCTGTCTGCAGGACATTAAACAGGGTCCAGGGAGATCACCTAAGAGAGGATGAAAAGAAACGAGGAACACAAGGATGACGGCCTGTCTATGTGATCAGACAGCAGATTTTACTTTTTTACACACAGGTTATATACACAAAAAGGCAGGATGTGGGGAAGGGGATGACGCAGGAGCGTAGGTGTTCAGGGGAGTACAGATATCTTCCAGAACAGAGTGTCAGCTGGGTGAAGGTTCAGAAGACAGACCACTATGACTCTGCCTATGATTCACTTGTCCTTATCTAAGTTGGTACTATCCACCAAGGTTACCTATCTACAAGGTCTATGACTACTCAGGCTTGGCAGCCCTCCACCAAAGCTGCTTGTTTACAATAGCTTCTAGGCTTCTGTTTCAGTGTTTTTCCACAGAGACCCAAGACTTGGTGCTAACAGGCATGTATGTTAGGCCTATTGCTGATTTTAGGCCTTCAGTGTATAAGCAGGGCAGCCCCTGACATTAACTTAAGATTCATACACACACACACACACACACACACACACACACTCAAAACAGCTCATATTCAGCTTGATTTTGTTGAGCTCATGTTCCAGATTGCCAATCAAAGTATCAAAGCTTTCTTGCACATCTCTGAGGCTAGATTTCTGATCCACTGTGGACTCAGTGGTCTTCACTGTCAAGTATGTTTGAAATGTGCACCCTCCTGACATGGGGATTTGTTGGTGAATCATGATTTCTGCTCCATCTGTTTTGTTATAGTCTCTATTTTCTCCATCTTCTAAGGGGACATCATCATAGTCCAAATGCTTGAAATTTCGTGTTGTATTTAAAGAGTAGATCTCCCTGCATAAGCTCCTGTCTCCTACATAGAGGTTGCTGAGTGGACTATCTAATCGGGCCTGCCTTGGCCTCAGCACCCCTGATGAATATGTACTGCTTAGATTTAATACACATTGTTGCTCTTTCTTTCACCTCAAGAAATTCAGAGAAGACTGCACCAGGCACAAACACTCTCTGTGTTCTTTGACAGTTAAACATTGCACTGGCCAGAGTTGAAGCAAATAATGAAGAACTTCAATGTGTTTTTCAAAAATCCAAAGCATTTGAAAGTTTTTCAGAATTACTGAAGACAGCTGCTGTTGGTCAAAGTCTCTTGCTTCTGATTAAGCAACACTGGTCCAAAGCATAGAGCCAAATTCTGGCAGGTCATCTTATTCACACCATGGTAAGATGCCATCAGTTTCAGATGATCTAATATCTTTAGGGATGCCTTCTCGACATCTGGCAGGAAATTCAGTAGGTCAACCGTAAACCTCGTGTCACTGGATTCATTCTCACAATCATTTGATGACATTTTCAAAGGACTTAATTGGGGATGGTTTATAGTATCAGAGATTTATCCATTATTGTCATAGTTGGAAGTATAACATCATGTAGGTAGTATTGGTGCTAGAACAGCCAAGAATTCTACATTTTGATCCAAAGGTAGCCAGAAGGAGACTATCTTCAGCAAGCAATTGAAAGGAGAACCTCTTTCTACACCTGATAGAGCTTGAGCATAGGACGTCAAAGTCCACCCCCATAGTGACACACTTCCTTCACAAAGTGCACACATTTAATAGTGTTAATTCCTATGTGATAATATCATATACAAACCACTACAATATTCAAACATTTGGGCAGGGGGTATCCACATGCACCACCTGATTCTCGACTGTCTTCCATGTCATGATCATAAGTCCTAGGAAATACTGTAGGAAGAATCAAAATGTCAACACTGACAGTACATTTGCAGCTCCATTTCTTTCCTTTGGATCTTTTACATGTTAATAAATTTCATTTTATTGTGTACACTGTTGTGCCAGGGAAGTATTAATGATTTGCCCCCAAAACAAACAAGAGCTGATCTGATGCAATTCACAGCAGGGTCTTTATTCTGTTCTAGCTAGCTTGGGCCCCTTAGCTCATAGCCTACACACAGGATGATTTTTGGTGGAGAGAGGAGCCCCAAATATCTTTTGGGGCAAGGCTTTATAATAAGCAGCAAGAGGGGGGGTGGGGGGCTTAGTGTACAGCCTTCTTATTGGAAAGGTACTATGACCTCTAGCATAATTGGCTGGTACTGTAAATCAAATTGTAAACTTAATTTCTATTTCCCTCTGCATTGGTGGTCATTAGCTGGGAGGGTGGGGTTGTAAAGTGTAGATGCAGATCTGTTGCAGTACTAACCTGAAGATGCTGGTCTTGCTGGGGGTGTAACCTGAAGACACAGGTCTTATTGGTGGTGAACCTAGAGACTGCAGCTAGTCTTGGTTTTCTTGGGGTATGACTTGGAGACTAATGCTAGGTTAATGCCTGTTAGTTTACCTGAGTTCAAGTTCTCTAAAATGATGTCTGAATTTAAAAGATTTGGTCTCTCAACACATTTAACAAATGGAATAGCAAAATGTGCCAAGAATCTGAGATTTGGGATACTGTTCCATTATAAAGAGTGATAATATCAATGACTCGCTCTATGTAGTATTGGTGGTATTCCCCAAAGTCTTCTGTGTTCATTGCCTGCTCCAGTGGCTCCATGATTGTCATTCTGTTCAAATACAAGAACAGAGTTCAACACACCCACAGCTCTCATGCTTCCAGCAGAGACTACATTGAGAGCAGAGCCCACCAGAATGTCCTGGCCCTCATGTCTACCTTTCAGGCTTTTTATTCCCTCTTCTCCATCTTACAAGGCTGCATTGCTCTTTTATAGTTTATTTTAATAGTCACAATTGGTGGCTGGAGAACATCACTTGCCCCACTTCTCTGTGATCTCCATCTTTTAGACCTAATGATCTCATAAATTATTACTCCAACATGTCCAAAATCATTTTGTTTTAGATAAGGAATAAAAATCATCTAATATTATTTTAAGTATGCAAGTGACATTTTTATGTGCTATCCAAAATTTTATTCAACCATCACCCTCAAAATATCAACACAGAATGTTAGCAAAGTATCCCTTTGTCAATCTGAGATAAAGCAAAAGAAGTAAAAGAATTTTGGCAGCTAATAGAATTAGCAACTTACACAAGTCAATCATATGATATTGGGTTCATTGCACTCTTCAATTTATAGCTACTAGAGTCTTATTCTAGCTAAGTTGATTTTGACAGGAGCTAGAAAACAAGCTGACAATATTGCTCCCATTTTTGTGATGTTCATTCTTCAGGACATCTCAAATGTTTAGCGATGTCACAGACTGAGGATGTAACACTATAACTACAAGGAAAATGATATTACAGATAGCTAGCAACTTGTGCTTTGGGACTCTCTAGTCCAGCTCTAGCCTGCACCAGTACCAGAAAATATTTTCGTTGTAACTTCCTGCTTAAAGGTAATCCAGAGAAATTCTTGGTTGGCAGCTTTGAAACTTTAGTAGCACTCTGTAACAAAGTTTCTGCACCAGCCTCCAAATATCCAACAATTGCAGCCATCTCTCACTTCATTTGCCCCTCCATCCCATCACTCCAAATCCTTGCTACTCCTTTCTTCCCACCTTCTCCTGTGTCCCAAGTCCATGCAATAAAATATATTCTATTTCCCATTCCCAAGAATACCTTATTTGTCATTTCAGATCTGGGTTTCTTCACTCGGGATTTTTTCTAGCTGCATCCATTTGTCTGCAAATTTCATGACAGCATTTTTTAAAAACAACTGAGTAATATTCAAATCGTGTAAATGTACCACCTTTTCATTACCTATTTTTCAGGTGAGGAACATCTAGCTTGTTTTCTCTGTCTGTTGTAAGTAAAGCTGCAATGAACATGATTGAAAAAGTCTCAATGAGGTAAAAAAGAGTGTCTGTTTGGTATATGCCCAAGAGTACTATAGCAGGGTCTTGAAGTAAATTGATTTCCAATTTTCTGAGAAACTACCATGTTGATTTCAGTAGTGGCTGTACAAGATTTTACTCTCATGGGTTATGGAAGGGTATTTCTCGTGCTTCACATCCTTGCCAGCATGACATGTCAACTTGTTATTGAAGTAGGCTGTTCTGATAGTCATAGATAGAATCTCAAAGTAGTTTTCATTTGTATTTCCCTAATGGCTAAGGATGTCGAAATTTCTTTAAATGTTTTCAGCCATTTTGATTCTTCAATTGAGAATCATTCATTTAGATCTGTATCCCAGTTTTTAATTGGATTATTTGGATTTTAGATTTCTAGTTTCTTAAGTTTTTTATGTATTTTAAATATTAATCTTCTATCAGATGTAGAGTTGATAAAAATATTTTCCTATTTAGTAGGCTGCAGCTTTGTTCTACTGATGGTGTCATTTGCCTTTCAGAACCTTTTCAGTTTCATGATGTCCCAGTTATTACTGTTGAATGCCTACACTACTGGTGTTCTTTTCAGAAAGTCATCTCCTATGACTCAAGGCTATTTCTCACTACTTTCTCTACCTGGTTCAAAATATTTGGATTTATGTTGAAGTCTTTTATCCTCTTGGACATGAGTGTTGTTCAGGATGATGAACATATTGGCATTCCTGTATATGCAGATAGTCAGTTTATATCAGTGTTTGATGAACATGCTATCATTTTTTTCTACTGTATATTTCTAGATACTTTATTAAAAATCAAGTGTCCATAGATGTTTACATTTATGTCTGTGTCCTCAATTCAATTAAATTCATCAGCATGTCTGTTTTTTATGCTAATGTTATGTGGTTTTTCTTATCTATATTATAACTTGAAATCAGAGATGATAATTTCTCCAGCAGTTATTTCATTCTTCATGCAGTTATTTTATTTTAATTTTTTTGTTTTACCTATTCTGGATCTTTTTGCTTTTCTATATGAAGTTAATATGTAAAGACTTGTCTTGAGATTTTGATATGAATTGCATACATTCAGTATGCATTGATTTTGGTATGATGGCCATTTTATTATGTTAATCCTCCTGATCTATGAACATGGGAAATATTTCCATCTTCTGAAATTTTTCTCAATTTCTTCATTCAAAATTTGAAGTTCTTGTCATACAAGGGTTTCACTTGCTTGATTAGAGTTACCTCGAGGTATTTTATATTATTTGTGGCCAAGTTGAGAGACATTAATTCCCTGATTTCTTTTTTAGTCTATTGGCTTTTGTGTATATACAGGAGGAGGAGTACATTTTTTTTTTTTTGAGTTAATCATGTATCTAGCCAGTCTGGCAATAATGTTTATCAATTGGAAGGAGTTTGCTGGTGGAAGTTTTATAATCTCTTATTAATATTACCATATCATCTGCAAATAAAGATCTTTCTTTCCAAATTGTTTCCCTTGTTCATCCTCATTGTTTTATTGCTCTGTCTAAAACTTCAAATACTACACTAAGTACACATGAAGAGTGGGAAACCTGTTTCTTTTTTCCTGATTTCAGTGCAATTGTTTTCACTTATTCTCTACTAATTACTGGTGTTGCCTATAGGCTTGTTGTAAATTGCCTTTATTATTTTTAGATATTTCTCTTATATCCCTTAACTCTCCTAGACTTTTATCCTAAAAGGGTATTGGATTTTGACAAAGGCTTTTTCTGCATCAATGAGATGACCATGTGGTATTTTACTTTCAATTTGATTATGGGGAATTACTTTTACTGGTTCTGATATGTTGAACCCCCTCCCTGCTGCATCCCTGGGATTGAAGGCAACTTTATTGTAGAATTGTTCTTGGATTTGTTTTGAAAGTATTTTGTTGAGTAATTTTGCATTTATATTCACAAGGTAAATTGACCTGTAATACTCTTTATTTATTGAATCTTTTTCAAGGCCCATGTGAAAGAAACAATAAGTGGCTTTAGAACTCATGGCAACTGAGTTCTAAACATGGCCCACCAGTTAGCACAACTACAGTGGTTGTGTATCAGAGAATCAGAGCCCCTAGGACTACATGTTCAAAAGACTTTATGCTGTTATGGTACATTGCTTTGCTTGTTGCCCTTTCAGTCTTTACAGTCTTCCTATTATGGTTATATAAAAACTTTGAGGGGGTTTTCAGCCCCTCACTAGGCAGTACCATTGGCACTCATTAAAAAATGCTTGTTATTTTTAGCATTGTTGCTGGAGCAAATTAATGATTCAATCAAAACCCTTAGAAAGAACCAAGAGATGTAAATTATAAGCAATAGTCACTTCCTTAGAAATAATTGGGAGATAGAGATTTTTAGTAAAGTTAAAGGTGCTTTGTCAATGGCTCTGGTAAAAAAAATCTTAAAAAACATTTTGAAATTTAGACAGTCACACTCTTAATAGGTGGGAATTTTTAAGGTTAAAAAACAGTAACTATACCTTGGATATTAGCCCTCTATCAGATGTAAGGTTGGTGAAGATCTTTTCCCAGTCTGTTGGTTCCCGCTTTGTCCTGTTGACCGTATCCTTTGCTTTACAGAAGCTTTGCAGTTTATGAGATCCCATTTGTCAATTCTTGATCTTAGAGCATACGCCATTGGTGTTCTGTTCAGGAACTTTTCCCCTGTGCCCATGTGATCAAGGCTTTTCCCTATTTTCTCTTCTATTAGTTTCAGTGTAGCTGGTTTTATGTGGAGGTCCTTGATCCACTTGGAATTGAGCTTTGTACAAGGAGATAAGTATGGATCAATTTGCATTCTTCTACAAGTTGACCTCCAGTTGGACCAGCACCATTTGTTGAAAATGCTGTCTTTTTTTTCCACTGGATAGTTTGAGCTCCTTTGTCGAAGATCAAGTGACCATAGGCATGGGGGTTCATTTCTGGGTCTTCTATTCTATTCCATTGATCCTCCTGACTGTCTCTGTTCCAAGAAACTAGATTCCAGACCATCAAATAACCCTATATTAAAAAATTGGGGTAGAGAGTTGAACAAAGAACTCTCAACTGAGGAAACTCGAATGATTGAGAAACATCTAAAGAAGTGTTTCAGCATCCGTAGTCATCAGGGAAATGCAAATGAAAACAACACTGAGATTCCACCTCACACCAGTCAGATTGGCTAAGATCCAAAACACAGGTGACAGCAGATGTTGGCGAGGATGTGGAGAAAGAGGAACACTCCTCCATTGTTGGTGGGATTGCAAGCTGGTACAACCACTATGGAAAGCAGTCTGGCGATACCTCAGAAAATTGAACATAGTGTTACCTGAGGACCCAGCTATACCCCTCCTGGGTATATACCCAGAAGATATTTCAACATGCAACAGGGCCACATGCTCCACTATGTTTATAGCGGCCTTATTTATAATAGCTAGGAGCTGGAAAGAACCCAGATGTCATTCAACAGAAGAATGGATACAGAAAATGTGGTACATTTACACAATGGAGTACTACTCAGCTATTAAAAATAATGAGCTCATGAAATTCTTAGACAAATGGATGGAGCTAGAAAATATCATCCTGAGTGAGATGACCCAATCACAAAAGAACACACATGGTATGCACTCACTGATAAGCGGATATTAGCCCCAAAACACACAATATCTAAGATGCAACACATAAACCTCATGAAACTCAAGAAGAAGGAGGAAGACCAAAGTGAGGGTGCTTTTGTCCTTTTTAGAACGAGTATCAAAAGATTCAACCAGAGCTCCCAGGATCTAAACCTCCAGCCTGAGAACAGACAGGGGCAAGCTGTCCTCTGAGAGGCTCTAACCAGCAGCTGACTCAGACAGATACAGACATCCAGAGCCAAACAGTGGATGGAGCTTGAGGACTCTTATAGAAGAATAGGCAAAAGGATTGTGGGCCCTAAGGAGATAGGAACTGCACAGGAAGATCAACAGAGTAAACGAACCTGAACCCTTGGAGCTCTCAGAGACTGAATCACCAAACTTGGAGCATACCTAGTCTACACAGATCTAGCTCCATGGGCTGGACCTAGGCCTCCCTGCACATATGTTTGTACATGTGCAGCTTGGTTTTCATGTAGGTCTCAAACATCTGGAGTGGGGGCTATCCCAAAACATGCAGCCTGTATATGGAGTATGGTCTTCTAGCTGGGTGCCTCAATCTGGCCTCAATGGGAGAGGAAGCACCTAGCCTCTCAGAGACTTAAAGTGGCAGGGTGGGGGATACAGGAGGAGGGGGTACTCAGAAAACAAGAGATGGGGAAAGATTGTGGGAGGGGCGTGACTGGGACGGGTTATAAAGTGAGTAAGCAAAAAAAAAAAAACAGCCTACATCAAAAAAAAAAAAAAAAAAAACAGTAACTAAGAAGTCTGACAAGTAACAGCAGACATGCCTTTCTTGCTAAAGCTAGACTCATGATCAGTGTGATCAATATGATTTAATAAAAAACAATAATGAGTAGATGTGTATCTTGAGGGTTTAAATAGAAGTGACTGATTTTTTATATAAAAGTTTAGATTTGTGATTCTTTTAGGAGTTGAAGATCTGTGTGATCCACTTGAGATGATAGCAGGAGAAAAAAAGGGAAGCCTCAGCAAGTTGACCACTGCAAATGTTGGGATGAAACTGAAGATTGGATTTGGAGGAGAGGAGGTATAGCTAAATGTCTGCAGCTATCCTATCTTTCTCTGTAGCCAGAGTCATCTCTGAGGTCTCAAGGTAGTACCTGCTGGAGTTGGGGATCAGGAAAATACAATGAGTGGGAAAGGACATTTATGAGATCTCTGTGTGTGAGGCAGTTAGATGGGGATATGGGAAGAAGTGAGGCCTCAGCTGGTAGACTGCTGCAGCCTTACAGATAAAACCAGGGGACTGGATTTGATGGAGTTTAAGGAGAGGTAAAAACTGTAGTTAGCCCACTTACTTCTCTAGATGGACTGGCTTTAGTGTTCCCAGGGAATGGCCATATATTGACAGTATATCCCTTTCACCAGATTCTGGCAATCCAGGAATTTATTCATTTCCATCATCTAGAATTTTGTTTGATTTCTCATGTCTTGAGGTTTTCATTACTTAGATATTTTTCTTTTTGTCTAAGTGTTTTCATAGATAGTCTTTGTATGGGATCTATTAAAAATGGCATATTTTTCTAATTTCTTCCTCTCAAAATACATATTGGCATATATGAAGGCTATTGTATATTAATTCTGGATTCTGCAATTTTACTGTGTTTATTATGTCTCAGCATTTTTTTTTGTAAAATATATATGTCTTACATATAGAATCATGTTATCTACAAAAAGGATCTTTGATATTTTTCTTTTCTATTTTTCCCTTTTATTTCATTCTCTTGTTTAATTTCTATAGTTAAGTTGTCTATTTGAAATGGATCAAACACCTAAAATAAAACCTGAAATACATCTGAGTGTGACAGTACATGGCTAGATTATAACAGACCAGAGGCAATGACACAGGAGTATCGGCAATTTTGAGGAAAGCCTGGTATACATAGTCAATTCCAGGACAGCAAGTCTTATGTAGCATGAGTACGGCCCTTTCTCAAAAATGAAAATAATTAAAAATACGTATGAAATCAAACAACTTGATCAAAATATAGAGAGTAGTCTTTAAGACATTAAGGTAGACTAGAATTTTCTGAACAGAGCTAAAATAACATTGAAACAGAAACTATCCCAATATAAGAACAGATAACTGTATAAGAAATTAGAAAGATTCTGCACAGCACAGCAAACTATCAACAGAGCACACATATGAAAAAATTATTTATCAGCTGTGCTTCAGATAAGGAGTTGGCATCCATAATTTTCAAAGCACTGCTACTAAACTACAAGGAAACAAAACTGCCAATTGGGGTTATGGTTTTTCTAAGAAGAAATACAAATGGTCAATAATATTTGAAAAGTGTTCAACATCCCTTTCCTCATGAAAATGAAAGTTAAATTCTATTCAATGATACTATTTCACCATAATCAGAATGCTTTTATCAAGATATGACAAGATATTTTTTGGAGGATATGCAGAAAGAGGAACCTTTATTCTTTTTTAAGCATAAATAGAAATTAAGTTCCTTATGGAAATTGCTGCTCAGATTTCTTAAAAAATTGAAAATACAATTAAAATATGACCCATGCTTTCCAATCCAGAGTATTTATTCAGGAAACCGAATATCCTAACATAGAGATATTTGCAGTTCTATGAATACTGCTGCTCTATTCCTTATAACAGGTAAGGGGAATTCACATAGAAAACTATAATCAGATGATAAGTAATTAAAGGTAGAATCATTATAAAATGAGCTATATTTACCTTTAATTAAAAATAAAATGATAATACCTAAAGGAATATGGTATACACAGAATCTAAAGCATTAAGAAGTAAACCAAATGCAGAAAGAAAAGCAACAACAAAAAATCCAGAATATTCTTGTTCATATGCAGATTCTAGCCTATCATGTATATATTTATCTATGTAAACAGCTGGAATTGAATGTGCAAGAAAAGTTTGGGTGATAAGAAAGGACAAAATTCAGGCAACAGAACAATTATGACATGAAATAGGATAGAAAGATAATTGATTTCTACTTTAGAGCTGTCAGGTTTTTTTCTTTTTTTGTGATGGATAAAGAAATATAATGTTACATAAAGTCAAAGTGTACAATCATAAATAATGCTTTAGAATGGTGACTCTAGCCTCATAGAAGCTCATTGATATGTATAAAATTTTGGGTTGACCACATGTTTGTTTCATTTCAATGGCTATTTTAACACAGCTGGTGATGATTTTTCTTCTAAACCCACTACATTAAAGCCTGGAGTCTGGGAGCATGGTGAAATGCATGCCTCCCTTGCAGGGATACCTGTTGGGTTTCCACCAGAAACCAAGCTATCCTTTCATGGTCCCACAGCCATGTTATACACCAAAAGTAAGTGTGTGAGTGTGTCTGTGTGTTGGTGCTTGTGTGTTTATGTGTTGTATGTATGTGTGTATGTATATAACTACATACCTATATATGTATATATGTACAAATCTTTGTATATTTATACACATGCATATATACAGAGAGAAATAGTGAGCTTAGAGAAAGTTACAGACACACACACACACAGAAAGAGAGAGAGAGGGAGAGAGAGAGATAGAGAAAGAAGGAGGGAGGGAGGGAGAGAGAGAGAGAGAGAAAGAGAGAGAGAGGGAGTCAGAGAGATCATCTAATACACTAGTTCTCAACATTCCTAATGCTGTCATGCTCTAATAGAGCCCCTCATGTTGTTATGACCCCAATCATAAAATTATGTTCATTGCTGTTTTGTATTTATAGCCCAGGCTGGCTTTGAACTCATGATCCTCCTATCTCTGCCTTTTCCAGCAAATCCATCCAGCGTGCATCACCACAACCAGCAACTGTAATAGTCTATTGCTATACATAAAACTATAAATAACTTATATGCAGAATAACTTATATGTGACCCATGTAAAGTGTTGTTAGACCCCAAATGGGTCATGAAAATCTAGGGGTGACAGGTTGAGAACCACTGATTTGATTTTTACCATGATGATTTCTACCTAGCTATTTGGCAGGACTGATCTACAAGTGCAGCTTGTTATCTTCATCAAGTGTAAAAGTGGTCAGGACTGTTCAGGCAAAACCAACAATGACAGCTCAAGTTAAGACAAAGAGTCTTTCAGAGAATGGTTATAAGCAAAGAGAATAGTAGATGATATTGTGGTAGATCAGAAAGTGCAAACAGTAGAATATTCAATCACAGTTACTAGAATAGTTCCAAGGAGCAACCAAGGTTTAGGAACCAGGACACTTACAAGCAAGACTAAATGTCTACAGTGAACAACTCCGATTATGGTTAACTGTCAGAAGTTTAGATTATTATCTAACTCAATAGTCCCACATCTGGGGTATAACCTCAAAACACAAATCTTTTATGAAAACTTTTATATGTGAGCCACTTAAGTAAAGATAATGGGTTCTGGGAGAGTATTCTACATACTAGGATGAAAGAAAAGTGAATCTGATAAAACTAAATTATAGAGGACAAGGGAAGAAAGTAGACATAATGTGGTTAAAAGTATTCTAAAAAATGATAATGGATCTAGAGTCAAAATTAAAGGGTCAAGAGTATACATGAGTGACCTGGAAAAAATGGATATCAAAATATTGAGCACCATAGCATTCAGGAATAGGATAGAGAAGATAGAAGATATGAGTCAGACATTTGATTTGAAAGGAATCTCAGAACAAGATAATGGAGGACAGAAATGATGAATATCATTTGGCTGAATTTTAGGAGGACCACTGCTAAGGTATTTTACTATACACAGATGTACCACAAGAATTCAGTTTGGAACTCTTGTGGTACACATTGACACATAGAGATGAGAATAATTGGGATGGTAAGGGATATTGGATGTATGGTGGCATTCTGTATGTTAGAGTTAGATGTGAAACAGATATTGATTTATAGCACAAAGTACCCCTCAAGGTTTAGAGGCTGTATCACATAAATACAATCTGCTCTGAGTTCAGTCCCTGCCAGTGACAGGAGGCATACTCATAGATTTTAATATGCCAAAGCCTTTACAGATATATGGATGTTAGATTTAGAACAAGGTGATATTTTGAACCTGTCCTTGGGAGTTGCCATGTGGAATGACCCCATATTTTGTATAAATAGGATTTTGTAATATGAGAACCTAACAAGAAAGGTATGCCATGATTTGTTTAAATCTTTCCTTCCGGATATCAATATAGGACTATCCATATTATCAAAAACTGTAGACCCAACATTGTTATCTCAGCCTTAGATCACAACATCCACAGCTAGATATGCTGAGGGTGACACAGCATGCAATATATAATAGCTAAATTTAGCAACACTGTTTGTACAGATTTCTCAAGATGCTTATTGTGATCACCATTATCTCACCAGATATTCCAAAGCACAGCTTTTTATATCTCTTGAAACTTGATCTGGAAGTACCAATGCTGGCTAACTTTTATAGTGCTAGTGTATTATATATAAGTTTTGTAGAGAAATATACATCAATGATCTTTCTCATTGCTGTATCCTGCATACTTCAATACTAGCCTCCCAATCAGTGTATGTCCATTGGTGCAATCATGGCTTGAGTGAAATAGAGTAGCTAATGCTTCCAGAGCAGACATTATTAGACCTATTCAACGAGAGAGAATTTCATGCCTGGCACTGCAATCTTTTGCAAGTGTCCCTGGATTTGGTAGTGAGACCTATGCTAGAATCTGTTGTTGCTATTTTGGTAACTTTTCCTGCTGTCAAATTAGCTTCTAGCTATTATGTTTATAATCATAAACTGGTGCTACTCTCATCCTTGGTCAAAGAAAGCTTTTTTTATATATTAGATAGATGTAAGTGGGGAGATGTAGAACCTCTCAGTGTGCTGAAAGTAAGAGACTGTGAGAGCTAGGCCCCAAATGGGATATCTTTTTCATACTGTCCACCCTTGTTCCAAAGTAGAGTTTTTAAATTATTTTTCCACTATTTTTAAATAAATTAAAGTTTATTAATATATGTAAGACTAATTTTCTCAAATATGTCATACATTTTATATTATATGTATTATATCTTAGTAATGATGGTAAACTAAATCTATATTAGTTACTTTTCTAGAGATATGAGGAAGATACACAAAAGAACAATTTGATGGGAGATTTATTTTAGCACATGAGTGAATGCACACTGAGAAGCCAACTGATTCATGACAAGGTCATATTTTTACATTTTTGCCAGAATTTTGATGCTATCATTCTAAAATTCATTTGTATTATATAATACTAAATGTTTTAATGGTCTACTATGATAATGGTGTACTATGTTTTTATTCACAGTTCACTAGATATTCTTTTCATACTTGACTGTTTCCTCTGCCGAGTATGCTAAAATGTGGCAGAATATGTAGGTGTTAAAAGTTAAGAAAAAATTGTGGAAATAGGGATTAACGTCAATATCCTGTAATGCTTATGGTTCAATGATCTCTAGAGGAAAAGACCCTATTGCTGACGATGCCATGTACTTGAGGCATACAACATGAAGAAGTGTGCTGGACATCATCCTGAAGCTTCATTTCTACAGGATGGTTTTCATAGGGCTGCAGGTGATCATAAATCTTACCCAGATATGAACCCTGGAGCTATAACAGCAATAAGATTACTGCAGTAGTGTCATGAACATCAGGGGAATCCTCAAACACTTCCTTACTGAACTGAAGGGTTATTTCACAAGATAGAATCTATACCTGTCACCAGTATCAGGAACTAGAATATGTAGCTGAAGAATACACAGACCCTGCTCAAGAACTTAATTCTACTTTTCTGCTAAATGAGACATAGTGACGAACTGAACCCCAAACTCTTAACTTTATACTAAGGAATCAGTATGTCTGTCAGCCTTCATAAAAGAGATTTCTTTTTCAGTCTGTCATGATTAACACAGAGGTCCACATACTTCAACATGTTGAGAAAAAGATGTTCTTGGGGGCATATTTAAAAATGAGATATCACTATTACACCCCTTCCTCCAAGGACTCAGGGATCATCAGGGGAGAAAAGACAGAAAATGTACAAGAACCAGAGTTTGTAGATGATTCCATAGAAACAGATTCTGTCCAGATGGAACAGGACGTTTACATATATGAGTTCATTTTTTTATGGCAGTATGCACACAAAATGCAAAGGATCAAAGTAGGAAAAAAATCCCCAGGAGATAGGGGGCTGTCAAAATGTCTCTTTCCTAGCTGAAGGGTTTTAAAGATTCGACAGCTGTGATGCCACCCATGCTTTCTTAGAAAATTCTGCACTAGGCACATACTAGCATCAGTAAGTAGACTCAGTGAGTTTTATTGTTTTGTTCTGTTTGTTGTTGTTGTTGTTGTGGTGGTGGTGGTGATGATGGTTTCTTTGTTTGTTTTAAGAAATGTGTAATTTGGAAGGAATGGTGATTATTGGGATGAGAAAGGAACTGGTCATGAGATAATGAGGTAGGGGGTAGACTTGATTAAAACACATATGCATGTAGGAAATACGACAGTTAAGGAATAACTGTTCTAAATCTTAAGAACAAAACAAACAAAATAAAGAAAAAAAAAACAACAAGAAAACTTAAGTTCATTTGTGTTGGAAGAAGTAAGAGAAGCTGGGATTTAATGAGACAAAGAAACTTTTGTAATTTCTCAAGAAAATAAAATCAAAGTTTCCAGCATCTTCCACGGAGACCCAGTCATCCTCCAGGGATCATGCTACTTAGCACATCTTCAACACATGAGAAACTCTTAAGTAACTTCTTTGACAAAGTGGAAAAAGTTTCGTAAATGTGTTTGTCTCCTAAAGTCAGCATTGACTGACTGTCATTATGACTGCAGATGAAATGAAAATTGTCATTCTGGGGGAAGGTAAGATCACAGAGTCTTGGACTTTTATCTCAGGCTTTATCTGATGCTCTCTTCCACGGTGCTGGTTATTATGAAGTCAGGATTTGTATACTTGGCCATTATGTAACAGAAGGACAAAGGCAGGTGAGTATTTTATATTTCAGAGAATGGTGCAAAGCCAGCAAAGAAAAGAGGCCTGCAACCATACTTATGTCTGGTAATTACAATCTGGTGTAAAAACAGATCCATTGAACAGACAGAACAGGGAAAAAACTAATTCCATGACCAAGAGGTGAGTAATAAAAATAAATGTTTTCTTAACCTTGTGCCAGTCCCTGTTGGTTCTTACTGTAATATAAGAGATACTTCACTGAGAGTAACTGTGTTTCATACCAGGGTAATGCAGCCCACCTGTTAAGGTGCTGAAGGATTGTGGTAATAAGTCAATGTAATAATTCACCTTAACTTACATGATGTGTAGGCTTAATTTTGCAGGTATTATCATCATATGTGAACTTACTATAGTTTCCCACCATAGTATACAACAGCATGGAAATATAAGAAGTACACAACCATAGGAATATGCATAATATGAATCGGTGTTTAGAGTAAAATTTATTCTTAAGATGAAGTATATTTTTGAGTTATAGAAGCAGGCTATATTTCTGTATTACATGACTCCTGGTACAATAACTAGTTTGAAACCATCTTTAAATCAGGAATTAACATTAAAAAGAAATTTCATGAGTATCAGGCTAGGACCAAATATTCTCTAGTTATCTCCCCTAGTTTGTTATACTTTAACATTAAATATAACCTGATACATGTCTTCAAACATTGTTTCTAATGAAACCAAGGGCTTTATTCATGAAGGGACAGGGCTCTAACCCTCTTCTATATTTGTCTCTACACATAGATCTTTATTAATGTTTGGAAAATGTTTATATTTTCACATTTTTCAAATTGTATTTTATATATTTCACATGCATGTTATATATTTGAGTGCATTATAAATTTTATTACAATAAGTTCCTCAATAAGAGAAGTAAGAAATATATATAGAATTTAAAATAAAATATTTTAGTAACTGATTTTTTGACATGCTAGTAAAGTACAGATTACTATTTCATGTTGCATTTTTTTTTACAGAGTAATGATGTTAGTAATTTTTATGTAGTAACATTACAGCCTTTACTCTTCAATAATAAGAATATATATTTCCAGGGATATGATAAACACCAGGCCCATCTTGTGGTTGTGAAATGAAACTTGGAGACAGGACAACTTTCTGGCAAGTCAGACCATACTTACAACAGTACAATTTCCTAAAATCTTGAAAGCTTTATTTGCAATTGTCTTTTACTGGTAAATAAGACATTATATAAAAATCAAAATTTTTTATGTCCAAACATATGTATTATCTATTTACATTTATATGCATGAATGTTTTGCCTGAATGTGTGGATTATGAGAAAGCGGCGCCTTCAGAAAACAAGGGATTGTGTGTGTGCTCCCCAGAACTAGGATTACAGGCATTTGTGAGCTACCATGGGGGTGCTGGGAAGCAATCTCAGATCCTGTGCAACAGCAGTATGTGTTCTTTACCACTGAGCCATCTCTATTGTCTCCCCACCAATTGAAAATTTTCTATGCCAAAAGGATATAACAACAGCATGAAAGAAATTTCAAGTGGGGAACACAAACTGCATAGAAGGCTGGATTATATTTGAGAACAATTACCATGGCTTTGTGAGCAGAGGCTGAGGGACCTTGTTTTGTGCCACACAAGACATGTCCAAGTCTTTTCAGTATCCATTCTGCCTCTAAATACATTTGGGATTTAGAAAGCCCCTTACCCTTTGTTTTTGTTTTGTTTCTAAGTTCAAGTATTAAGAGTGGAACTTACTTTCCACATCAGACAGTTATAAAAATCATAGGAAGTGACAAGCTGACAGGGTAGCAATGACTCATAATTGTTACCGCTGAAGACCATCAGATACACTTATTTAATAAAAAAAAATGTATCTGCTATTTCTTATAATGTTCAGGATGCAAGGGTGAAAATACAGAAGAAGCAGTAAAAAACAAACCTAGTGTCTAACCTTTAATCCACAGAAATGAAAATATCTAAGATTGCTATGAACCTCAGTCTTTAATCATGGCTCATTACAGGATACTGGAAAAATTAGGGAATATTCTATATCTGAAATGATTATATTTGGGAGTCTTCATAACTAGGAGCAAGATGTCTCTCATTATGTATCTCATGAGGTCACTGAAAATGGGTCTGATGTGATCCATGTAAGAACATTGGTAGTAGAGAAATTGAGAAATGCAACTTAACACTAGTCCTTCAAAGGAAGTGTGCACATATAAGACAATATAAGTTAAACAAAACCCTCATTGGTATTATTGGGGTATGCTGCCATTTTTGTCTGTTATGTCTATGAAAATAAGGGGCTAACAGATCATCGAAGATGATCAGAAAATAAGGGGCTAACAGATCATGGAAGATGATCAGGCATCATTTAGGGAGCTGAGCATGAGAGACAGTGATTACTATCTAATTCACTAAGTGGCATAGGACTCTGTTCACTGTTAAGAGATGAATCAAATCAGTGGAACCTCCATACTGGTAATTGTTCCTTGTGGTGCTGTGTTGATCCCTCCTATGATCAGGTAAGAAAGATTGTTGAATTTAAATGATACAGATCAACATACCCAAAATAAAAATTAATCTTTTTAAAAATTATATTTATTCTCAGACATTTAATTCTAAACAACATAAAACCAAGTGAATATTTACCAGTGATGATACTGTATTTCAGTTAATGTGACCAAAATTTCCTTTTCTATACAGATCCTATGGCTATAAAACAAATGCCCATTTCCTGATTGAACAGAGTGACCTCACAGATTGAGCACAGGGCTGTTATCACACTGTGGTGGATGCTTGGCACTATTTCTTTTCTTTGACATAGCTACTTATCTCACCACATTGAATGCAGGTGCATACACTAATATTCAATTCTCAAGCTTGTGGTACAGATACTTGTTATTCATTGCCACTCAAGGAATGTCGAATGACACAGCAGCTCTTAGGATGAAGCATTTTATCAATAATTTTGAGGAATTTCTTTCAGCCTCATGGATGTAGAAGGATAGGTCCACAGGAATTATCTCTCTGGCATTGTGCCTGGTCTCTCAGTCAGCACAACTCCAGGTAAGTAGAACTTTAGAAAGTTTTCAGGTATATTGGCTTTTCACTTATCCTCTGCTAGACAATGTATATTCTACACAATATAATAATGCATATGTCTATAATCATCATATAGAGAATGTTCAAAAGTACCCCAGAAGCCTGTTGTTATGGCACATGCCTTTATTCCCAGCACTCAGGAGTCAGAATCAGCAGAATCTCTGTGCTGCTTTACTTAGCCTGCTTTACTTAGCATGTGCCAGACTACAGTGAGAGACAATGTTTAAAATACAAAACTAAAAACAAAACAAAAAACAAAACAAGAAACAAAAAAACAAACAACAAAACAAAACAAAAACCTCAAAATACCTGCCTGTAGAGGCAGTACAGGTGTGGCTGGTGTGTCACATGTATGTCAGTATGTGGCAGAGAGGAAAGAGGCTATGTCTCCCCTCAGTATTATGACATGTGAATATCTGAATAATTAGAAGCCTAATATTCCTGGTAAAGAGCAAGCTAGAGATGACCACTGCTTCAGTGCCACTGTGGTACTAGGGCCCCAGATTCAAGGGCCTAGTGCCAAGGAGCTAGCCTGAGATGAGCACCAATCTGGCTGGTGCATAGCCCTGGAAAGAATTCCAGGGTGGGAAGTGAGCCTGAGACTAGAATATAACATGGGATGGCAGGCCATTGACAAGAATGGCCAGAGACAGATAACCCTCACATGGAGCTATTTGGGAAGGCCTGGGCCCCATATGAACACCAGACCTTTGCCATGGGTCCTGGATAGGGTGATAGCCTGAGATGACCACCAGTTCAGTGCTGTGTAGTCCTGAGGGTGCAAACCATGCCCAAGATGACATGTGCTCAGCTCCATAATGCACATGTGGGTCACAGTAATGCGAAGACCACTGTTGAGTTGAGCATAGATACTCAGAGACCCTGGGTGCCACTAAGAGGAACAAATAAGTGGAGAAATGGACGAGAAACAAAAGAATATGAACACAATGGAAAATAAACAAAACTGGAAACTAGAGGTTAGTGAGGAATAGATTGCTGTGAGTAGCCTATTATGCTACCTTGGTCCACCCTGGTGTCCTATCATTTGGTGTTACCAGAGACCATGTCTGGATTTGTGGCCCTGTGGAAATAGGGGTCTGTATCCAAGAAAGACCAGGCAAACATCTCTGTTTAGGGCTGCTACTCAGGAACACATTGATGTCTAAGGACTGTGCAGAACTGGCTCTACCCCTCACCTATGCATATTGGAAGATATGGCCCTGGAAGCAGGAGAGTAGAAAGATGACCCTGGCCCTAGTCAGACGTACTACTCAGGAGAGATGGCTGTGCAAATTGCAGGCATTGTACATGAGACCACCACATGATATGAGCTTGGGAACCTGGTCTTATTATTAGTCTCCTGTGCAGTGGTATGGATGAGGGAGAGATAATTTTGTCCATCACCACCTACAACAGGTGGGAGTACTAGCCCTGACAGAACCATGAGATCAGAAGAGCTGACCCTGCCTATCACATGGGTAACAGTATAGCTGACCCTCATGCAAGAGTGCAAGTGAGCTGTCCCAAGAATCTGAGATTAGAAGAACTGACTCCATAACTTATCTGCTTGGCAGCAGTAGGCACAAAGAACAGATGCTCCTCCCTTGACCCTTGCCACCAATGGCAGACAGGAGAGATGGCCCCCGAGGTCATCAGAGCAGGAGAACTGGCCCTGCACCTCACCTACTGCAAAATTCATGAGAGCTTGGCTTGCACCTCACCTGGACATCAGGGTAGAACTGGCCCTGTTTGTGGGGGTTGTTGGTGAGCCAGCCCTGGGGGAATGAGAATGGGAGACCTAGCAGGCTGTCAAGCTAAGATACCCCTCAGTCCTAAATACAGGGCTTGAATTGGCCCACCCCAACATCTAACCAATTGATGAGCTTCTGGAGTACATGAAGATAATGGTCCTATAGATCCAAAATTCCAAGATCTCCATGACACTTGGCAACAACAGAATATCTGAGAGGAAACCCAGTGAGGTTCCAGTATTGATAGAATAGCAGAAGCCAGAGACCTCTTACCAGACCAATGAGTTATTGCAATGAACATTTGTAGCCAAAGAAGTGTCAACAAAGGTGTGTACTCTGAGACACATTATGGCACTACAACTTCCACAATGAAAACTTTTTTGTCATTGTTGTTGGAAGAAGGTTGCCATGTTGGACAGTAGGTATGAGGCGATTGACAAGTGAGTGGGAATGGGGTACATGATGTGAAAATCACACAAAAACCACAAAAACTTAAAACAAAACAACCAACAAAATCTCCCAAGAGCATGGGATTTAAACTTGTTCTCTCTTTGAAAGTGGATATCCTAATAATTGTCATATTTCCTATGTATAAGATGGTGAGATTTAGCAGCAAAAACAAGAATATAGAGCAAGTTTGTGAAATGTGACAATTCAGTGAATCCACACCTCAGTGAGTATCAGGGATCAAAAATATCAGATGATATTTGTTGGGATCATGGTCTTAAACTGTGATTTCATAAATTTCACATATAGACACAAGCTTTATTCATTCACAGCTCTTAAACAAAACTCTTTCTCTCTGCCTTTCTCTCTTTCCCTCTCTCTTCTTTTCTCCTGTCCTCCTTCTCTCCCTCCCTCCCACCCTCCTTCCTTCTGTCCTCTTTTTTCTTTATGTCTTTCTTCTATTTTTCTTTCTTTTATCTTTCTTTCCTTCTCTCCTTTCTTTCCTTCATCCCTCCTTCTATCTGACACCCTTCTCTCTTATTATGTTTCCTCTCTGTCTCTATCTATCTATCTATCTATCTATCTATCTATCTATCTATCTATCTCTGTCTTTCTTTCTTTCTGCTCTCCATTCTGGTTCATGATTGAAGTTTTTCTACTAATAAAAAATCTTAAACTTTCATCTAAGCAGATTTTTGTACGTGAGACAAACCTTGGAACAGAGTGGATAGAAAAAAGATATTGTAAGCTTGTCAGCACTTCTATTTTACTAATTAATCAAAAGAATACATTTGTTGTGTTTTGAAGGGAACAGAATATTGGTAACATGTAAGAAGTTGGACCATACAACTTTACGTCCTTTTAATTAATGGAGTCCTACACCATCTACTTGTATATCTAGATGTTTTTCTTAATCCATAGTATTTTTGAAATGTATTAATGTCCTAATCACTAGTATACGGAATTATTTTTTTGTTATATGATCTTTTGTTTATAGATAGGAAAATGCTTGAGAGTGACTCCCCAAAATGTCAGATAGAGAAGGTGTGATGAATTTTACATCATTCTTTTTTATTTGCTATAGAAAGATCATTTTCAAGGCAGATCTTTGATATTCCTACTTGTTGCAGAATCCTTTGTGAGAAGACTCTGATTTTGAGAAATAACCAGTGGAACTATGCTCATTTATAAAATGGCTGTGATCCATATTCTCAGAATCCATCACTGTAGGTGATGGTGATTGGGATGTCCTGTCAATCTTAGAACATTTGGTTCATCACTGTTTTTTGACTTTGAGTGTGTTGACTTGGCTGGTTTTGCTCATACTCAGGGTCATACTTTCCTTTGACCAAAGATGACTTTTCTTATTCTTTGACTTTCTTGTAAGTTTTCTTTTCTACATCATCAGAAGTCAAGCAATTTCCAAAAAAATTTTTTTTATTTCTGGGAAATTTCAGCATCATACAGTTCCCCATCATTGTGGACCATTTGTGCTTAACCTGAGGCAGGTTTTTCATCACTCTTGGTTCCATTCCTCTACCTTTTCCATAGCATATACTTCCTGTGAGGTCTGGAATATTGTTCCTTTCAATTTTTTATCACCACACATTTCCCTTCTCCTTCCCTTCCCTTCCCTTCCCTTCCCTTCCCTTCCCTTCCCTTCCTTCCCTTCCCTTCCCTTCTTCCCTTCCTTTTCCCTTCCTTCCTTCCTTTCCCTTTCCTTTCCTTTCCTTTCCTTTCCTTTTTCCTTTCCTTTCTTCCTTTCCTTTCCTTTCCTTTCCTTTCCTTTCCTTTCCTTCCTTTCCTTTCCTTTCCTTCCTTTCCTTTCCTTTTTCCTTTCCTTTCCTTTCCTTTCTTCCTTTCCTTTCCTTTCCTTTCCTTTCCTTTCCTCTTCCTTTCCTTTCCTTTCGTTTTTCTCTTTTGGCAAAAAGTGCCTTATCTCAGCCTCCATTACCAGCTTCTGCTGATATGCTCAGCAACTTCTAACTCTTTTTGTTTAAGAACTTTGTAGCACTTCTGACACTGAGTTTGGATTTTTAGGCCTTCCTCTTTGAATTACTAAACCACCTGTAGATGATGGCAGACCACATGTTTCTGCTGAATATTTGATGACAAATAAAGCTCAGCTTCTTTTTCACGCATGCAATAAAACATAATTTGGTTTTCCAGCACAGACAGACTAATCACCACATACTTTCTTCCCTTGATGCTCACAGTGGTCATCATGGTTAATGAGTCTCTGGAACATGATGACTTAGGTGAATAATTATCCTTCTGGCCAGCAGCAGCTACCCATTCCCCCATGTCTAAGATAACAGAATCTCCAGAGGCTGGAATTGTTATGTAGATTTCATTTTGTGCTTATAAGTTCACTGATCATGAATTGTCACTGGGCATGCGTAGGTAGTTTGCAGGTGAAAACTCCAGTGGTTTTTACTGACTCATGTAAAAAGTAAATTTATATGTGTGCTTATCCTTAAAAATTGGATTACTGGGACACAGTGGTATTTTCCCTCTTTACATGACTACATGTCTGTTGGTGTCATTGTTAAGATTTGTTTAGGCAGCCTTTTTGAGACTTTCTGGATGTTGCTCCCCAATATTTTTAGAAGATGTTGTCTCACAGCAGATATCTGTTCCTTTGTGGCTTCTAATCTTTGTACTTCCTCTACCACAATATCCCTTGGGCCCCTTATAGTATTGTATTATTATTGTATTATATTATATTATTATAGTATTATGGATAGTAAAATTGTGGCTTGTCCACATATAATCAGTTCCTTTCTGCATTGTGATCTGTCCTAGTTTTTCTGCCTTTTGATTAGCTGATTTCGATTTGAGCTCTCTTGCTAATAATCTCATACTTTTGAAATGCAAAATTTTGTCTTTATGTATTAGAGTTACAAGCAATGAAGCTGAGAGTAGGAGAAAATAGTCTTCTGCAGGCAAGAGCCCCTTATGTGGTTATCTAACAATACAGTGAGAACTTAAGTCATGTACATACAAATAACATTACATAGACTGAGCACATTTTATATGTAATGTATTTGTATACATGTATATACACATGTATGCATATATGTACATATATATGTTAAATAAGTTAAAGCATATAAACAAGTGTGTGTGTGTGTGTGTGTGTGTGTGTGTGTGTAACAACATCTGAAGAAAAATAGGCCAAGGCCATGACTTTGAGGGTAAGTGTATGTGAGCATGCTTGGAAGGGATTAGAAGAAAGAAAGGTGCAATGATGCAATAATATTTTAATATCCAAAATTAAACAGTTGGAACTGTAGCTTATAAAATACCTTCTATGATATATATTACATTGTAATTATGCAAGTTGCTTATCAGAATCATTAAAAATATGGACAGAATCTTGTAAAAATAAAAAAAGTGTGATTACTGGTTGGTAGGGTTATGTTTGCTCCATTTAAACAGAAATAACTCATTTTCAAACATTTGTAGCAACATTCACAGAATTGCAAGGGCAACAGATTTTTGGTTCCTCTATAAGCAAACCCAGTTTTGCTATTTTCAGTATTTTATTCCTTCCCTTTATACTGGGTTTTATTTTGTGTGTTTTGGTTTTATTTTTAATTTTTATATTGTTTTATATAGTTGCAAGTTGCATTAAAGCATTTTCATACTTACTGTTTTGATTGATCCAATCCCTCCCACCTCTCTTTCTCTGTCCTCAACCCATACTATGCCATTCCCATTACTTTTTCTTCCAATTAAGAAATTGTGTATTGTTTTTCCTTTCCTACTCTATTCCCTGACACTTTTATGGGTCCTTTCAAGTCTTCTGTAATCCACACATACTCACTCACACATAAACACACACTTCTAAGTTAGAAGCTATAATATCACACTAGGGGCAGAGCTATCTATCTTTCTGACCCTGAAAACTGTCACTCAATAGAGTATTTTTTATTTTTCCTTGGAGCCACATTCTAGAGTGTTCTACAGTGCCAGTATTTGAGGAAGAGGAGACTGAATCTAGTAGATCCTAAAAACTCAGCGTATCTTCCCATTTTGTTTAAATTTTAGAAGATCCCAAGATTCACTTCAAGATCTGCTCCAGTTCTTTATTGTTCAGCTGACTGTCCCTGCATGGCTGATGAGTATGAGGTACAACATCACCCTTGCTTAGAATACCTAGCTCATTCTGGTACAGATTTAGAGCGTCTACTGTCCGCTTCTGCAAGGGAGAATCATCCAATATAAGAAAAGTTTGCAGACATCTTCTCTCACAGGAAAATAAAAGGTATCCTAAACATTTTCTTCCTTTGAAATGTACTGACAGACCATTTCACCACTACCTTCTTTCCTACCATGTTCATATCAGACCCCTGAGTGGTATGTGATTCTCCCAGACAAAGTTGAAATAGTGATGTTGAACTTTTCTTCATTAGCTATCATTTAACATAAAGTGACCTTGTTCTTGTCATTTCTGATGGTATATTTTGCTTATTTTTTTATATTGTAGTGCATTCTTCACACGAAATGTCCCCTTCTCTCTAAGAGTCCTGAC
Organism: Mastomys natalensis; assembly: GCA_021653895.1. NCBI lineage: Eukaryota > Metazoa > Chordata > Mammalia > Rodentia > Muridae > Mastomys > Mastomys natalensis. The sequence continues at coordinate 165,129 of JAJTUV010001609.1, read as the reverse complement.
CTGATGTACCAACATGGGTATGTATTTTTATGTGGTGTGACTTTTAGTCAGAGACAGCTCTTAACTTATTATGATGTGAATTGTTACTTGAACCATCATTCTAATGAATTTTGTACTTAGAGTATTTTTTTTTCTCTTGACAAAGATAATTACGGAGTAGCGAGTCTAAGACTACTGAGCCCCCAAAAAATCCATATTCAGAGTCTGTATTCAGCAGGCTTAGTGACTGACCAGAGTGAAACATTTTTCACACAGCAACCTGGAATACATATTACCAACCTGGAATACATACTACATAGAGCTTTAAAGGCAAAAAAAAAACAACAACAACAACAACAAAATCCCAACCAACCAACCAACCAACCAAAACAAAACAAAAACAAACAAAACAAAAACAGAAAATCTGCATTGTGTTTAAAATATTCATGAGAAAGGAAAGCAAACAAGCAGTATTGTAGGCTTCAAAAAACATGGAGATGTATTGGGGCATTTTAAACCCCTCTGTCTAGAAAATAGTTGCTTACTCTCTTTTTTATTAATTATTTTATTTATTTAAATTTCAAGTGTTGTCCCACTTCCCAGTCTCTTCTCCACAAACCCTTCCCCCATCCCTCTTTCCCCTGCCTCTAAGAGGATGCTTCCCCATCTACCCACCTACTCCTGTCTCATCCCTCTAGCTTCCTCCTTCACTGGGGCAACAGGCCACCACAGGAAAAAGCACCTGGCCTCCCATTGATGCTAGATAAGGCAGACCTCTTATACATATGTAGTGAGAGACATGGACCTACTCTTGTATACTCTTTGGTCGGTGGTTTAATCCCTGGGAGCTCTGAGGGGTCAGATAAGTTGATATTGTTGTTCTTCCTATGGGGTTGCAAACCCCATTCAGCTTCTTCAGTCCTTTCCCTATCTCTTCAATTGGGGTCCAAAGGTTCAGTCAGATGGTTGGCTGCTAGCATCCGTGTCTGTATTGGTCAGACACTGGCAAAGCCTTTCAAAGTACAGCTATACCAGACTTCTGTCTGCAAGTACTTCTTGGTATCAGCAATAGTCTTCGGGTTTGGTGTCTGCAGATGGAATGGATCCCAAGGTGGGTGGTCTCTAGATGTCCTTTCCTTCAGTCTCTGCTCCATTTTTTGTTCCTGTATTTTCTTTAGACAGGAACAGTTCTGGTTAAAGACTTTGAGATGGGTAGATGGCTCCATCCCTCAACTGGTAGAACCTTTTATGGAATTGGTAGAAAAGTGAGGATCAATCAATTTCATGTTAAAGAAAGACAGCTGCCACTGAGAACAGATAGAGGAAACATTGTCCTGTAACAGTACTACAGATATATTCTAAGTAGTATTATATATTTCTCATCAGTTATCTTTTAGTTGTCGATGGGCTATACTTTATGTATTACTTTATTATAGAGAACTGACTGGCTCCATGTGGGATATGGACAATACAAATTAGACTTAGAATTTTTTTTTCTTTTTATCAGGGGAGGTCATAAGGCAGGGGTTTTGACATGGGAAGACAAAAATGTGAATGTAATCTGGGTGAATTATGTAAAACTCTCAAATAACCTATAAAAATATTTTGTCTGAAAATTGCTTGATTTAAGTTTTGTGGTTGTTATTGAATTTGATTTCTTTTATATCATGACTAGCATATATCAGTATATTCAGAATGTCTTATCATATATGTGTTTATGGTGCCTGTCACTTTCCTTGTTTCTCACAGACCAACATCTTATCAATTTGGTTCTTCATTTTTAAAGAAATTTAATGGTTCCTTATCCATTAATAATCCTACTCTGAGGTATTGAGAAATCCCACAGTAACACATTTAAAGGAACCACTCCAATCAAAACTGGCCTTGTACTTGTAAGTATAAGAAACAATCTGTTCCATCCTATCAGTATCTCTGTGGATAAAAGGTATTTTCTTTTACATCAAGTTACAATCATTTGACATTATTCTTTTGACCAGAGAGATACTTTGGTCACAGACAATTGAAATTGTACTGAATGACAGAATGGACTTCTGGAATTTGGCAATGAGGATTGTTTTCTTATCACAAACTACAGCTGGAATTTTTGGAAATTTCACTCTTATATTCTATTATCTAGTCCTTTACAAAAGAGAATGTACATTAAAGCCCACAGACTTTATTCTTATGCACCTAATAATAGCCAATGCCTTGATCATTCTCTTTTTAGGAGTGCCCCAAACAATGACAGCTTTTGGGTTGAAGGAGTTCTGGAATAACTTTGAGTGTGTGTTGCTAGTTTACATTCAAGAATTTGGCAGAAGTGTGTCTATTTGCACCACCTGCCTCTTGAGTGTCTTTCAAGTCATAACCATCAGTCCCAGGAAAATGTGTTGGAAGGATCATAAGCTTAAACCTGCCAATAACATTGGCTGCTCAATTTCCCTCCTTTGGATCTTCTATACGTTGATCTATTTCATTTTATTTATGTACACAATTATTAAGAGGAATGAGAAAAATGTGACAAGGAAACGAGATTTTGGATCTTGTTCTCTTAAAGGGACCGATGGCATCACTGACTCACTGTATTTGGCATTGGTGGTGTGCACTGAAGTCTTCTTTTCTGTGCTCATTGCCTGGTCCAGTGGTTCCATGATTGTCATACTGTATAAACACAAGCAGAAGGTTCAATACATTCGCAGCACTCATGGATTTTGCAGAACCCCCGTGAGTCCAGAGCCACCCAGAACATCCTTACACTGGTGTCTACCTTTCTCACCTTTTATACTCTCCCCTCTATCTTAAGAGGTTTCATTGCTTTTTTGCCTAATCCCAATTGGTGGGTAACGAATATAAATTACCTCACTTCTCTGTGTTTTCCCTGTTTTGTCCCTTTTGTTTTTATGAGTCATTACTCCATTGTGTCCAGATTCAGTTTGGTCTGGTTAGAAAAAATCTCCAGAAGTACGTAAATGAAAGTGGTCATATTATCCATTGTTTCCTGCTTTGTAATCTAAAGATCATTAAAGAAATCAGTATGAATATATAAAATAGTATTATTCTTTTTGTTTTGTTGTTTTTTTAATGAAATTTCATTGGAAATTTTTTTTACATTCAGATGTTCTCTCCTTACCCCATTTCCCCCCCGTCAGGAATTTACTATCTCTTCCCCCTCCTCCTGCCTCCACGTTGGTGTACCCCCACCACCCTCCCCTGTACCTCACCTCCCAACCCTCAAGTATCCACCCCCCACGATGTCCAGCCTTCATGGGACCGAGGATCTCTTCTCCCCCTTATATATAGCTCCCTTGCATATATAGCTGGAGCCATGGGTCCCTCCCTAAGCGCTCCCAGGCTGGTGGTTTAGACCCTGGGGGCTCTGGTTGGTTGGTATTGTTGCTTCCCTCATGGTGTCGCGAATCCTCTCATCTCCTTCAGCCTTCACTCTATCTTCTCCATTGGGAACCCCATGATCAGTTTAATGGTTAGCTGTGAGCATCTGCCTCTGAGTATGTCAGACTCTTGCAGACCTCTAAGGAGACAGCTATATCAGGCTCCTGTCAGCATGTACATCCTGACATCCACATCAACGTCTACCTTTGGTGACTGCACATAGGATGGATATCCAGGTGGAATGGTCTGTAGACAGTCCCTCCTTCAGTTTCTGTCCTGCACTGTGTCTCCATATTTGCACCCTTGATATTTTGTTACTCCTTTTAAGAAGGACTGAAGGCTCCCCTATTTGGTCATCATTCTTCATGAGCTTTATGTGGTCTGTGAGTTGAATCTTGGGTATTTCAAGCTTCTGGGCTAAAATCCAATAATCAGTGAGTGAATACCATGTATGTTCTTTTGTGATTGGGTTACTTCACTGAGGATGATATTTTCTAGTTCCATCCATTTATATAAGAATTTATCAAATTCATTGTTTTTAATAGCTGAGTAATATTCCATTGTATAAATGTACGACATTTTTTGTATCCATTCCTCTGTTGAAGGGCATCTGGGTTCTTTCCAGTTTCTGGCTATTATAAATAAAGCTGCTATGAACATAGTGGAGCATATGTCCTTGTTATGTGTTAGAACATCTTCTGGATATATACCCAGGAGTGGTATAGCTGGGTCCTCAGGTAGTGATATGTCCAATTTTCTGAGGAACCGCCAGACTGATTTCCATAGTGGTTGCACCATCTTGCAATCCCACCAACAATGGAGGAGTGTTCCTCTTTCTCCACATCCTCGCAGCATCTGTTATCACCTGAGTTTTTTATTTTAGCCATTCTGACTGGTTGAAGTGGAATCTCAGGGTTGTTTTGATTTGCATTTCCCTGATGACCAAGGATGCTGAACATTTCTTTAGGTGCTTCTCGGCCATTCGCATTTCCCTCAGTTGAGAATTCTTTGTTTAGCTCCTTACTCCATTTTTTAATAGGGTTATTTGGTTGCCTAGAGTCTAATTTCTTGAGTTCTTTGTATATATTGGATATTAGTCCTCTATCGATGTGGGATTGGTAAAGATCTTTTCCCAATCTGTTGGTTGCCGTTTTGTCCTATTGACAGTGTCCTTTGCCTTACAGAAACTTTGCAATTTTATGAGGTCCCATTTGTCAATTCTTGATCTTAGAGCATAGGCCATTGGTGTTCTGTTCAGGAACTTTCCCCCTGTGCCTAGGTATTCGAGGGTCTTCCCCACTTTCTCTTCTATTAGTTTCAGTGTGTCTGGTTTTATGTGAAGGTCCTTTATCCACCTGGACTTGAGCTTTGTACAAGGAGATAGGAATGGATCGATTTGCATTCTTCTGCATGCTGTCCTCCAGTTGAACCAGCACCATTTGTTGAAAATGCTGTCCTTGTTCCACTGGATGGTTTTAGCTCCTTTGTCAAAGATTAAATGACCATAGTTGTGTGGGTTCATTTCTGGGTCTTCTACTCTATTCCACTGATCTTCCTGCCTGTCTCTGTACCAATACCAGGCCGTTTTTATCACTACTGCTCTGTAGTAAAGCTTGAGGTCAGGGATGGCGATTCCTCCAGAGGTTCTTTTATTGTTGAGAATGGTTTTCGCTATCCTGGGTTTTTTGTTGTTCCAATATAAATTTCAGAATTTCTCTTTCTAGTTCTGTAAAGAATTGAGTTGGTATTTTAATGGGGATTGCATTGAATCTGTAGATTGCTTTTGGCAAGATGTCCATTTTTACTATATTAATCCTGCCAATCCATGAGCATGGGAGATCTTTCCATTTCCTGAGATCTTCTTCCAATTTCTTTCTTCAGAGACTTGAAGTTCTTGTCATACAGATCTTTCACTTGCTTGGTTAGATTCACCCTGAGGTATTTTATATTATGTGTGACTATTGTGAAGGGTGTCATTTCCCTAATTTCTTTTTCAGCCTGTTTATCTTTCATGTAGAGGAAGGCTGCTGATTTCTTCGAGTTGATTTTATAATCTGCTACCTTGCTGAAGTTGTTTATCAGGTTTAGGAGTTCTCTGGTGGAGTTTTTGGGGTCACTTAAGTATACTATCATATCATCTGCAAATAGTGATATCTTTACTTCTTCCTTTCCTATTTGTATTCCTTTGATTTCTTTTTGTTGTCTAATTGCTCTGGCTAGAACTTCCAGTACTATATTGAATAGGTAGGGAGAGAGTGGGCAGCCTTGCCTAGTCCTGATTTTAGTGGGAATGCATCAAGTTTCTCTCCATTTAGTTTGATGTTAGCTACTGGTTTGCTGTATATTGCTTTTACTGCGTTTAGGTATGGTCCTTGAATTCCTGTTCTTTCCAAGACTTTTACCATGAAGGGATGTTGAATTTTGTCAAATGCTTTCTCAGCATCTAATGAGATGATCATGTGGTTTTTTTCTTTGAGTTTGTTTATATAGTGGATTACATTGATGGATTTCCGAATATTGAACTATCCCTGCATTCCTGGGATAAAGCCCACTTGATCATGATGAATGATTGTTTTGATGTGTTCTTGGATTCAGTTTGCTAGAATTTTATTGAGTATTTTTGCATCGATATTCATAAGAGAGATTGGTCTGAAGTTCTCTTTCTTTGTTGGGTCTTTGTGAGGTTTAGGTATGAGTGTGATTGTAGCTTCATAGAATCGAATTGGGTAGTGTTCCTTCCGTTTCTATTTTGTGGAATAGTTTGAAGAGAATTGGATATTAGGTCTTCCTTGAAGGTCTGATAGAATTCTGCACTAAAACCATCTGGTCCTGGGCTTTTTTTGGTGGGGAGACTTTTAATGACTGCTGCTATTTCTTTAGGGGTTATGGGACTGTTTAGATGGTTTATTTGCTCCTCATTTAACTTTGGTACCTGGTATCTGTCTAGAAAATTGTCCATTTCTTCCAGATTTTCCAGTTTTGTTGAGTATAGGCCTTTGTAGTAGGATCTGATGATTTTTTGAATTTCCTCAGTTTCTGTTGTTATGTCTCCCTTTTCAGATCTGATTTTATTAATTTGGATACTGTCTCTGTGCCCTCTGGTTAATCTGGCTAAGGGTTTATCTATCTTGTTGATTTTCTCAAAGAACCAACTCCTGGTTTTGTTGATATTTTGTATAGTTCTTTCTGTTTCTACTCGGTTGATTTCAGCCCTGAGTTTGATTATTTCCTGGTGCTACTCCTCTTGGGTGTATTTGCTTCTTTTTGTTCTAGAGCTTTCAGGTGTGCTGTCAAGTTGTTAATGTGTGCTCTCTCCAATTTCTTTTTGTAGGCACTTAGAGCTATGAGTTTTCCTCTTAGCACTGCTTTCATGGAGTCCACAAGTTCTGTATGATGTTTCCTCATTTTCATTAAATTCTAGAAAGTCTTTAATTTCTTTCTTTATTTCTTCCTTGAGAAAGTCATCATGAGTAGAGCATTGTTCAGTTTCTACATGGATGTGGGTTTTCCCTTGGTTCTGTCATTATTAAAGACCAGCCTTAGTCCATGGTGATCTGATAGGATGCAGGGGATTATTTCAATCTTTTTGTATCTGTTGAGGACTGTTTTGTGACCAATTATATGGTCTATTTTGGAGAAGGTACCATGAGGTGCTGAGAAAGAGGTATATTCTTTTACTTTAGGATGAAATGTTCTATAGATATCTGTTAAATCCATTTGGTCCATAACTTCTGCTAATTTCAATGTGTCTTTGTTTAGTTTCTGTTTCCACGATTGTCCATTGGAGAGAGCGGGGTGTTAAAATCCCCCACTATTATTGTGTGAGGTGCAATGTGTGCTTTGAGCTTTAGTAAAGTTTCTTTTATGTATGTAGGTGCCCTTGCATTTGGAGCATAGATGTTCAGAATTGAGAGTTCATCTTGGTAGATTTTCCTTTAATGAGTATGAAGTGTCCTTCCTTATCTTTTTTGATTACTTTTGGTTGAAAGTGATTTTATTTGATATTAGAATGGCTACTCCAGCTTGTTTCTTGGGACCATTTGCTTGGAAAATTGTTTCCAGCCTTTTACTCTGAGGTAATGTCTGTCTTTGTCACTGAGGTGCGTTTCTTGTATGCAACAAAATTCTGGGTCCTGTTTATGTATCCAGTCTGATAGTCTACGTCTTTTTATTGGAGAATTGAGTCCATTGATGTTAAGGGATATTAAGGAAAAATGATTGTTGCTTCCTGTTATTTTTGTTATTAGAGGTGGAATTATGTTTGTGTAGCTACCTTTTTTGGGGGGGATTGTTGGAAGATTACTTCCATGCTTCTTCTCGGTTGTAGTTTCCTTCCTTGTGTTGGCGTTTTCCATCAATTATCCTTTGAAGTGCTGGGTTTGTGGGAAGATATTGTGCAAATTTGGTTTTGTCATGGAATATCTTGGTTTCTCCATCTATAGTGATTGAGAGTTTTGCTGGGTATAGCGTTCTGGGCTGGCAGTTGTGTTCCCTTAGGGTCTGTATGATATCAGACCAGGATTTTCTGGCTTTTATAGTCTCTGGTGAAAAGTCTGGTGTAATTCTTATAGGTCTGCCTTTATATGTTACTTGACCTTTTTCCCTTACTGCTTTTAGTATTTTTTCTTTGTTTTGTGCATTTGGTGTTTTGATTAGTTATGTGACAGGAGGTATTTCTTTGCTGGTCTAGTCTGTTTGGTGTTCTGTAGGCTTCTTGTATAGGTATCTCGTTCTTTAGGTTGGGGAAATTTTCCTCTATAATTTTGTTGAAGATATTTACTGGCCCTTTAGATTGGGAATCTTCACTCTCATCTATACCTATTATCCTTAGGTTTGGTCTCCTGATTGCATCTTGGATTTCCTGGATGTTCTGTGTTAGGAGCTTTTTGCATTTTGCATTTTCTTTGACTGTTGTGTCGAGGTTTTCCATGGTATCTTCTGTGCATGAGATTCTCTCTTCTATCTCTTGTATTCTGTTGGTGATGCTTGCATCTATGACTCCTGATCTCTTTCCTACGTTTTCTATCTCCAAAGTAGTCTCCCTTTGAGATTTCTTTATTGTTTCTATTTCCAGTTTTAGATCCTGTATGGTTTTGTTCAATTCCTTCACCTGTTTGTTGTGTTTTCTTGAAATTCTTTCAAGGATTTTTGTGTTTCCTCTTTAAGGGCTTCTACCTGTTTACCTGTGTTCTCTTTCAATTCTTTCAAGGATTTTTGTGTTTCCTCTTTGAGGGCTTCTACCTGTTTACCTGTGTTCTCCTGTATTACTTTAAGGGAATTACTTATGTCCTTCTTAAAATCCTCCATCATCATCATGAGAAGTGATTTTAATTCGGAGTCCTGTTTTTCCTGTGTGATGGAGTATCCAGGGCTTGCTATGGTGGGAGAACTGGGTTCTGATGATGTCAAGTAACTTTGGTTTCTGTTGCTTGTGTTCTTGCACTTGCCTTTCACCATCTGGTTGACTCTAGTGTTACCTGTGCTCACTGTGTCTGACTGGAGTCTGTCTTTCCAGTTATGTTGCTTGTGTCAGATCTCCTCGGATTCCAGATGTCTCTTTGTTCCTGTGATCCTAAGCTCCCTCTGCTCTGGATGCAGTAGGTCTTTTAGGATGTCTCAGGATCGGATGTTTCCACAGGCGCAGGCCCGCTAAGTGTCCTCTGCTCCTCTGCTCTGGGTGCAGAGGGTCCCTCTAGGATGTCTCAGGATCCGGTGTTTCCACAGGAGCAGATCAGCTGCTGGTCCGCCCCAGGCCAAAGGACCGGGGCCCAGCGCAAGGGAAGGTATAGTCCGGAGGGGCGGGCTTTGGGTGCCTGCTAGTTCCTTAAGCCCCACCTGGCTCCCGGTTGTAACTCTGGGGTTTGGGGTAGTGGGCAAGGTGTCTTACCCTCTGCTCTGGGTGCAGTGGGTCCCTCTAGGATGTCTCAGGATCCGGTGTTTCCACAGGAGCAGGCCAGCTGCTGGTCTGCCCCAGGCCAAAGGACCAGGGTCCCCTAGTATTATTCTTAATGTATGAAAGTATGAATGCCAGTCTATGTATATTTTAATATCTTACATATGATGTACTACTCATAATACCTAAAAAAACAAAGTACTTTACTTATTTGGTGATATATCAGCTTAGTTGATAAAGACAAAAATCAACTCAAGAAAGAAAAGGTTTATTTCAGCTTACAACTTTCGGTGTGCTCATCCATATGTCATCCATAACATAAATAATGTCTCAAAATCTCAAGCTATACCCACTTCACAGCATCTGCTGTACTTTGTGGTTGTCCCATGGTGCTAGCATTTCCAAAATCCTGGGTTCTTTGCTGCAATTTTCCTTCACCTTGACCAGTAGCCTCTGGATGGTTCTCTTTAGGGATTATGATCCTGCCACATGTTTCCAAGCCTCATCTTTTTTCCACGGTCCCTTCAGTCCTGAGCTCCTACTGCCATTAATGCTTTACCTTTACCAATGACTTCACAAGGCATCTCACATTGCCAAAGCTCAGATTCATCACCAGTACTACATGGGAAATTCTCACACATTACTAAATTTTGCTGCCAGAATGAGGTATAGCCATGGATCCATCTATACCACAGTTTTTATGAAATGGCCCTGAAAAAACACTTTGCAGATGTTTCCTCAATAATTCGGGTCTCATCGTACTCATGAATGATTCTCCAGTACTACCTGAAGTATTGATTGTCTCAGAAAAGAAAAAGAAAAAAAAAGAGGTTATTGTAACTTAGCATTCTGTCTAAACTCTGCACCCCCACAGTTAACTGGCACTAGCCAGGTAGACCTGGCCCACTATAAAAGCTTGACCCTTCCTCTCTCTCTCTCTCTCTCTCTCTCTCTCTCTCTCTCTCTTTCTGTCTCTCTGTCTCTGTCTCTCTCTCTCCCCTCTCTTTCTCTTCCACTCTTGCTCTCTTGCCTCTTGCTTCTCCCTTTTCCTCTCTCCTTCCCCATTCCCTTACCCCTTTCTTCATATGATCATGGCCGGCCTCCTCTCTTCTCTTCTGGTCTCGTCTCTTCTTCTTCTCTTCCCTTCTCTTTCCTTCTCTTCTCTTCCCTTCCCTTCCCTTCCTTTTCCCTTCCCTTCCCCCCCCCCTCTCTCCTCTCTCTCTCTCTCTCTGTCTCTCTCTTGCCTACCCTCTTAACTTCCCCCCTCATGCCCTGAATAAACTCTATTCTATACTATACCATCGTGTGGCTGGTCCCTCAGGGGGAAGGTATGCCTCAGCATGAGCTGGCTGAGATATTCCCTTCCCTCATTCCTCATCACATACCCATAGAAAATTTCCATATCTCTTTATCTTTTTATAAACACATTGTTGGACTCTAAGATCCAAAACCAGGGGATGCACTCCCCCAGAAACACTCATGGATGGGATTCACTGCAATAACATGAGGTTTATTGATAAATTGATAAAAACCAGTATACTGGGATTCCCTTGTATACAGACAAGAGGAACCCTGAGCCACAGTTGGGAACAGTTTTTATACAGAGTTCATGAGGGAAACCTCAAAGGCTGGTCTGTAGGTGACTCAGATTATGACAATGAGTGTCTTCTGTTTGCCCAGGTTTATTACATTAAGAGCCCAGCTTTCTGATTCCTGGAATGTGTCTGTGTGCTCTGGGCCTTCCTCCCCCACAGGGGGGTTTCCCTCCACTGTGGTTTGAGGAATGTTAATCCACCTCTCCCTTCTTCCTCTGAATGTTAATCTAGCAAGTGTCCTCAGACTAAGGAATGTGCCCCTCCTGGGATGTGTCCTGGGACAGTGGGGTTCTTTCAAATTTAAGTTCAAACCGAGACCGGAAAGTCCTACATTCCCCCTTTTTCTTGTGGGTGATTCCAATCTTGGAATCACAAGATGTCATTTAACTTTAGGTGTATGCACCCTAAGCCCCACCCTCTAAGGTTGCACCTGGGACACAGTTTAGATTCAAACTTCTCTTATTTCTGACATTTGTGTAATCTCCACCCCTGTGCCCCTATGGTGAGGATATCTCAGGAGTCAAGGCCTGTTGCTCTTTGGCCTTGTAGAACAGTAGGTGATCTTGAGCTTGAGGGGGTTGCTCAGGTGTCTGGCTGTTCTCCAGTTGGCATCAGATGCAGGTGCTGGTCTGAGTTATATGAAGTCAGGCAGTTACTTTATCTACTTCAGTGGAGGTCAGGAAGGTCAGCAGCACCAGGAGCAGCCTCTTATTAGCCTGAAAAGTCATTTCTGGCGGGGTGGTGTGTGTGTGAGTCAAGAGCTGGAGTCAAGGGAGTGGGGGTCCCACACAAGAGGGGTGTTCTGGGCTCAAAACAAGGACAGAACAAGGGACACTAGTCAGCCAGCGCCAGTTTCTGAGGGCAATTTAGTTAAGGTCTCTTTTTAGGGTTCTGTTCATTCTCTCTACCTGCCCTGAGCTCTGGGGACAGTATGAACAATGGAGCTTCCAATTAGTCCCCAATATCTCTGACAATCTCTGACTTACCTTAGAAACAAAAGTAAGATGGTTATCTGATTCAATTACCTCAGACACTCGAAACCTTAGGAAGATTTCTTTTAATATCTTCTTGGTTACCATAGTAGCTCTTTCCTGCTTAGTGGGGAAAGCTCCAACCCATCTAGAGAGAGTATCTACAAATATTAGAAGGTATCTATATTTTCTTGACCTAACATTTATAAAATTGGTCTCTTAATATACTCTAGGCTGTCCTTCTCTAGGTATTTTTCTTGTTTACTCTAAGCCTTATAAACCTTTGCTCACTGGCATACCTTACACTGTCTTATTATCTCTCTGGCCCAAAACCTGAGGTCCATTATATACTTTAGATCTCTTGACTGCTTGGATTCACTAATCTCCCAGGAGTCTATCTGTGTACTTAGCCTAGTAAGTCTTTTGTTTGTTTTTGGGGGGAGTATAGTTCTCCTTTCTTATGTGCACCATTGCCCTTTTTTCTCTAGGTAACAGTTGTCAAGGTGGCGAGCAATCTGAGTCCTTTCTTTTTCTGTGTGTTTTAAATCAGGCCATCTCTTAATCTAGTCCCAATCTCCAGTGGGTATCTCTTGTAGGCCCATAACCGGGATAGGCTCTTGCATAGCCATTTCTCAAGCCAGTTGATCTGTCTGCTTATTGTCTTGGGCCACTGAGTCTCTTCTCTTCAACAAATAGTACTCACAGTTGTTGGCTTCATCAGGGCATCCAAGAGATCTAAGATTTCTTCTGATGTGAGCAGTCTTTTTTCTTGGTATGTAGCCCTGTGGACATGGGCTGTGGCAAAGGCATACCTGTTGTCTGTGTAGATGTTAATTTTCTTGCCAGCTCTAAGTTCCAAGGCTGCTTTCTGCACCAATGAGCCCAGGGGTGGGTAGTAGAAGTTCAGCCCTGATGACATTTGTGCCGTCCACCACAGTAGCACCAGCTTGTCTCTGACCAGCATGGAGAAAACTGCTCTTGTCTGTAAAGCAGGTTGCCTCAGCTCTTAGCAGGGGTCAGTAGGAGAAGTCTTTTTCTCTGCCTGTGGGTTCTCCTTTTGGGCCAGTTGGTTGCAACCCATCAGCCAGGAAGTGTATCTGTACCCCATCCTAGGGAGTAAGTCATGACCCAACAGAGGGTAGGGACAGTCTGGGATGACCATAAATGAATGGGATACCCAGTCTATCTCTTGGTCCTCTATTTTTGGGGTAGTCTATGAATTGGAAATGGGGCCATCAGCTTGGAGGAGGACTGAGTGTTGAATCCCTGTGTCCACCAAAAGTTGGGTGGGTCCAAACACCGTCTACCCCGAAAGCTGTCTTTACTCAGAGCTAATACCTTCACCATTTGGGGGTGTTTTTCCCAAGGCCTGGGATTTCCTGACCCCAGCTTCCATTTGTTAGGGCACTCTCAGGCTCAGCAGCTGGCTCCTTTACTTGTAATGTGCACACTGGTCCTTTTCAAGGAGTTTTCTATCTCCCTTTAATTGGAGTCTTCTTTCTCTGCTTTCCCTTAACTATTATAGCCAAGCTTCTCTGTAAACTCTTTTCCTGTCACCTTTCTTTTTCTCATCTCTTTCATCTTTTTCTTTTTTCTTTCTCTGCTCTTTCTCTTTCTATGTCTACCTGTTATGGTAGACTTTTTTAGCAACCTACACTAAATCTTTTAATGACTTATATTGTAGTCCTTCTAGCCTCTGAAGCTTTTTCCTGGTATCTAATAGCCTTGTCTATACTGACAGAATGTCTCTGTGAACTATTCTAGAAAGGCTGTGGGCAACTCATCTGATCCCTGCTTAACCTCACATGCCTTGGTCAAAATTAGTGGGGCCTCAGGGAGCCCCTTTGAGACCTGCCAATAGAATCTGGCATGGGCTTTTAGATGCCCCTTTCCTTCTGCTGCATGAAGGCCCAGTCAGGTCTGGTCAGAAGCAACCCACTATTGACCACAGTCTGGTCAATTGATGGTGCCCCATGTCTGAGGGAACATTCTTTTTTTCAGGTATCCTCTGTCGCTCTTCAGTCCAGAAGAGCACTCCTGATGGCCAGAACCTACAAGGGTCTTGGGGAAGAAAGGCTTTTATCAGGGGAAGAGTGTTCTTCTGGTAGATTTATCCAGGTCCCTATATAGGGCACTTGGTCTGGGTGCCTGAGGGATCCTTGCCTAAAGACTCTTTCCTTTACTGCTTTGATCACCTGTACGAAGGTCCCTATGGGTGGCTATCCTAAGTGGAGAGTAACTAGCTTACCCTTTTTTACTATAAATTAGTATCTGTACCAAAATGGAGGCCTATTCTTTTGGCTCTCTGAGTCAGGACAGCCTGTAACTTTTTATAACAAGTGACCTACTTGCAAGCAGTTTCGTTGTTTCAGAATTTCCAAGCTGGAGTCACGTGACTCACACTTTTTTTTTTTTTTTTTAAAATAAAAATTTATAACTATAATTTTCAGGTGAATAATCTCTCCGGGGCTGTTTTGTCCTGTAGCCATGGCTCAGGGAAGTTGTCTTTCTCCTCTGCAAGGTTCTTAATCACCTGGGTCCTGCCTATCTTTTTGCAGATGCCCCAGCCATGGAGAGCGGGGAGCAGACCGGGAGTTGTAGCCATTGTGTTGTGGGTTTTCCTTCCCTCCATTGTCTGGGTTCTAGTACCAGAAGGGGCCAGAGGCCAAGGTCCCCACAAGTGGCAGGAGAGAAGATATTGAGCTGCTATAGTAGTGACCCCAAGGACCTCAGCCCAGCCACGTATGCCAGGCTAGGCAGCTGTCGTGTGCTGCCCCACCATCACCTCCGCCGACAGCAGAGGGACAGAGCTTTCTTTTCTTGGTGGTCAGCCTGCACAGCTGGGCGATTCAAGGGCGCTTCGCTAGGGGAGCCATGAGCTGTTGCCCACCAAGTGCAGGCTGGGCGAGGGTGCCCTCAGTGCACTGCCACCTGGGGAACACCCTACGCTCAGTGGTCGGCTGCCTGAACCGCAGTGTCTGTTCACCAAAGTACCTGCCTCTCTGCTCTGCAGCAGGTCTCTGCACTGGCTCTATTTCTTCCTCTGCCGGTGACCATGTTACCTCTTTTTTAAGTGTCAGTGAAAGTTTAATAACACATAGAACGACAACCAACACACAGACAGTTCACCAAGAAAACAGAGAAAAAGAACACAGACAGATCACACCTGTCACGGGCGGCGCATTAACCAGGGGATACAGACAGTTCTCACCCCTGTCACAGACACAGAAACCAGGTTACACAATCAAGACATAGAAAAATTGCCAGTGGAAGAATTTAATAACCAGATGACTTGGCCAGCCTACACTGGACCTATTTTAACAGATTCAGATGACTTGGCCAGCCTATGCTGGACCAAATCTAACAGATTTCTAACACCACCAGCAATAAACAACACAAACAATATTAGACATGGACACACTGCCAAGAGAGTGCAACAAACACCGCCCCAGGTGGTGGTGGCTGCAAAATCACCTTCAGATGCAGAAGGGGTCGTTTCTGATTCTATCTTCCAGACAGACTCTGGAGCGTCCTCCAAAATCTTGTGGCGTGCGACATGCAGTACATATACCATCTTCCATCGCTTTCATTCCCATTAATCCACTCCTGGAACTCATAACCTGACCTTATCCCAGGGTCCTTGAAACCTGACCCTATCCCAGGGTCACAAACTTGCCCTGCCATGAGCACAGAAACCAGGCTACACAGACGGTCACCCCTGCCATAGGTGCACAGACACTTCACAAACACAGTACACAGACAGTTGCCCTGTCATGGGCACAGACACTTCACAGATACAAAAACAAAGAACAGATAGACAGCACACAGATCTGCTCAAGTAACAGTTTTTGTATCTTGTTAGTCCCAGCTGATTATTAATTCAAAATGTTAAATAGTTCTGATAGAGTTTCAACCTTCACTCACAAACTTCAGAATCAACTCCTCCATTGTCTGCAATCCTATTGCCACTGTCTTCAAAGCTCTCACAGAACAGCATGCTGATTTCTGAGTACACAATGTCTTTTCCAACCCAAAGTTCAAATGTCACCACAATCTTACCAAAACATAGGGTTGGACTCATCACAACAATATCCCATGTGTAACACCAGTTTTTGTCTTAGGTGTCTATTTCTGTGAAAAAGAAAATGGACAAAAGGAATTTAGAGAGGAAAAGGATTATTTCATGCTACACATCTATGTAATGCTTTGTCACTAAGGGAAGTCAAAGCACGAGTGGAAGGTATGTAGCTAGAAGAACGAGTTGAAACAGAAGCCATAGAGGAGTGCCACTTTCTGGTTTCCTTTCCATGGTTTGTTCTGCCTGCTTTACTATATATAGCATCTGAGACCATCTTCCCAGAGGTGGCCAGCTTTGTCTCTGAAATCCCAATTTGATAGGGAAAAAAACCTCAGGAAACATATTAGGCCATTGTTTCTAGGTCTTTATAGCAGAATAATAACCTGGACTTGGGAGTTCAGGATTTCTGCTTTGGCTGTGTGTGTCATTTCATTGCCATGTTTAGATTTTATTCATAGAATATCAAAACCTTTATTATTATTGCTGTCATTTATGTTGAACTTTAGAATGAGACTTTCTTCTTCTTGTTGTGGTCTTATGACAAGAATAAATATTAAACTGTCCTGTTGAGTTTCATTGTTCACTAATTTGGTTCTATTTCTCATCAGGTCTTTTTTAATGACAATTACATTTTACATCTCTCTGTTTTTTTTTTTTTTTAAGAGAACAGCTATGAGATAATACTCATGTTTTGCTCAACATTACAATAGCCATAACTAAGGTTGTAATCTACCATGTCTGGAAAGCTTTCCTCAACTTGGTGTAAAATGGAGGGCTTCTTTTCCTTAGCAGGGCTTCCTCTTCTCTGCCTGATACAGGAAGCCAACCCCAGTCTTCTTCTACCTTCTTGTCACATAGTTCTTGACAAACCTTCCTTCAACTTCCTCTCCTCCCAATTCCCATAAGAACTTGCTTAGCAAGTACCTGGGATTCCTGGAATGCCTCTCCATGCAAATGAGGCATTCACAGTATGTTAAACTCAAGCCAATAATTTAAATTCAGCCTGAAAACTTCTTATCACTCTCTATGATTCATATATGCCCTTTATCCACCCCAAATAAACGGTATGTGCACAAGCTGTTTTATGAAGTGGAAAAAAAAAGAGAAAGAACAAAAGAAAGAAAGAAAGAAAGAAAGAAAGAAAAGAAAGAAAGAAAAAGAAAGAAAGAAAGAAAGAAAGTCAAGGATGTAGTGTTCTGTTTTTCTAAAATTAAGCAAATAATTGTGGAGATCTTGTCATCTGGTTAAATTAAGGGCTTGCATGAACTGATAATACAATTTTGGGCTCATTGTACTCTTCAACTTAAACATTATCAGTTGACTTATTAGTTGAATAGTACAATGAACTTAAAAATTATACATTTTTCTTGTCCAGATGATGTGCAAAGAAGCAAGTAAATCAACTTTCAATAAAACAGCCCTTTTTTGTGGCTTTCATCCTGTTAGGAATTCTTAGCTTCTTGACTGCTGCACAGTCAAAGTACATACTTCGTGGTTACTATATTCTAACTGCAAGGAAAATCGAGACCATGGCTGGCCATAAACTTGTGCTTCATGCAGCCCTTGACTAATGACAGCTGCTTTAGCCTGCTCCAGTACTAGAAAAATTCTTCAGTGATAGTTTCCCAGCTACTTTCATTGCAGTTGCTAAAGAACAAAAGTTCTCAAGAACGTGTGTGAAGATAGGCATCACCCCTAACTACTTAGGGTAGAAATTGTGTTTCATATCTTTCACCTCATATTAAAAACCAACTCAAAATGACAAGTGTTTTCAGGAACCTTGGATTTGCTTTGTTTGCTAGTATTCTTTTTCTTTCTGTTAAACATAGATCTTTTCTCATACAATTTAATATGAATAAACATTGATAGTTTTCTCATACGTTATAACCTGAATACAGTTTTCTCTCCATCTTCTCCCAGTTCCTTTCCACCTCTTCTCCCTTATTGATCCACTCCCTTTCTGTCACACATTAGAGGGGAATAGACTTCTAAGAGATTGGTAGTATTCTGTGTAAACTCTACCTCCACAGTTACCTGGCAACAGCCAGGTATGCTCCTCCCCACAGTTACCTGGCAATAGCCAGGTAGCCCTGGCCCACTATAAAAGGGGCTGCTTGCCCCCTCCTGTCTCTCTTGATCTCTTGCCTCTAGCTTCTTTCTGTCCCCTTGCCCCTCCCCTTCCCTTCCCCCTCTCTCTCCATGTGGTCATGGCTGGCCCCTACTTCTCTCTCTCTCTCTCTCTTCTCTCTCTCTCTCTCTCTCTCTCTCTCTTGCTTCTACTACCCTCCTGGCTTCCCTCCCCATGCCCTGAATAAACTCTATTCTATGTTATATAAATGTGTGACTGGTTTCTCAAGGGGAAGAAATGTCTCTGCATGGGCCCACTGAGACATCCCCTTCCCCCATACCTCTCCACACACCCACAGAACATACTCTCTTTATCTCTTTATCTTTTTACAAACACATCAGAGATAGCTACAAAACATAAAATAAAATATGACAATATCAAACAAAATCTATCATATCAGAGTTGGACAAGTCAATCCAGCAAAATAAGAGGGGAGGGTGCCTCAAGTAAAGACACCAGAATCAGAGACCCACTCATTTCCACATTGAAGAATTGCATGAAATTAATAAATGAAAAATTGTAGTATATGTAGAGGACCTGGTGCAGATCATGTAGGCTCTGTGGAGACGCCTCTGCCTGACTGAGTTCATATGATCTTTCCTCAAATTTTTATAGAGGACCTTTGTGTCCTGCTGTCATGTCCCCAACTCCTTCTGTCTCCTCTTCTGTAGATTTCCCAGAGCTTTGATGGAAGATATTTAGTGGCATCCACTCATTTAGAGATGTGTGTTTCAAGGTCTCTGTTTCTCTCTCTTCCTTTCCCTCTCCTCCCCCTCCTTTCTCTTTCTCTCTGTATGTACTGCCTGCTGTCAGTCTGCAGCAGAAGGGTGCCTCAATGATGATGGCTGCATAACTTGCTAATCTATGGGAATAGCAGAATACCATTTGGAATTTTGTTTGTTTGTTTTGATGAATAGCATTTAAATTTACTCTATGTCCATGGGAAATCTAGATGTTGGTTCTTGGTCAATGAAGCAATGTCAGGTATGAGTACAATTGGGCCTTTCTGTCAGTGTGTGAAGAGCAACCTATTATCTTTCACAGCCTACGTTTGGTGGATGAGGGAGTTTCCATGGACCCTTTTCAGCCAGTAACTCAATTGGATGAAATTCAGTTCCAGTACTGGAAAATTATTGATCGTGGGAGGAGTCTGGAGGAAGGGGATGAGTTGGCCAGCTGGGTTCCTTCTCCCTCTGTATTTGCAGACTTCATTAGGAAATCATATATTATACGAATTTCTATTGATTCAGTATAGGATTCTATACTGCCATTAAAAGTCCTTCAGTCTCTCCTCTCATTCTCTTCCTCAGAATCATTTCCCTTTTCCCTTTCCACCTGATCTTTCTACTCTTGTCCCTCTTATCACCTTGACTCCAGTTTCCCATCCCAGGGAGATCTGTATGTCCACTAGTACATACCTCTATTCCTAACCTCTCTGTAGCTATGGATCATTTAAATGCTCATATCTAGGGATAAATGAGAGTATACCATAGTTATATTTCTGGGTCTGGGTTATCTCATGAAGGATGAATTGTTTTCTAGTTCCATTCACTTCCTTGCAATTTTAAGACGTCATTTTTAAGAACTGAGTATTAGTCCATTTCATAAATATTTGACATTTCCTATATCACTGTTGTTTGGAAGAACATTTAGATTATTTCCAATTTCAAAACATTGTGAATAGAGTAGCAGAGTAACAGTGAACATATTTGAACCAAGTGTCCCTGTAGTAGGATGAAGGATCCTTTGAGTATATGCCTATGAGTGGAAGCAGTGTCAGTAGATTGATTCCCAATTATCTGAAGAAACATCCTATTGATTTCAATAGTGGCTGTACAAGTTTGAGTTTCTTCCACCAATGGAAAAATGTTCCTCTTGCTGTACATCCTCCTAGCCTCTCTGAGATGTCACTTGTATTATTGCTCTTACCCACTCTGGCAGGTTTAAGATGGAATCTGAAAGTAGGGTTGACTTATGGTTTTAGGATGTTTAAGAATATTGACCATTTCATTAAGTGTTTTTCCACTATTTGTGCTCCCTTTACTGAAAATTCTGTTTTAATCTGTACCCCATTTTAAAATTGGATTATTGGGTTTTTAATATCTAGTTCCTTAAGTTTTTTATCCTTATTTAGATATTAGTCTTCTATCAAATGTGAAGTAGGTAAAATCTTTTCCCATTTGGTTGGCTGTCACTTTGTCCAAATGCCAGTGTCCTTTGTCATGCAGTAGCTTTTTAGTTTCATGTGGTCCCATTTATTATGTGTTGATCTTAGGGCTGCTATAAATGGTGTTCTTTTCAGAAATATTTTCATCTGCCAAGGATATTCTCTTTCTCTTCTATCAGTTTCAGTGTATGTAGCTTTATGTTGAAGCCTTTCAGCTCTTTGGAGTAGCATTGTTCAGGTGATATTTATGGATCTATTTACGATTTTCAACATGCGGCCATGATGTTTGACCAGCATCATTTGTTGTAACTTCTGTCTTTTGTCCTGTGTAAATTTCTGGAGTTTTGTTGCTATGTTTGTTTTGCTTTGTTTCTTATTTAATATTAGGTAACCAAAGTTGTATGGATTCATGCATGGGACTCCAGTTTGATTTTATTGATTAATATGTCTATTTATGCCAATATAATTATATTTTATTTATTATTACTTCCTCTGTAGTATGTTTATACTTCCAGCAGTTTTTCAATTGTTCAGAATTGTTTAACTAATTGCAGTTTTGGTCCTCTTTTCTTGCTTTCAAATAAAACTGAAAACATCTTCTTTAAATATGTTTGAAAAATATGTTGAAATATTTTTTATTATTTTTTTACTACTGATGCATGAGTATGGAAGTTTTTTTTTTCCATCCTATGATCTCTCTTTTCAATTTTTTCTTCAGTATCTTAAAGTTTTTATCATACAATTCTTTCACATGTGTGATTAGTGTTACCCCAAGATTTTTCATATTATTTGAAGTTCTTGTGAAGAGTGTTTATTCCCTGGTATCACTCCCCATTACATTGTCATTTTTATAGATCAGAACTATATTTTGTGAGTTGGTTTTTATCCATGTATTTGCAGAATATTTTTATCCATTGTAGAATTTCAAATTAGTATTCTAGAGATTGATTTTGGACACTATCTTATCACCTGCAAATAGCAATGTACTTGTCTTATTTCTCTACCTAAAACTTCAGGTACTATATTGAATAGGTATGTAGAGAGTGGACAGCCTTATTTTGTTTCTGATTTTCATGGAATTACATTGTTTTTCCATTTATTATATTTATTGATATTCATATACTGAGCCATCTCTGAATCTCTGCGATCATGCCTTACTGATCATGGTAATTATATTTTTTATTTGTTCTTGGATTTGGGTTACATGTGTTTCATTGAAAAATTCTGATGATATGTTTATAAAGGAAACTTATTTGTAATTCTTTTTCTTTGCTGGACCCTTATATCAATAGAATATTAGGGTAACAGCCTAATTGTAGCCGCTGCATCCACGAGTCAACTGGGTTCACCTGAAAGGGGGCTGGGAACGAAAGGGGGATGGAGGGCAAGAAGAGATGATGCCAAGACAAAGGTCTCTGATCAAGGCTCAATGCTTTAATGTTCCACTCTCAATTTAAAGGGAAAAACCTGCCAAAACCCTTTCTAGTTTCAGCCCAAAAGATGGGTGGGATAATCTGTTCTTGGTCACTGGTCACACTGGAGTTGTCTGAAAGCAAGCCCTGGAGCAGTTCTTCTTTTTAGTTCCCTGCAGCCAAGGTGGGTAACTCCACCTAGATCCTTATCACTTGGTTTGTTGTGGTAAACAGGTCTCTCAGGCCTGCTCAAGACTGGGAGAAGGGCACAATTCCCCCTTTTAAGTTCTATAAATATGAGCATGCTAGCAGCTGGATGGGGTATATTTCATCCCATCTGGGGTACAGAGTGGCCATGCAACCGTGCCTGGCTTAGGTTCGCATCTAAATTGCTTCCTATATTACCCATCTTTGAGGTAATACATAGCATATTGATGTATCCCTCTGCCTTAGATTTATAGGAGCTCAAGACACTCTTACCTGTCTTTGACTAACCGGCCATCATTGGCACACTCTTTCCCAATATAGACCAAAGCCACATTCAGACCAAAGGACCTGTGAGCATGCACTTGATGCAATTCTTCTTAGTGATGGATAACTGCCATGACGGGCTTGCCGAGAGAGATCCTGTGTGAAAGGTAACCTATCTGCTTGAGACACAAGGTTCAAAAGGTTAAAAGCAACATAGTTATCCAAACAATGTAGAAAACAAGGTTGGGCAGGGCAGTGGTGGTGCACGCCTTTAATTCCAGCACTTGGGAGGCAGATGCAAGTAGATTTCTGAGTTTGAGGCCAGCCTGGTCTACCGAGTGAGTTCCAGGACAGCCAGGACTATACAGAGAAACCCTGTCTTTAAAAAGAAAATAAGGTTGGAAGCAGAAATGTTCCAGTGTCTAATCCAACTGCTGGTTGACAGGGATCAGACACAAAGTCTGGCCACCAGGTATATAGTGGGTGGCTTTACGTATTGATGGAGACTACATGCCATGTTAAATCAGCTGGCTGATTTTGAGCCATCTTCATCATCAGAATCATAATTATTAGGCTCAAGATCTGTGTCCACTTGACAGACCAATCTTTCAGGCAGCCATTGGGCTCTATTTTCTTTTTCTGAGAAAATGCAGACTGAGCCACAACCCCAAATTAAAACAGGGTCGGGACCATTCCAGGTATTAGTTAGGGAGTCTCTCTATTTGATCCTGGCAAATGAACTGGAAGTGACTGGATGCCAGTGGTGATCCGCTGCAGATTGACCTTTAGCATCAGTTTGCAGAAAATTTAAAGCAAATAACACAAAAGCAAGATGTGCTTTTGATGACCTTGGAGGGTATAATTCCCGCCCCCCCCTTTAATTTTAAGGAGCCAATTTTTTAGAGTGTGGTGTATACATTCAACAATTCCTTGTCCCATTGGGTTATAAGGAATTCCAGTTTTATGTTCAACACCAAATTCTTTACAAACTGATATAAAGTTGTTTTCAGTATAGGCTGGCTCATTGTCAGTTTTGAGGACTTTAGATAATCCCCTAGTATTAAAGGCTTGTAAGCAATGACCAATTACCTCTCTAGAGGCTTCTCCCGTGTGTAGAGAAGCAAAAAGGAATCCTGAGCAAGTGTCAATACAGACATGTATATATTTCAATTTTCCCAATTCTGCATAATGGATTACATCCATTTGCCAAATATGATTGGGCTTAAGGCCTCTTGGATTAACGCCTAAATGGGGAAATGGAGATAAAGTAAGACAGTTAGGGCATTGCTTTACAATCATTCTAGCCTGCTCCTTAGTGATCTTAGGAGCCTTAGGGTGTGACTAGAGAGATGAAATTTATTATGATCTCGTCTAGCCAAAGCAACAGGATCCAAAATTAAGGCTTCTCCTATTAAAGCTCTGTCAATAGGATCATTGCCTGCAGTTAAAGGTCCAGGAAGACCAGAGTGAGCTCTTATAGGCCAATATAAAAGGGATTTTTTTCTAGTAAGAATGAGGTTTTGTAGTTGTGAAAACAGAGATCTGGCTGGTGTATGAACTGAAATACACCACAAGTTTCCAGCAAGGGGACAGACTGAGCCACATATAGACTATCAGCAAAAAAATTAAAAGCATCATTTACAGACTGAAAAACATTCAGAACTGCTGTCAGTTCTGCTAACTGAGCAGAGAGTCCAGGAGTCTCTATGACTACCTGTTGATTATTTATGAGATACCCTGCTCGTCCTTTAGAGGAGACATCAGTAAAGATTAAAAGAGCATCATGTAAAGGCTGCAAAGAAGTCATGTTAGGAAATATAATCCTATGCACATTTAAAAATTGTATCAATCTATCTGGAGGATAATGAGTGTCTATAATGTCATTAAATCCTATTTGAGCAAGCAACCAATCTGTATTATGTTGTTCTGACCAAGTATCTTGATCTGCATTAAAAGGCTGAATGATGATGTTTGGTTCTTTGCCAAAATAAATCAATGCCTGTTTTCTTCCAAGTATAATCATATGGGCTACTGCCTCATAATATGGCAGGATGTTACATTTAGAGGAAATCTTTGAATGTATCCACTTGAGTGGAGCCTTTTGCCATAACAATCCTGTAGGTGTATAAGTTGTATTAAAAATTAACAAATGTAATAATGTGACTTACTTAATCTATGTAAGTCACAAATTGTTTCTGTAAGGTCTATAATCTGCCTGGTGTACAAATTTGCTCTAGCATTGCCCTAGGGTCCAGGCAATCCAATATGAGCTCTTAAATGCCTTATAAAGTTAAGGAAGAGTACATATTTATTAAATTAAGCTGTATTTGTATAAATAACTATAAAATTTGAGAATTAGCAATATCTTTTGTTTTGTTTTTAAATATATCATATTTTCTTTATTAATTCTTTTTTTTTTTTTTGGTCTTCTTTCTTTCTTTCTTTTTTTTAAAAAATTTATTTAGTTATTTAAATCACATCATAATTTACTTATTTACACAGGGGTTATAAACAGAAAAAGGCAGGATGTGGGGAAGGGAATGGCACCGGGAGCATAGGTGTTCAGGGGAAGTACAGACACCTTTCAGAACAGGGTATCAGCTGGGTGTAGGTTCAGGGGACAGGTCACTATGACTCTGCCTATGATTCACTTGTCCTTATCTAAGTTAGTACTGTCCACCAAGGCTGCCTATTCATAAGACCTATGACTACTCGGGCTGGTAAATTTCCACAGAAGCTGCCTGTTTACAATAGCTTATAGCTTTCTGTTTCAGTGTTTTTCCACAGAGACCCAAAACTTTGTGTTAGCATGCATGTATGTCAGGCCTATTGCTGATTTTAGGCCTATGGCTGATTTTAGGTCTTTAGTGTATATGCAGGGCTGCTCCTGATATCTCCTCCCTTCTCTAAGTATAGAAGGGCCTTGGCGATTCTATTCTTGCAAATAATTGAAGGGGACCTTGTAATGGCTTCGGTCCTCATGTCCAGTGAGGCATGAGAGCCATACCCATCCTGATGTCTTTTTCCTGGAGAGGGGATACTTTTGACATCAACCCCTATGCAGTCAGGCTTGTCCCTCAGGGAACCCAGACAGATATTTTATTTATATTCCCTTGCAGTACTTAGCCTCGCAGTCTAAGTAAGTATTCAGATCGCCAGACAGAGAGAGTTCTGGGTAGCCCTCTCTGCTTGGTCTAGGGGCGGAAGTCCCCTCTTTTAGGTTGGGTGGAGATGGGTTTGAGGAACACCCTGGATAAAGTAACAACCTCATCTTGAGTCTCGTGGTCCTCCATAGCTAACTTATGATAATATATCTGAATGGGTTTTGCTACCAAATTATCTATCTGTTGTATCACAAAGTTAGTTAGCCTATTTAAGGCACAGGGACCAAAAGAAATCAGCAAAAATAACCCAATTAATGGTCCCAAGATGGGAGGAAGTAGGGTTGACAACCATGGAGAGGTTGAAAAACCAGTCCTTGTACCAGCTCTCATCTTTCTGTTTCTCTTTCTCTCTCTGTCTTTTCTCCAGGCCTTCTCTGACCTTTTTCATGTTCTCTTTAACCATCCCTGTCTTGTCTATGTAAAGGCAACATTCTTCTTTAAGGGCTGTACACAGTCAAGAGCTCTACACAGTCTTTTCTATTGTAGAAGAGTAAATCAAGTCCAATAAAGTCCTTTGCAATTTTTGGAGATCATTTCAGACATCAAAATGAGGGATTTCTTCAGATTAGTGATGTCAATCTCTAGCTGTTTGGTGTCCTTGTCAATGGCCCATCAGAGGTCTGAGTAGTCTAAGTCTGGAGGCCAGCATCAGGATTAGAGCTTCTACCAGTAGACATCACGGGTGTTTCATTTTTACCTGGAAAGGAAAAAGAAGGGAATTCTCAGGGAGATTTCTCTTCCCTGGAGGTTAATTGTTATTCATCTTATTTATAGTTGGGCCTGGCTTTGTGGGGGTATCTATTTATTTCATTAAACTTTAGGCAGCCATTTAGCTGTGCCTTCTGTGGTATCAAACAGGCATATCAGTCCTCAGCCCCATATGAGAACCGGGTCAGGGTCATTCCATTTAAGGGAAAGAGGGACCTTCCACATAGCTATGGCATAGTCTTTAGTGGTCTCAGCGATGCCAGAGGCAGTCAGCAGCAGATTTGCCATGAGCTTTCAGTTTTGGAGAGTAAAAGTAAATAAGGCATGATGGTGTTTCAGGAGACTCCTTCTTGGGGGAAACAGTTCCCCCTCTTTTATTTTTAAAAACACATTTTTCAGAGTTCTTGTAAGATCTGGGCAGAAGTGCCAGCAGCTGCTTCTTCCACACTCAGAGAGTCATAAAGACACTATTTAAAGAAATATAAATCTACATTAAAAATCTCTTTTATCAAAGGACTGTTATAGAACAGCCAACAACTAATCAGTATTTATAATATATCGATTAATAATAGCTTCTTCTACTTTTTGTAAAATTGCTCCTCTTTTGTCAGTTGGTTGTTGAGGGAAATTAGGATTTACATCTCTCTCGAGAATATTAAACAGAGACTAAAATTCTTGAAAAGGAACAATTTTAAGCAATTACAAACCATGAGCCATATACTGGCTATGAGTATACAAATAGAAAGCTTGATTTTTTTAGCATTTCAAACAGTGGCTACAGCATGTAATTGAATTATTTGTGCTGAAGCAGGGGGAAACTCAAGAAAGTGAACATGTGATCTAATTACATATATTGTCTTCTAAATAGATGAGGCATCTGTAAATTCATAGGAAATACAAAAGCATGCATAGAGGAAAACTGTAACAACTTGTCTTATGGATAATGATTATCAAATTTGCCTAAAAAGTTTGTCATGTAATAGGCCAAGTATCATTATTTTTCAATAACCAATTTAATTTCTATTTGGAATAAGGAATAAACATTTCATCCAAAATACTTTCAGGATTCTATCTTACAATCCTGTATTAACACTGCAATAGTTTCATAATAGGATGTTCAACTTTACTTGTAGATGAAGAAGGATGAATCTACATTAGTGGTTTCTTTTGCCAAAGGGCTGTTGTGAGCACATGAGTAGCAATAACTCAAACAGCCAACAATTTATCATAGTCTATTTAATGTATCTGTGGATAACTAACAGCTTATTCTACTTTCTACAAAGCTATCTATCCCTCATCAGTTAATTGTCGAGGGAAATTAGGATTTGTATCCCCCTTGAGAATATCAAACAGAGGTTCAAGTTTTCCTATGGTAAGCTTAAGATGAGGTTTTAACTAATTAATATCTTTTAACAACTTTTGACAATCATTAAAAGTAAACCCTTTTTATGTATGTACACCTGTAAGCCAGAAGAGGGCACTAGATCCCACTACAAATGGTTGTGAGCCACCATGTAGTTGCTGGGAATTGATCTCTTAAATATTTTTAGTTGTGAGTCTAACCTTTAATGGACTGAGCCATCTCTCCAGCCCCAACTATCCATTCTTATTGGAATTTTTCCATGTCATAATCTGCTTAAGATATAACTGAAGTCCCAAATATTGAAAAGATATTGCCTTTGAATATTTCCTGGAGCAAGAAACACTCTAAAATTTTAAAGCTTTTTGTATTCGAGCAAAGGCTTGCAGAAAAACTCCTTCAAGAGAGATCAGCTAATAAAATATACAATGAATAATATACACTGAGAGATTCAAGCGCTTAACCTTTTATATTAAAGCAACAACAAATTTTATCGCTTCATGGGCTCTCAAAAATTACAAATTTACTGAGTATAAACCTTTCACCTTTACCAGGATGTAAAGGAATGGTATAAAACAATCTTCTAAATCTATAATAATTTTATATGCATTTATTGGAATGGCAGCTGGAATAGGCAAGTCAGGCTGTAGTGCCCCATTAGTTTCATAAATCTTAAGTTTGAACTTGGTTTTGGATTAATTGAATAACCAATTCCTTTTAACTGAGTGAGAGTATCAGATAAAGGCAAAGATGAAGGCAAATCTTGTCCTAGGTATTACTTTAGAGCAATTCTGTTGTTAAAAGGCACAGCTACAATGCCATGGAGGGAAGCAGGCATAACTTTAATTCTTCCAGCATAATGGTTATCTATAACTGCCAGCCCATAAACTGTTGTGAATGTCTTTGGGTCTGAGGCTGACGCCTCCCTAAGGAACAAACAAGGCAATAAACAAATTATGGAAAACACCCTTCTAGGGACTGGTCATGATGATCAAGACAAAAGGAATATTACACAAACTTCTGCTGCGCCCACTCTGTGCATAGTCTTAACTGCATCCACGAGTCAACTGGGTTCACGTGAAAGGGGGCTAGGAACAAAAGGGGATGGAGGGCGAGAAGAGATGAAGCCAAGACAAAGTTCTCTGATCAAGGCTCAATGTTTTAATGTTCTGCTCTCAATTTAAAGGGAAAACCCACCAAAACCCTTTCTAGCTTCAGCAGGAGAGATGGGCAGGATAATCTGTTCTTGGTCACAGGTCATGTCTGAAGATGTCTCAAAGCAAGCCCTGGGGCAGTTCTTTTTAGTTCCCTGCAGTCAAGGTGGGTAACTCCATCTAGATAAGGGTTTGTTTCTCATTTCTATTTTTTTTCTTGGAGCAGTTTTTATTCAGTAGTGAGTTGTTCAGTTTCCATGGTTTTCTAAGCCTGCTGTTGTTGGTGATATCTAACTTCACGTCATAGTGGTCAGATAATCCAACAGGGTGTTATTTCAATTTGTTTTATTTGCAGAGATTTACATTGTTTCTGAGTATGCAGTCAATTTTGGAGCAAGTTACACAAGATGCTGAGAAGAAGGTGTATTCTTTACCTGTGAGTGGAATGCTCTATAAATATCTGTTACACCAATTTGGTTTGTAACATCATTTATCTCTAGCTTTTCCCATCTTTAATTTTATCTAGATGATCTGTCTCTTGGTGACAGTAACCCCTCCAACTTTCAGTGTATGATGGGGCAGTATGTGATTTAAGCTATAGTACTATTTACTCCACAGACTACTATGAATTTTTGTTTGGTGCATAGATGTTAAGAATTGAAATGCCATCATAGTAGATATTTTTTCTTTGATGAGTATGTACTATCCTTCTCTATCTCTTCTGATTAGTTTTGGTTTGAATCCTTTTCTGTCAGGTATGAAAACGGCTACCTTTTTTCTTAGGCACATTTTCTTGAAATGCTGAGTCCAGCATTTAACAGGAAGTGTGATACAGGTCCTGCCCCTGGACCATTGCCCAGCCATTGATCCCACAATCCTCACATGTGCTGATGTTGCTGTTGCCTGAAGCTGATCTGCTGCCTTTACTACACATTGTTCAATCTTTCTTTCTGGAGATTATACTTCTCCTATTACTCAGAGCTAATTATGCCATAGTAAATGTAACAGATGGTTTGGTGAAGAAAAGGTATAGATAGAAAAAGTAGGAAATTGTATATGATTTAGAAATAAATAGTATCAGAAGAGTACATAAAGCTGTAGATTTGTTAGGATATGGGTATGAAGATTAAAGAATTAATAGATGATGTAGAAGCATATAAAAATTTAGTATTCTTTTTTTTTTTTTTAACTGATTGAAGAATTGGAGATAACAATTCCTGGAAAGATATTAGAGAGAGCTAACCATTTTGCTTACTACTGCTAAATCGTTTTAAGACAGCATGTACACAGAAATGTAAGGGAAATAAGTCAACATAAGAGAAATACATCCATAGTATATCATCTCATATTAACTAGCTTTTCTTTGTTTATATTCAATTATTGTGAAAAAATACCATGAGCAAGGAAAATTTTATTAAAGAAAGTATTCAATTGAGGACTTGGTTATCATTTTAGGAGGTTAGTCAATGAATGTCATGGCAGGAAGGAGATTGGCATAGTGCAGGCAGCAGGGAGAGGTGTGAGGAGAGAAAACAGAAAGACAGAAACAGAAAGAGACAGAGATAGAAAGACAGTAAGACAAAGTAAGAGAGAGAGAGACAAAGTCAGAGAGATACAGAGTCACAAAAATGAGAGAGAGAGAGAGAGAGAGAGAGAGAGAGAGAGAGAGAGAATGGTCAAATAGTCCTTGACAGACCCATAATTTGAACTTTTCTAGATAACCCATGCAGCAAGTACCTGGGATTCCTGGAATGCCTCTCCATACAAACTAGGCATTCACTGTACTTTAAACTGTGGCCAATGAATTTCATTTACCTTGAAATGTCATTCCGTTCTCTAAAGGCCTTAAATAGCCCTGGTTCACCCTGAATAAAGAGTATGCATACAAGCCCACCCCAAATAAAGGTAGGCACAAGCTAAGATCATCTAAGAGAGCTGTTTCTTTGAAGATTGTTCAACAATGCCTTTGTCTAAAAGAGCTGTAACACTAAGATCATCAGTGAAGACTTTCTCGCTCCTCCCCCAGCACTCACTCCCAGCTAGTCCAGGACCCTTCAGACTGCACTCATTCTGGACTATGCTGCATCTTTCCAGCCTGGTCTACAATGGGACCTGGACACATTGAGGGAGAAAACAGATGACATGGAATTATAGCTGGCTCATTCCATGCATACCACAGCTGGTACTTACATGGATCCAACAAATCCTCTGGTTGAAGCAAAAAACAAAACAAAAACAACAACAACAACAACAACAACAACAACAACAAATGGTGAGAGCCCCCAAACCCAAGCAGCCACATGCCACCCTTTGGCAAGAGCCCATAATGCCCAACCTGCCACACTCTGATGGCAGTAAAACTATCTTTGTTCCTACTTTTTTTTTCCATGGAAACCATCTCAGGGATTCAAATACTTTGAAATGACATTGGTGCCTACTGGCCATAGTACTTACTGGTGTTAGCAGAAAGTCCCTAAATTTCAATCTGAAACCTGCATGGATGTTGGCAAAGGATCTATATCCAAATTCTCCTTGAAACAAAACAAAACAAAACAAAACAAAACAAAACAAAACAACAACATAAAGAAAATGGTCATATGTAGGACCTTAATAGGAAGATTTGGTCTCCAGTAGATCACTGGCTTTGAGATAGCTGGAGACCCAATAGGTGTCCATTGCCTGTGTAGGGACAGCATATATCTTGCCATGCCCCAGGATTCCAGGCTTCTGATAAGAGTATATCTCCATTTGTTCTGTGCCTTGCAGTCACATAGTGTTACAGGCAGAGGGCATTACTACAGGCTTCAGCCTAGAGAGATTTCCATATTAATGAGTTACCTTAAGGCCAAAGGGTGTGGCTAACTAAGTTATTCCCTCCCAGATCCTTCCTTCTCCTCCTCCCTATTTAAGCTGGCTCCTTCTTGGCTTAAACTGGGGGAGGGTGCACATCTAGACCACCTATCACACACCATGAATAATAGAGCCTTTGAACTCAGGAGTCCATGTGTCTTTTGGGGCCCTTCTCTGCATTCCTGCCATAGGGACCCACAGTCATACAGTGGCCTTTAAATACAATGTATGGTGGTAACCACTTTAAGTCTGTGGGAAGGCTTAACATTTTGGATGTCTCAGGATTACACTGAAGACCAAAGGCTGTAGGAACATTCCTATTAAACAAAAACATTTTTAGTATGAGTAACTCCTCATCAAATTTTTAAAAAAGAAAACAACAGTAACAACAATAAAAAATTTAGGTTAGGGAAATATGTGCCCTTTTAAAATCTAATGGGATAAATATGCACACACACATACAGATGTCGGGCCGAAAGGTTGCCAGTGGCCTGGAACCCTGAGATTGCAGGTGTTTGGCCACGCCCCCAAAACCAGGGCCCTGCGCCATTTACACAGGTAAGGGGTGTGACTAAGCCCTGCCTTGAGATTTGAATATTAATGAGGCTGGGAGACATAGATAATTGTCTTCTCTAGCCCCTCCCCTCGTCCACTCCAAAATAAGGGAGCAGATTTGGGCATTTGGAAGGGAAGCGCACATTATCTAGATTCTATTTTTTCGTCATGAATTAAACCGCTTCGTAGAAACTCAGTCATTGTATCTTTTGGGCCTGCTTCCATTATCTGTGACAACTATGTGGGAACCGCCGTACTTTGGGAAAAGCCACAGCAGCAAGAACCTCTGCGGGCCTTCGGGACTCTGCCTCCGCTGTTGCATTGGCCTGCAGGCTCTAGCCATGTGCTCGGGACCAGGCCGCCACTGTGCGGGAGGCCTGGGGCCAGGACTGCCCACTGCGTGTGATCCCACGTACACATACCACACACACACACACACACACACACACACACACACACACACACACACACCAGACATTCTTTGTTTTTGGTGTAATTACTTTAAATATCACTATGCCTGACCAGTATTTTATGTTTCTTTGTTGGGAGC
Source organism: Mastomys natalensis (assembly GCA_021653895.1). NCBI lineage: Eukaryota > Metazoa > Chordata > Mammalia > Rodentia > Muridae > Mastomys > Mastomys natalensis. Next base: position 132,704 of record JAJTUV010001609.1, on the reverse strand, counting down.
CAAACCCAGGAGCTACCTGCTGTTCCATGAGGGCTTCAGGGAGTCAGTGCAAGGACTTCTAGGGTCACAGGTCTCAGGAATGTCTGGCATTTCCTGGGAGCTGGTTGCAACAGTGGGATGGTCTAGTGCAGTAAACATTCAGTAGTGGGATAGCCCTAAGCAATGACCTCCACCCTGTCCCTTGTTCCCCTCCACCCCCCTCCTTACCTAAGAACATATATTGTAAGCTACCCCTGCATTAAAGGGAGATCTTGACAAAACTATGCAGGATCTCCGTCTTCTCTCTCGGCCCATGTTCCCCCTTTTTTAGGTGGCAGGTGTCTGTCTCCCTCTGGACCCCATGAATAATCAAGGCCCGCGGGACGGGTCACTTCTTATTCATGGATCCAAATACTTTCCTTTGCCTGAAGTCAAGACACCTGAAAAGGAAAACTTCCCTCCCTGATTTTCTGCCCTATTAGCCACAATCCTACAATGTATGGAATCACTTACAACAGGACACACAGATAATGCTGCCTCATTTCAGCCGGGAAGCCTGAGGAACATTGCCCTAAAGACCATGCTATGTCATATATCACAGTTCTCACACAATGTAAGAAATCAAACCATATACCTACCCCTAATCCCCATGACCCCTAAGAAGAAAAATTACACTAGCCCTACCTCATTCCTTTCCCTCACCCAATAACCTGGCTCTCCACAGGACTCCATTTTAAAGGTTGATGAGCAACAACAGTCTCACAACCAAAAACCTACCCCAAAATGTATAAAAAGCAATGTAATTCCATAGCTTCTTACCTACAACTCATGCTATTCTATTCTATTCTATTCTATTCTATTCTATTCTATTCTATTCTATTCTATTCTATTCTATTCTATTCTATTCTATTACTATTCTACTCTACTCTACTCTACTCTACTCTACTCTACTCTACTCTAGATTCTATTGCAAAAACAAAACAAATCAAGCCGAACCCACAATTAATACCCTGGCAAATTCCCTATCAGTTGTTATTTAAAAAAAAGAGAAAATGGCAGCAGAGGGTTCCAGGAGGAGAAGTTTATTTAGGGCAGAGGGGAGAGCAGAGAGAGGTGGAGGTGGTGGCCGGTCATGACTACGTGGAGGGGGGAGGGGAGAGGGAAAGGGTCAGATACGACCTGCAGGCTTGGGTCACAGGAGCAAGAGAGAGAGGAGGGGGCAGACAGCCCCTCTTATAATAGTGGGCAGGGCTACCTGGCCGTTCCCAGGTAGCTTTGGGGAGGAGCATACCTAGCTGTTGCTAGGTAATTGTGGAGGTGGAGTTTAACAGAATGCTAACATACCTCCCTTCTTATTATTATAAAAAGAAAGGAGAAGAAAAGGGGAGAAAGAGGTGACGGCGCAGCAGGAATAGGGTCGTTGTGATATCTGGCTACTTCCTGCTGGCACTGGGAGGCGACTTGTCTTTAGGGGGAACCTGGGGTGATGTTTGTGTTGTCCAGGGTCTGTGGAGCCATCCAGATAGGCCAGAAGGAACAGGTCCAGTAGAAGCAGCTGTGTGTGTGGCAGGAGATGGAGCATCTGGAGGTTGCTCCTCTGGCACTGTCCTGCATGTACCTGGACTTGACAAGATGTAGGGAATAAGAATAAGCACACTTGGGAAAAATTTTTTTAAGATGTATATTTGAAACCCAGAGGGATTCCACCCTTTGTGATAGTAAGTGGGAACTTTAGGCAGATGTACTTATCTGGATGGCATCTATTTGGTCCATGAGAGGTAGATTTCAGTGGGTTTCCTGTAGCTTATAAGTTTATAAAAGAGATAACAGCATGAGTTAACAACATGAGCAGTCTTTAAGATGAACTTTTGTTGGATCGTATAGTGGAATGTTTAATAAAACAGTCAGGCAAGTTCATTGGAACTCAGGTAATTTATGACAGTGGGATAGCAAGCAGAGGAAATATAAAGCGTTTAATTGGTGGCAACTGAGTTTAGATAATGAGGTAACAGATTACATCTGTGAAAGCTTAGCTGTCAATGTAGTCAGAAGTCTGAAAAAAAGAGTAAACAACAATCTACCAGTTATATATTAATTTAAAAAAATGACAGAGTTCACTAGCCAACAGTTCCCATGGTTTCTATAGTCTCTTGGGCGAAGTCAGTTTTGTTTTTAAGCGCAGAAGACGCAGGGCTTTTTCTCTGTGGAATGGATACACATGACATGAGAAATGACTTACCTCGGTTTGACTTAGCTAAGTCATTCGACTCAGGGTATCCAGTTTACAGTCCAGGCTGTATCTTCTAGGAGTCCGGTGTTTATGTCTTCTGAAACCATCTGGGATCAACTGCTAGAGGCTTTGGGAATTCTGTCAGCTATAAACTAAGTTAGTATTAACAGACTTTTGACAAAATTGAGAGCCATAAGATTGGTCTTAAGTAATTGAATAGAATTTAATAGCAGTAACTTTGGCGGGTGCTGCGAATCAGGTCTTCAGGCTGTAGTGGCGGAAGGGCGGGACTTCCTGCTTAGGAAGTTGCTGCCCAGTGCCGCTGGTGGGCAGCTGCGGTGAATAAGAAAAAAGCAAGCATGTCCCATAATCACAGCAACTTTTAAGTTAATGTTTTTTTGTGGTGGAAGGCACTGCTAACACTCACTTTATAGGTCCCAGGCAGAGAGGGAGAGGGGGTCCCCGGTATGATTGAAAAAAAATGTAGAGCAGAGCTAAGAACCACAGAAGGGAGAAGGGAGCAAACACAGTCTCGGACCGGCTGCTTTCCAGGCAAACTGAGGGACTAAGTCTAGGAACTAAGTCTAGGCAGCCCCAGATGACTGGGGAGAGGAGGGGGAGAACACGCAAATGGCTAACCTGTTGGGAGAGACACACAGTGTGGATTAACAGTGGAGAACCGAAGGTGGTGCTCCAGATGCAGACAGAAGTCAGTCCAGGCCTGGCCTGGAGGTTCGAGAGGAGGGGAAGTGTCTCGCCTATGGGGAGCCGTCCTAGAGGGAACAGGGTTAGCAGAGCAAAGGGGAGGAGACAGCAGTGGACAAACTGCTGCTTTTGGCGAACCGAGAGAACAAATTTCAGACGGCCGCAAGTGACAGGGAGGAAGGGGAGAACGCACGAATGGCTGACCCATGGAAGAGACACGCTGGGAACTACAGTTGGGAGTCAGTGCTCCTGAGGCAGAGAGAACAGTAGGTCCAGGCCTGACCTGGAGTCTCGAGGGGAAAGGGAAGTGTCTCTCCCATGGGGAGCCGTCCTAGAGGGAGGTTCAGGAGGAACAGGGTTACAGGGTTAACTCTGAGCTCAAGAGATGTTTCTTGGGTACCAGTGGGGAGTGGGGGAACAGAACAGGCAGGGTCTCTGTCTGAGATACCCAGGCCACGTGGCAGCCGGTGGTTGAGCACTGTGTTAGGGGCAAAGCTCACGTGGTGGAAGTTTGCAGCAGCATTGGAAGTTCACGCAGTCAGCAGCAGCAGGAACGGCCAGTGGTGCAGGTGGTGCAGGTGGTGCAGGTGGTGCAGGTGGTGCAGGTGGTGCAGGTGGTGCAGGTGGTGCAGGTGGTGCAGGTGGTGCTGGTGGTGCAGGTGGTGCAGGTGGTGCAGGTGGTGCAGGTGGTGCAGGTGGTGCAGGTGGTGCTGGTGGTGCAGGTGGTGCAGGTGGTGCAGGTGGTGCAGGTGGTGCAGGTGGTGCAGGTGGTGCAGGTGGTGCAGGTGGTGCAGGTGGTGCAGGTGGTGCAGGTGGTGCAGGTGGTGCAGGTGGTGCAGGTGGTGCAGGTGGTGCAGGTGGTGCAGGTGGTGCAGGTGGTGCAGGTGGCATGGAGTAGCAGTGGGAGCAGCGGAGGATGGCGTCGGTCTCACACGGTCGGTCGCAGCGGCCGGAGCCGCCATCAGCTGCATGGGTCTTTAGGTCCCCGAAGTTTTTGCATCCCGGGTTTCAGCACCATTGTTGTTATTTAAAAAAAAGAGAAAAATGGCGACAGAGGGTTCCAGGAGGAGAAGTTTATTTAGGGCAGAGGGGAGAGCAGAGAGAAGTGGAGGTGGTGGCCGGCCATGACCACGCGGAGGGGGGAGGGGAGAGGGAAAGGGTCAGATACGACCTGCAGGCTTGGGTCACAGGAGCAAGAGAGAGAGGAGGGGGCCAGACAGCCCCTCTTATAATAGTGGGCAGGGCTACCTGGCCGTTCCCAGGTAGCTTTGGGGAGGAGCATACCTAGCTGTTGCTAGGTAATTGTGGAGGTGGAGTTTAACAGAATGCTCACACTATCCTTCTCCACTCATAACTCTGATATAGAACTGGAATCCCAGGCATTCTAAATTAATATTAACTCCATGCAAAATAAACAACTGGTTAACACACCAAGACACATATTTAAAAGAACTCAGACAATCAGTAAATGTACCTTCATAAAATCACTCTCACAAAGCCAAATTGTCATCTTAAACACTCCTCAAGATTGTAAGAAGGCTAGGCTGAATCCATAAAAGACTGCAAATTGGCAGTTTTGAAGACTATGCCTATGAAATGGGCAAGTAAGTTACTAGGAAACAAACAACCCAAAACAAAACACAAGCAAAAACAAAATAAAACAAAACAAAAAAAACAGAAGAAAAAAACAGGCTTCAGGAGCTAGTCAGAAGCTGCCCTGACACCTGACCTGAGGCAAGGACAATAAGTAACAAGTTTCCAGCAACATTCCCCCCACCCTGCCAATGGTTCTAGCATTTCCATAGAGATGGTCCTAACAGATTAAGATAGAGGTCACCTGCCCTGGAATTACTACTGTGCTTTAAATTGGGCCTCCAAGCTCTATCTTCATGATGGGAGACTCCCGCATGCTGTACTCCTGCAAATTAAACCACCTTTTTTTGTTTACATGCTATTTGAGTCCATAATCATGGACCCTTTCTGTTGGAGGGATATTTGCCAGTCTTCCCTGTCTGATCCAATCTTTTCACAATATGAAATATATTTCCAGGACAAATGCCTTCAATAAATCAGATAGAATATGGACCAAGAAGGTATTCCCTAGGGATTTGGTAAACTTTTTAGCCAGAGAGCCCTTTCTATTGGAGCACAACAGGCAACACAGCCAACAGATTATTATGAACTGGTGTGCCTTTGTGCAACCCTCGTCTGGGACAGAATCAGCTCACCTTCTGCTCACCAGTCTCTTCCTCTTCACTGTTCCTTCTCTGAGAAAAGTCAGCAGAGACCCTAGCTGATTTTATTTTGAGAACTAAAAAGAGCTTAGAGAGAAAAGTTCCTGACCCTTCATCCAGAGTCCTCCTTCTTAAAAATATATGAGTATGACTTCTGAGTCCAGGCATGCCTGCCAAGGTCTCAAAGTTGAACACTATAATAGGTGGGTTGTGGCTACCCAAGATAGAGGAGCAACATCACACTAGATTACATCCTTAGCTCAGGAAGTAGCAGCAGCAATAAAAACAAAAAGGTTCTGCTTTAAATAGAGGGAGCCAGGACATTGAATAAAGGAATACTCAAGTTAGTCCCATACGATAAAGGACTTCAATACACTTAAGACACTCTGTCCCTGGTGTCACAATGTTTTCCATTGGAAAAGAGATTGTCTCTCCCAGTATGATAAAGATGGAAAACAACTAAAGCCTTTAAAACTTAGAAAGGGGCAGTCCTCAGCCCCAACAGTAAGAGAGAAAACTGTACTTACAGAAGGTATATAGGCATCAGCATCTCATAGGGTGCTCACCTAAAAATAACTATCAAAATAGATAATAAACAATTCAAATTCCTCATTGATACTGAGGTAGACGAAACAATTTTGAAATAACAGGAGATCCCACAATATTAGCAATAATCATGGGGCCCCAAATCACATATGTAGGGGTAGCTCCCATGCATTTATCACTAAAAGGCATACAGATGGGAAAACCCTGATGGAGCTGCAAGTATCATATCTAGTAGGCAACATCACTACCAATCTTCTAAGGGTAGTGATATTATTCAAACTCTGGATGTGATGCTTACCACCTAACCAGAAAGGAATTGCATCAGAAAAGAAAGAAAGTCCTTAAACACCCCCTCCAAATTCTATGGGCCTTTTTAAAGTTTAATAGTCCCTGCCTGGATTGGCTTCAAATGAAACCATATGGATTGAACAATGTCTTTTATCAAGGGAAAAACTTGAACCCCTCACACAACAGGTGAAACAATAACTTCTACTACAGCACATTCAGTTCTATCACAGTTTGTGGAATACCCCTGTATTCACTACCAAAATAAATAAATAAATAAATAAATAAATAAATAAATAAATAAACTGAGGGGAATAGAGATTAATATATGATTTAAGGAAAATTAATTTTGTAATCCTGGTGCTACTCCTTACAAAACAACAATATTTCTTTGAAGGACTTCTATGACCTGTTGGCTGCTGCACAAGCCATGTGCCCTTCACTCACTTCCCTTTCCTCTATTCTTATGGTTGTCTTTTTATTCTTCATTCTAACTCAGCTACTCCTCATCCTCTTCCTAACATTTCCTGTACCTACCACTGGAGATTCTTTACTAAGGAGACATACAACTGATACAACAAAATCATAGGAACCTAGGACTGCCCACTTGATGGGTATCAGGATTGAGTTTCCTCCCCACTCCAATTCCATTTCTGCTACTCCTAGCTCTGCATTTGCTTTCCCTATTTCAATATAGGTGACTCTCTACAGGACTTCTATATATACAAAAGTTGTAAATATTGAAAATGCTTAATTGAACATCCAATCTTGATATCACCATGCTCACTAACTGTAAAACTCATTTTCAGTTTTCCATTGATGATCCCTGGGAAAAAAGATGATGAATAGGAGTTGTGGCTACTGTAATGTATACCTAGTAGCTGAACTATATATCTCCTGCCAGTTTGTCCCTGCCTCTAAATCTATCTTTACCCACTTTACCATTCTTTAACAGGAAAATTAAACTTGGAAAGAGGCCCAAACTACCCTTTCACAGCTATATTTAATATACAGGCAATCGTCTAACCACCTACTCCAAGTTCTCTTAATGCTTTTACTACACTTCTTCTAGCTGCTATTGTCTGATATTCCCATTAACATCTTGCTTCATGGACCACATGGGTCCTTACCCACATGGAATTGAAAAACAATCTTCATTTGGAACCTACTCCACCCCCTTTGCCTTACACAGCCCTCCTCAGTATCCCATCTTATATGTTCCCATAACATCAACATCATCAAGCAGATATGTGCTAAGTTCCTGAAGACCTCACTGCCCCAGCTCATCTCTGGTGTAGTAACACTACTGATTACTGCATTAAACCTCTTTCCTAAGCTTCTGCACCACTGTAATGGTGGCTCCCTAGGTTTACCTCTATGAGACTGAAGAATTCAACTTTCAGCTGGGAAGAGTTGAAGGAGAACAAATGAAAATAGAGACGTTCATCCTGCTACTCATAGGCTGGGTATGGCAGTATAGCTTGGTGTCACAGGAGCCATTAGAAGTGCCTTTACTTAGATATATGACCATCAGATTCCAGGACAAAATTGACCAGGCAATGGATTCTAATACAGTCCCAAGTCCCTTCAATGGCAAATAAACTCCCTAGCAGAGTTTGTTTTCCAAAACAGGAGAACTCTCATTTGATGACTATTGAATGAGCCAGGACTTCTATTGTGTTGGAGGAGAAATGCTATTTCTAAGTTAAAGAGTCATAAAGAGTTGGGGTTGAGGGAACAAACTATGCAAATCCTCAAAGATATCCATAGGTATCTCTGAGCACACTAGGTGCCAGACACCCTAACCCCACAGTACTTAAACCCCTTTGTGTACCTTCCCCTGATTGGACCCAACATGGCTATTGAAACTCTACTTCTCCTGGCACCCTGCTTCATCCAATTTGTAAAATGGCAGGTAATTAGCATTAGAAAAATGACTGCCACTCAGGTTCTGAGTCAATACCAAATTATTCCCAACACAGAGGTTGCTGTCAGGGTACAATGACAACTCTCCATTATTACAAATAAATGGGAGTAGATGCTGGGAAACTCTGCTAATTAAGGTCACAGTCAACCATGATTGAACAGTTCCTCTGAATTGGGTGCAAAATGAATGATTCCCTTTACCAGCTGGGATTCCACTTTTCTGACCTTTTCTCTGGTACAAGACACCTAACACCTTATACCTGGGGAAATTCTAGTAGTCCTTCGCAGACCTAGGAGTTCAACTTCCTCTTTTCCTGATAAGAACTTATGCAGAAAGTACTTGGGATTCCTGTAATGACTCTCCATACATACTAGGCATTCACAGTGCTTTAAAGTGTAACCAGTAATTTTCATTTTACTCTGAAAAACTTCTTCCCATTCACTGAAGATCTTATATTACAGTAGCTCATCCTGAATAATGTATATGCATATAACCCCACCCAAATAAAGGTATGCACACAGGCTAAGATCATCTAAGAAAGCAGTTTCTTTGGAGATCATTCAACAATGCCTTTGTCTAAAAGAGCTATAACACTAAGATCCTCAGAGAATGCCTTCTCTCTCCTCCCTTAGCATTGCTCACACCCAGACCAGAATCTGTCAGATCCCATCCATTCTGGACTCTACTTCACCCTTCTAGCTTGGTGTACAGCAGGACCTGGGCACCTTGAGGGAGAAAACAGAGGACATGCTACCACAGCTCGCCCTTGTGATACATATCACTCTTCAGAAGTCAATTCTGATTAAGCACATCAAGGGTGTGGTGATAGGCAGAATCTCAGGTTGAAGTAGAAGGACTTGAGGTCTATGACTTTGTATTGCAGAAAACTAAGGGGTCTTCTCCATCCATGTTTCTGAACCCAATGTTCTTTAAAGCAAACAACTGAGGTATATGATTGGCTCATCTCATTCTATTTCAGATTTTATATGTGTCTGTTTTTCATGTTCTCATAACTGTCAAATCCAAGTCTAATTGACATTTTTTTCATAGAGGCAGTAAGAGCTGGGAGTTCCATCCATTTCCCTCAAAGGAGATTTCATTGTAAAATGTTAAAAATTTTTAGTGACATATATGTTTGAAAATTTTTTGGATGCTCAGCAGAAATGATTATTAAAAAATTTAAATAAAATTACCTCACTGGGGACAATTCCAAGAACTTTAAAGTTGAATAAATTGGTTGATCATGCAAGTCATTTTGCACATATTTCCACATTTTTAATCCTTCCCACAAAGTAACTGTGCCACCACCATGATCTTTGTCATAATATCAATGCTGCAGCATAAGTTGGGAGTCAAGCATACAACATGGAATATATGGTGAACATTTCATATTTTTAGCATAATAGGATCTCATAAGATGAATATTTTATTGACATTTACTTTGTAATGACTGTATGCAAGTTGGATTCAATTGCAATTTTACTGTCATCGTAATTATGTTTGTATATGTCTTTTTAAAAACTTACTCTTTATGTTAAAAATTCTGTTGATAGTCTAATGAATTAGAAAAATGAATTTATAAGAATTCCTTCAAAAGTGACCAACAGACATGGAGCGACTCATACTTCTCCTGATATTGTCATATTGGTCAAGATTCCCCAATATTGAAGTATTCTGATTCACACTGGTTTACTATTTTCCTAGGCACACACATTTTCGTTGTATCTGACATCAGAAGCTCACCTTCCAAAGAACATGCAATTCTATTAGTATATGTCTATCTTTCTTTACAACATCATTCTTTAAAGCTTAAGGCTTACAAATCACCTTCTGAGGGCTTGGTGAATAATTCAGAGTATTTGAATTCTTGAAAAAGACCTAGGTCTGGTTTTCAGCACTCACATGATAGATCATAACTATCCATGACTCTAATCCTATTTGAATTCTAAAACTCAGGCTTGCACATGGCACACATACATACATGAAAACCCATAGACATATAAAATAAATAATAAATATTTTAAAATGAGAAGTGTCTGATTATGTGCTTTTAAAAATAATTCTCTGTTGGAGGAATGTCTTTATGCACAGTCTACAGATTATTCTTGTATTATTCAAATGCTTATTACTGAACTGACAGATCTCATTAGAGGCCATATTTTGATATTGTGAAGCATCTCCTACCTTAGTATTTTGTAAATAATGTTATCTATCACCTTCTGATTGGTTTACACACATACCTATGGCCAATGGCAAAAATCAGAATAATAAGGTGAGTATTTTATATATAGAGAAACTCTGGGGAGGGAGTCAGGTGCAGGAGATTCAACCAGCTTGTCATGGAGGAAAAAACAGGCCAGGAATGAGGAGAGGTATCTAACCAGCCATGAGGCTGAATATAAATTAGTAAAAGTGAGATAATTGCATTATAAGCTAGTGAGAAACAATAGCTAGCTAAAAGGCCAAAAACTTATAAATAAATATAGTATATGTCTCATTATTTGGGAACTGAGACAGAATTTAGAAACTTACCTGGTAACAATTTTACCTCCATTTCTGATCATTTCAGATCTAAAATTATATGGAAACATGAAAAACAACATTCCACCATCCCACATTGCATTTCCCCAGTGTTGGTCATTAACCATCAGTGCATGAGAAAGAAAAGTCCTAATAACTCTCTAAATTCTAATTGTGTAAAACATGAGCAAACTACAGAGTGGTCAATGTCACCAATCACTTCAGCATTCTTTACAGCTGTTTCTTTTCTCAGAAATAGTTTGGTTCTCCATTCTTCCTTCAGGATGGTGACATAGTAGCAAACTAGGGTAGATTAAGTTGTGTCCATGCCACAGATTAATGAATAATAAATGATAATCAGACCTTCTAAAGTCTCATAAAAATTGCAATAACCTATACTTCCCAGAGTGTGAACTCATCTAGCACTCCATATTCTAAATCAGCTGTTCCCACCCTGTGGGTTGTGAGGGTTTTGGAGCTCTAATGACACGTTCAAAGAGGTCACATATCAGGTATCTTGCATATCAAATAATTATATTATGATTCATAACAGGAACAAATTACAATTATGAAGTAGCAACAAAATGATTTTCTGTTTGGACATCACTACAACATGAGTGGCTGTATTATTAAAGGGCCTCAGTATTAAAGTGGTTGAGAAAAAATGAAAAAATAAATAAAAATAAATAATAAAAAATAAAGTGTTTGAGGATATAAATTGAAACAATTGACAGCAATTTGATTTGAGATTATACTCCAAAGATTATTAGGAAATACTATATGTACATCATGAATCAGAAGTGACGAGATTATATTGTATACAAAATACTATATATACTGTATTTTTTTAGAGTACTCATATTACACAAGAAAAGTTGGTTCTTGATATACTCAACTACTGAAAGGTTGAAAACCCTTAATACATTGTCTGAGGAGCAGAAAGGGGCAGAGTGCTGGGAAGCATGCACTCATAGCCACATTGGCATTGACCAGCCCTGGGTCTGTTTCATCTTGGAGAGAAAAATATATCAATAAGGTGACAGAGGTTCCATAAAGGACCACAAAGCTGTAAACTAGGGTAAGAATTCTTTGTGTGGCTTTGATTTCAGTGAATGACTTAGTAGACAGGGAACTGTGGATATGTTGGACCTTCTGTCTATGCTTGAACAAGATAAATACCATGGAGGCACTGGCCCACATCATGAGTCCCAAACATATGAAATCGGTGGAGAACAATAGGGTCAGATAAATTATGTAAGATTTTTTGGAAATTTTTACTACTAAACAGTATACAAATTGTTTAAATTCAGTAAGATTTCCTTTAGCTCTCATGTCTGTCACTGTCATGATAACGAAGCTATTTACAAGTAGAGACAGGGACCAGCAGAGGCCCAGGCAAGGACCAATGAACTTGGGGGCTCTGAACTTGAGCCATACCCACTCAGAATTAAAGGGGCTGATAGTGATGGTCTGAAAGATACTCAACAGGGATGTGGAGCCAAGGGATATCTCTCTGGCAACTCTATGCAAATAAAAGAGAAGTTTACATGATGTATCATCTAGAAAATATGTATGACCAAAAGCAGCCATTATCTGAGGGATTCCTTTGCAGAGAATAACCATGATATTGGCAAAGGTCAAATGTTTCACAATCAGGTCTATGGGCCTCGCCCTGATCCCTGTGAAGTCGGTGATGATAAAACAACAAATCAAGGCTGCGTTCCCCAGCATTCCTAGTACAGTCTGAAACAAGAAGAAGATCCCCACAGCTAGGGTTCCAGATGCCATTCTCTCACTATATGATGACTGTCATATTGTTGAATAAAAACTGATCTGTAGCTCAATGTATTCTCAATTGCTTCCAGAGATACAATTCACAGCACAAAATATAAACTTAGCACTTCTCTTGCTAAATGTCACCAATTTCCATAAGGTTCTCCAAATGGTGTGTGATCAAAAGCTCACAGCAACCCTGTATTTGTTGTTCTAATGGCAAGAGAAACTTTTATAGCAATATTAGCTGTTCTACAGATTTCCCAGGATCCATCACTGACAATTGGCAGATGAAGTTCAACCAATTCCATCTTTGAAAGAAAATAATATTCTCAAGTTTATATGCAACAAATTTGTTTTTTCTGGTAAGTTCTTCACATCTTGATTCTAAAATGAATATAAGCCACAGTGCCATTATGTGCTCTATTTTACAGACTCATATATATATGTATATGTATATGTATATGTATATGTATATGTATATATATATATGTGTGTGTGTGTGTGTGTGTATATTTAACTATACTATTAATTCATAATATATGCTATTGGTATAAAATAGTGACTATGAAAATTATTTTTAAGACACATCAATTGTATACAAGTATGAAATTAATGATTCCAAAGGTTCATTTAGTATTGAGATGGCATCCATGAGAAATTTCCCATTTACTAAGTATGGTAACATTAATTCCAATTATAAAGTCAGTATCCTGTCATAGTTGTTTAAATACATGGCAAATAAAATGTATGTGTACCTATATGTGCAATATATGATATTTTCTATGAAACAAAAAGTGGTATAACCATACATTGATGCATAGGAGAAGATGAAGATCAATGGCATATCTATAAGGAAGAACAAAGAGTTGCAGAGATATGAATATTCAGTCTTGACCAAGTGAGTGTAAAATTCAAGTCAGAGAAATTTCTTTAGAAGGAATTAAAATTTGAATGGAAGTTTCTGATTTATCATACTTTTATGCATATCAAAGCAACATGCAATTATTATTACTGTTTTTGCTTTCTAAAAATGAAAAAATATCCACATCACCATGCCAGCTAGCACCAGTGAGTCCAAAAGAAAATTACCAACTGCTGCCTTGACACAGAGTTAAAGAGCCAACCTGAAGGCAGGCAAGGGTCTTTCAGGTCCTTGGATTTTGTATCCTGGTGCTTGAGATACCTGCAGGTATTATATTCTACTGATTATGCCTGATATTTGTTCAAAGAAAAGTTGTTGTTGTGTTTGTGTGTGTGTGTGTGTATGTGCATGTGAATGTGTGTATGTACATTAAACACAGTAATAAAGCATTTTAGGCAAAATAACCCAAATGACCTTTGTTACTTGGAATCCTTCACCAAGTCCTTGTTGCCAAAGATTATCAGAGAGAGGAGACTATGCACAGGGATCTGTCTCCTGCAAGGTTCCTCTACGTTGAATGCTCAGACTCAGATGATCCACAGCTCTATTAGCATTCAGACTGTCCAGTATTCAGTTCCTGCAAGAGAAAGACAAGCTCAGAGAGCTGCATTCAAACAGCTGCCAGTGAACTATCCTGGCTTGTGAATGACTGAAGAAAGACATTAAGACTCACCTTTGAAAGCAGACTTCTCTCTGATGGAAGCTGCTGGATGGGACTTAAATCGTCAGAGAGATAGACAGTCTGTCTCCATAGAGTCACACTCACAGGTTGATATGCTGATATTCTGAGACCTCATATCTCCTGAGGTCAAGATGATGTCACAGGAGGTATTCTTGACACTGTCTTCCTAGGGACTTGATATCACCCTTGAAGAATATTTCTTTTCCTAACAAACTACAAGAAAGTTTCACTTGTATTTGAAATGCAGAGGGACATGCTTAACAATTGGTCTACATTCTAGTCTCCTAGGGTGTTAGGACACAAATGGAATCCACAGTGATCAACCAGAGGGATAAATTCAGAGGAAGACTCAGATATGATGAAAATGAAATCTGTGTTTGGATTTTAGAAGTTTCTTGGTGCCAGTGTCTTTAAATCTAATTGAATATACAAACAGAAAATGATGATACCACATGTATGCAGAAAACTATGAGGCATTTTTCAAAGAAACTATAACATGATCTGTAGCAATTTCTTAATAGTGACAAACATGTACTAATTAATGACATTTTCCTAATACTTGTCAAAACATAGGAATTATGTTATTCCATTTTAAGTACAGAGAAAGTTAAGTGTGCAGTTTAAAACTTAAATTACTATGTAGCTTAACTCGTTTTTAATTAAGATACCTATTTCTGTAATATAATAATTATAAGTCACATATACCAAATGCAAGCCTTATGTAATGATGAGGGTTTACAGCTCCCTCTTCAGTCTATGAGGATTTGTACACCCAGAAGACAGCGGCAAAAACCTTGTCAATAACAAGCTTTTAGGAAGTAATGTCAATTTATTCTCATTTCAATGGCTTTTCCCTCTCTGCCTTTAAGTTCCTTAGATAAGGGCTTGTCAATTTTATTATCTTGCCAAGGAATCACCATCCTATGTAACTGATTTCTCATATTGGATTTTCTTGTTCCTATTCTTTATATTTTATTTACTTTAGTGTTCCAGTGTCTGAGAGATCTTGGGGATTCATATTAATTGAGATTGTTGGTCCTGCTACAGGGTTTGCCTTCTCCACAGCTTATTTCAGCCTTTCCATAATTCAACCACATGGGTCAGCAGCTTCTGTCCATTGGTTGTGTGCAAATATTAGCATCTGACTCTTCCATCTGCTTGTTGGATCTTTTGGAGTGCACTCATTCTAGGTCCCTTTTTTGTGAGTGCCCCATAGCCTCAATAATTGTGTCAGGTCTAGGGACCTACCCTTGAGCTGGATCCCACTTTGGATCTGTCACTAGAACTTCTTTTCCTTAGGCTGCTCTCCATTTGTATCCCTGCAGTTCTTTAAGATAGGAATAAATTTGGGTCAGAGTTCTGAGTGTGGGATGGAAACCCCCTCCCTCACTTAATGTCTTCTCTTTCTGCTGGAGGTAGGCTCTATAATTTCTCTCTCCATACAGTCAATCATTTCATCTAATGGCCCTCCATTGGAGTCCTGAGAGTCTCTCACCTCTCCTCATTCTGGGATCATCTCCCCATCTGTCATAGACACTTTGTGCTATGTACTTTCCTCTGACTGTTGCTTTCTTTGTTCGACATAAATCAGTACATGTGCATTCAGTTTTCAGTGAATTATGGAATGCTTTTAATTTATTTTTTCTTTATTTTTCTTTCTTTCCTCCTGTCTGTCAGTCTTGACCAATTTTTTATTCATAGTATGTCACTTTCCATGTGTTTAGCTTTCTTTTTTTTTTTTTTTAGATTGCTGATATTCAGTTTTGATCCTTGATAATTTGTTAGGATGGAAGAAGGTTTTTCATTTCTCTTATTTTGTCCAGACTTGATTTGAAGTTTTCTTCTTAACATCATCTCTAGGGCCTGATTTGCAAACACATATTACTTAATTAGGTAATATCTTATGCTAAACATCTGTGGTTATTTTAGCTTTTTGAGACAAATGTCATCATATCATGTGGTGATATCTGTGGTCCTTTAGAGTCTGTAGTACATCTTCCCAGATTCTTCTGACTTTTAGAAGCTGTACAGAAATATCAGCTATACTTCTCATAGTCTACATGTATTTGTTAATTGGTCTTTTTCACTTGCAGCTTTTAATATTTGTTCTTTGTTCTGTATGCTTCATGTTTTGATTAATATGTGGCAAGAGGAATTTTTCTGATCCAATCTATTTTGTTTTCTCCATGTTTCTTTTACATTTATGGGCATCGTTTTGGGGGGTTAGAAAAATTTTCTTTTATGATTTTGCTAAAAATATTCTTTGGCCTTTGATCTGGACTTCTTTTCTTTCCTGAATTTGTTTTTGAAGACTGGGGTAGAGGTGAAGATCCGCAGTTAGTCTACTTGTTTCCCAGTGTGAAGTGTCCTGTAGGTTCCCATGGAGTGCCTACTGATGTTGGAGACTGGGACAGACCAGTGGGTGTGTGGGAGGAGAGTTAGGAGGTGAAGATATGTGTGATCCATTGAGATGGTGGCTGGAGAAAGAAGGGATGCTTCAGCAGGTATTCTGCAATAAATTTTGGGATGAAACTGGGAATTGGATTTGAAGGAAAGGAGAGATAGTTGAAGATCTGCAGCCACACTTCCGGTTTCCATAGCTAAAGTAGTCTATGGGTTCCAAGGGAGAGCTTGCTGGAGAGGATGCCTCAGATAATGTCATGTGGGAGAAAAGGCATTTAGGATCAAATCTGTGTGATAGGATGGAGATAAGGATACAGGAAGAAGTGAGGCCTAAGCAGGTAGACTTGTACAACATTGTCAGGTTTCAAATTTTCAAATAATTTCAAAATTATTCTTTCATGGTGGACAAAAGAATATAATGTTACTGAAGAAGAAATTGTAGAATCCAAAGCAATGATTCGTGGCTTTGGAATGATTACTCTAACTGCACAGATGTTCATTGAAACGTATAGAAGTGGGGATTGACCAAATATTTTTTGAATGGTAACTTTATCTTAGCCGTGTGATGCTTTTTCTAATAATTGCACTATATTAAAGTGATCTTATTTTTTTAATCCTTATTCACCATGATAAAGTTGAATTGATTCCAGAGATGCAAAATTAGGTCAATACATTTTTACCAGTGAATGTACTTCTGCAATTGGAAAGACTCCGACTGAAACTATATAATTATCGTATTAGAAAGCACATTTGGTTAAATCCAGGATGCCTTCATCAAAAAAGTCATGAAGAGTCTAGAGGAAAAAGATCATATCTCATGAAAATAAAGGTTATTATGGATGAACTAATAGCAACAAAATAATAAATGTTGAAAAATTGAAAGCATTCCCAATATCATCAGGAAAAAGAAACAGTAATAACTCTTTACCATGTTATTCAATAGAGTCCTTGAACTGACACTAATAAGCTAAGCTAATCAAATAAGAACAGATAATGAAATGAAAGGATGCAAATAGAACAAAAATCAAAGTAGCAATATTTTAAAATAACATTACTAGTATGATTCTATACTTTAGAGACCACAAATTCTCCATTAAAATATATCAGTGATGATAAACTTATAATAAAATAATAGAAAATTAACATAGGTGTCTGTAGCCATATTATAAACTAATGATAAGTGTGTCTATATTTGTGTGTGAGTGTCTGAGACATATATATTCACATCTCTATCTCTATCTCTATCTCTATCTCTATCTCTATCTCTATCTCTATCTCTATCTCTATCTATATCTATATCTATATGCACACACACACATATATATATATAAACAAACACATACACACACATATACACAGAGAGAGAGAGAGAGAGAGAGAGAGAGAGAGAGAGAGAGAGAGAGGTGTTTAAAGACAGTGTTAGAGAGAAAGGTGAAAGTGAGAGGGAGTGAAAAAAATAGATTATCTAATGCATAATTCCCAGTCTCCCTAATGCAGTGAAACTCTACCAAAATCCCTCATGTTTAATGACTGCCAAAGATAAAATTTTGCTTGCTGCTACATCTTAACTTTTCCTACTGTCATAAATCACAGTGTAAATAACTGACATGCAGAATATGTGATATGTGACACATGTGAAAGGCTATTAGACCAAAAATGAGTAGTGACCTACAGGTTGAAAGACAGTGATGTAATTATCTGGCATGCTGTTTTAATTGCTTCATTTAAATTTTATGGTAGTTATGAAGTTGATTTCTTTACAACATGACTAGCAAATAAAAGTATATTCAGATAATCTTACATTATGTTCATTTATATTGCCTGTCACTACTCCTTGTTTCTCACAGGCTGACATTAAATCATCCTGAGTCTTGCATTTCCTAGGGAACTTTATTGTTCTCCTTCCATCAATATGTACATTCTGGGGATTGAGAAATCCACAGTAACAAGCATGAGAACTTCCCACTTCTGTCACAGTTTTTGAGATGAGTTCTTTTTTTATATGGTCTATCCTGGACTTTTGCTCCCAAGGAAAAATAATTTCTGTTTCATCCTCTCAGTACCTCCATGGATTAAAGATGCTTCCCTTTATAATAGGCTACAATCAGTTGACATTATTCTTTTAACCAAACAATTACTATGGCCATAATGTAAAGGAAATTGTCCTGAATGACAGAATGGACTTCTGAACTATGGCAATAAGAATCATTTTTTTATTACAATTGGAATTTTTAGAAATTCCTCTCTTATACTGTAATATCTCATCAGTTACTATAGCGAATACACATTAAAGCCCACAGACTTCATTCTCTTTCACTTAATGACAGCCAATGCCTTAATCATTCTTTCTTCAGGAGTCCCCCAAACATTGTCAGTTTGGGGACTGAAGGAGTTCCTCAATAATTTTGGATGTGAGCTCCTATTGTACATTCAAGGTTTTGGTAGAAGAATGTCCATTTGTACCACCTGTCTTTTGAGTGTCTTTCAAACCATAACTATATATCCCAGGAAACTCTGTTGGAAATATCATAAAGTCATAGCTTCAAAAGTTATTGAGTGCTCCATTTCCCTCTTATGGGTTTTGCACATGTTGATTAATTTCATTATCTTTGCATATACAACCATCAAAAGGAATAAAAGAAATGCCACAAGAATACGAGATTTTGGATACTGTTTCCTTATAGGAAGTGATGATATCAGTGACTTCATCTATACAGCATTGGTGATGTGCTCTGAAGTTTTGTTTACTGTGTTCATTGCCTGGTCCAGCAGCTCCATGATTGTCATTCTGTACAGACACAAGCAGAGAGTTCAACACATCCATAGCTCTCATAGTTCTGGAAGAACCTCCCCTGAATCCAGGGCGATCCAGAACATCCTTGCACTATTATCTACATTTCTGACCTGCTATACTCTCTCCTCCATCTTAAGTGGCTGCATTGCTCTTTTGCATAATCACAGTTGGTGACTGATGAATATCAATTTTCTCATTTCTCTGTGTTTTCCCTCTATTGCTCCATTTGTTCTCATCAGTCATTACTCCAATGTGTCTAGGTTCAGTTTGTACTGGTTAAGGAAAAAATACCCATTCCTAAGTTAAATATAAGTATGTAAATATAAGTGTTTCTTATTCACTTACCACCCTAAAAGATCAATAAGGAAACTTAAAGCAGTAGCTTCTTGCATATGGAAATGAACCAAAATGTGCTTGGGAGTTTTCTGTGCTGCTTGAGTTAGCAGCTTGCATGAACTCATCATAAAGTGTTTGGCCCATTGTACTCTTCAATTTATATCTAATAGAGATTTTTCATTGCTTAGGTGATGCTAGTGAGCAAACTGTCAATAAAGCTGCCCTTCATTTGGCTTTCATTCTGTCAGGAATTCTTGGCTGGTTGGCTGCATAGACATGTTGTAGGTATGATGTTTTAACTGAAAGGCAAATGGAGAAGATAGATAACCATAAACTTGTGCTTCAGGTAACACTTGTCCCATGAAATATAATCTAGTCTGCAAGAGAACCAAAAATTTCTTCATGATAATTTTCCAGATACTTTGCATGCAGGCCCTCCAGAAAAATTCCTATTTGACTCTTCTTGACCTTGTCCAACAGTCTTCAACATATAGGCATCTCCAATAGCCAAAATAGGACAAAATCTGTGTTTCAAGTCTTTTACCATGTACCAAAATCAATTAAAAATGAATTAAATTTTTGATGTGATCTTGAGCTTTGTTTGCTAGTATTTTTTCTTTTATTCATTAATTAAACATAGGTTTTTTTTCTCATGATATATAATCTTAGTTTCCTCTCCTTCTACTTCTTCCTATTCCTCTCACTTCTCTTATCCAGATTTACTCTCTTTTAGTCTCATTAGGAAAGGACAAGCTACAACCACTATGGAAAGCAGTCTGGCGATACCTCAGAAAATTGAACATGGTGTTACCTGAGGACCCAACTATACCCCTCCTGGGTATATACCCAGAAGATATTTCAACATGCAACAGGCCACATGCTCCACTATGTTTATAGTGGCCTTATTTATAATAGCCAGAAGCTGGAAAGAATCCAGATGTCCTTCAACAGAAGAATGGATACAGAAAATGTGGTACATTTACACAATGGAGTACTACTCAGCTATTAAAAATAATGAGCTCATGAAATTCTTAGACAAATGGATGGAGCTAGAAAATATCATCCTGAGTGAGATGACCCAATCACAAAAGAACACACATGGTATGCACTCACTGATAAGCGGATATTAGCCCCAAAACACACAATACCTAAGATGCAATGCATAAACCTCATGAAACTCAAGAAGAAGGAGGAAGACCCAAGTGAGGGTGCTTTTGTCCTTTTTAGAATGAGTATCAAAAGATTCAACCAGAGCTCCCAGAATCTAAACCTCCAGCCTGAGAACAGACAGGGGCAAGCTGTCCTCTGAGAGGCTCTAACCAGCAGCTGACTCAGACAGATACAGACATCCAGAGCCAAACAGTGGATGGAGCTTGAGGACTCTTATAGAAGAATAGGTGGAAGGATTGTGGGCCCTAAGGAGATAGGAACTGCACAGGAAGATCAACAGAGTAAACGAACCTGAACCCTTGGAGCTCTCAGAGACTGAATCACCAACCGTGGAGCATACCTAGTCTACACAGATCTACCTCCATGGGCTGAACCTAGGCCTCCCTGCACATATGTTGTAAATGTGCAGCTTGGTTTTCATGTAGGTCTCAAACATCTGGAGTGGGGGCTATCCCAAAACATGCAGCCTGTATATGGAGTATGGTCTTCTAAAAAAAACAAACAAACAAACAGTTATTCAGTTATTCATGGAATATTATTTTTTTATATCTCTTGTATTCAGTTTGCAACTACTTCATTGAGAATTTTTGTATGTATACTCATGAGGGATACTGGACTATAATTTATATATTTTGTTGAGTTTACACTTGATTTCACTATTTTAATATTATTTGCTTTGTGAAGGAAAAAAAAAAAAAGAAAATAATTTCCAAATAATTGTAAGTAAGGAGAAAGAATTTTCTAGGAAGCATATGTGTATTTATGTGAATATATGTTAATATAAATACACTTGCTCTGCAGGTGTCATAGACAATTAACCAAGAGGACAAAGAGTTTGCATTTTATTTTGTTATAAAAACTTCTTAGAAACTATTCAAGCCACTCATTCCTTACAGTTTTTCTGCCTCCTCCTCTACAGAAAATGAGAATTGAAGTGCTTGGTTCTTTTCCTTTTTATTGATTCCAGAGTGATTCAGAAGCCCAGTTCAAGATCAAAGAAATGTTAAAAAGCATTCTGATGTCATGGTAACTGGGAGATGTGTGAATTCTTAAGAACAGTTTTTAAACCAGAGTATGAAATGGTAAAATAAATTTAGGACAATCAGAACAGAACAAGTTGATATCCGAAACTGTTTTTGTCTTAGCAGAATGCTAAGATTTGTGAACTCCTATTTGGTTCATTTGAACAGAACAAATTACCAGTAAATTTGGCTTTTTAAAAATATTGTATCTAAGGAGCAATCTCAAGTGTTATAATAATAAAATATTCTTAAGAAATGTAGGGAGACTGGAGAGATGGTTCAATGGTAGGAATACTTGCTGCTGTTACAGAGGACCTGAGTTCAGTTGCCAGCATTCAGATGAGATAGTTTTCATCTGCTTTTAACTCCAGCTTCAGGCACTTTGTCAATGCCCTCTCCGAGCTTCTGTGGAGCATGCAGATCACCTAAGAATACATGCATACATGGTCAAATTAAATGAATAAATGCATAAATAAAATTTAAAAAGAAATTTTTTAAATTTAGAACAAAAAAAAAAAAAAAAAAGGAAAGGACAAGCTTATAAGACATAACTATGAACCACAACAAAATACAATATATGATTGAACAAAAAAATTGTCAAGGCAAGACAAGACAGGATATACAGAAAGTAGCTTTAAATTAAGGCACAAGAACCAGAAATAGATTTATTTCCACATTCGTGGGCCTCATAAAAGTAATAAACTCAAAGCCATAGTATAAATACAGAGGACATAGTGCAGAGCAATTAAGTTTTGCTACTTCAGTCTCTGTGATTTCACATGAGCCAAATCTCAAAAAAATTGTTAAATGACACATTTTTTAGAAACTATCATACATATCAGTAGCCATATTATATACCAATGATAAGTGTGTGTTTGTGTTTGTGTGTGTTTGTATGTATGTGTGTAGGTGGGTGAAAGAGAGAGAGAAAGGCAGAGAGACACAGAGACAGAGAGAATAGAGAGAGTGTGAAAGAACATCAGAGAGAAAGTGTGATAGAACATCAGCTTTAGCTGCCCAGCTGCAAGGACACACTGAGCTCACCTCAAAGGAGGACTGGAAATGTAAAAGAGACAGAGAGGCAAGAAAAACATGGAGCAAAGACAAATTTTTCTCATCAAAGCTCAAAGTTTTATATTCAGCACTTCATTTGTATATATAGGGAAAGCCCCACTTTATCCATGCTTTGTTTTAGCAGTATCATGATGCAAGGTAAGCTCAGTGGGCAGTCTATTCTTCTAAATTCCTGTAGGAAGTTGTATGGGCAGCCAGGGTAGATGCCTCCTCTGGGGTTTTATTGAGGCAAGGTTTATTGTGGTAACCAAGGCTGCTCAAGGCTGGTGGAGGGCACAATTATCAGTTAATATCTTCCATGTAGATTTCCCATAGCTATTAAGATCACTTCAAAAATAGCATTAAAGTGCTTTTTGTGGTCTTTGTAACTGGTAAAACAGGGTCAGCCAACACTGTTCGTGATTCATGAATACTATCATTGACAACACAAACCAAAGCCAGCAATTTGTAGAATATTCAGAGAATGGGTATGTATAGAATACAGATAGCTGAAGTCATAGGAGGTCAGAGACTAGAGAGTACAAACTGTACAGGATTCCATCCCTTAAGAGTCCCGAGGATCTGGTCACGATTAATACTTGAGATTCTTATGAATATAACAGACAGCATTCAGTGACTGCCTCACAGTAAAATTAACCCTCTGAAGTTCCCGTGATGATACTGACAGACAGGGTTACATGAGTAGGATGAATATTATTTGGTTCAAACCATAGAGAGACAGTTAGAGACAACCAAGAAATGTTGAGATGCGGAGGAGAAGTATCCTTTTCAAGGGAAGACCCTCTCAATTGGTCTTCCATTATCACTGGATATCTCTGAAATAATATATATAAAAGGAACCTATCATGGAACAAGCAAGATGTATTTACATACATACATACACACACACACATACACAAACATACACACACAGAGGCGAGTTGGCTTCTGAGAGAAGAAGTATCATATTTCTTTAAGATGTCACATTTTAGAGACTCCTCATCGTTCCATCAATACTTCTGCCCTAGGTTCACACTAGCTTCTCTCAGTATACTTAGTGATTGTTTTGTTATTTGTTTAAGGAACACTTGATATTCAGAGGTAACTGTAGTGTGTGGTTAAGAAATTAAAGGAATTG
This sequence comes from Mastomys natalensis, assembly GCA_021653895.1. NCBI lineage: Eukaryota > Metazoa > Chordata > Mammalia > Rodentia > Muridae > Mastomys > Mastomys natalensis. The sequence continues at coordinate 108,982 of JAJTUV010001609.1, read as the reverse complement.
GAAAGAAATAATCATTTTTAAACATGAATAAAACACATATGTCTATATGAAGCACTCAAAGATTTTAAGTAATACATGTTGTAAATCTAAAAGTTCATTAAGTTGATTTGTGTTGGAATTAGTAATTAAAGACTGGACTCCAAATCAATACAGAAACTTCTCCAACTTTCTCATTGTTCTGACCTCAAAGTTTTTAGAACTTTCCAGAGCACACCTGATCAGCCTTCACGGGTCTTAAAAACTCCATCATTCCTAAAAACACCTTACACTTTGGAAAAATCCACAAGAAACTCTCTCCAATGTGTTTTTGTTCATTAACAACTGGAAACTTTGTATAGATGATCTTGTCTCTCTAAGCCAGTGCTGTCATTGCCAATGAAATTGAAATGAAAATTGCAGTTCTGGAGGGAGGTGAGGTCACAGAGTCACAGACTTCTACCTTGGGCTTAAGTTGGCTCTCTAACAGAACTGCTTATTAATGAGTCTGAATCTGCCCAGTGAATCCAGCATCCTTCAGAGGAAAGGAGCCAGGTGAGTACTTTGTGTTTCAGTCTGAGTGGCAGTGTCAGAAAGCAAAAAGCCCTAGGTAAATGTTCATGTCTGCTAACAGGGAACTAATATAAGAAGAGATATAGGGATGGTCAGAGAGGACCAGAATAAATCTAAAACTAAGACATGATTGAATAGGTGGAAGTGTTCCTGACCATGTACTATTCCCTGTTATTTCTTACTGAAATATAATTCCCCTACTGAGTGTAACTGTGGAAAACACCATGGTAATGCAGCAGCCCATCTTTGCAGGTGCTGAAATATTGTGAAAATAAGTCAATGTGATAACTCAACTTTCCTTACACAATGTGTAGACTAACCTTAAAGGATTATTATTATCCTTTTGTATCATTTTTTTTTTATCATGGTTTTATGCTATAGAAACACAGGAATAGAAAAAATAGCACAGTCCTGTGAAGTGCAGAATGCGAATATGTTTGTGGATTAAAAAGTATTCATATGTGACACTAATCTTTGATTTGGTAACAGAGGCAGTCACTGTGTCTGTTTTGAATGGCCATTAATATAATGACAGATTTGAAGCCTGTCACTCTTAAATGCGGAAATGCAACCTGAAAGAGAAGATACAGTTTGAGTTTTGAGCAATGGCAGCCAGGACCAAACATATCCTGTTTTCCCTGGTATAATCACACTCTAAGAACAGCATGGTCTCTCTATGTTTGTTTTTGTCCATGGAACACAGATCCTTGTTCATGATATGATCTCAGCATTCTATACCTCAGATAAATTTGTATTCACACCTAGTATTTTATCTCACTGATCAATGGTTAATCTTTACATTTCTTCAGATTGTACTTGTTTGAATGCATCTCCTCTATTGAATGCATCATAAATTTCATTATAACAACATAATAAATATAGGAATTATCAAACAAGCCAGGTGGGTGTTGAAAACATTCAACCTCATCATTTCGGAGGCAGGGGCAGGCAGATCTTGTTGATTTTGAGGACAGAACTGGTTTATGTTAAAACTTCCAGGATAGCTAGAGCTAAAAAAGTAAGAGAGAGCCCATCAAAAGAAAAATACATTTTAAAAAGCAAATACATGTTTAATTTTAAAGGGAATGTTCTAGTAACTTAATTTTCATCTCATACTATTGTTGTTAAACATATGTTTGTATTTCATGTTACATTTTGTATGGCATAATAGTATTATTAATCCATCTGCACTTCATCCTATACACTTTACTTTTGTAGTGACAATAATCCACATTTGCAGTGGGGTTTTATGTATCAAGTTCACCTTTTGCTTCTGAAACCAAGCTGGGATGATATTGCTTTACATCTGGGTCAGCTGCTGCCCAACTGTACTCACCCTGGGGTGTTGGGAATGAGCTGACATGGTATCAAAGGTGTGTACTCCAGGAGCAGGTAAAAATACAGAAGCAAGCTTGTTTATTAATCCTTGGGGAGTACCTTTTATACTCTCCACCTATGTCTCTTGGTGCCAATCAAGCCTGCCTTCCAAGTGGCAGTTCCAGATTAGACATCACTGTCTACGTTGCCAATCTCTTGGCTCTTAGACAGGCTTCAGTTTGGCCCTCATGCAGAAGTTGCCTCCACAGCTTGGCTTTTCCCACTTGCTTTTTGCCACTGTTCATGCAGAAGTGTCTACCATTTTGCTAATGAGGTATGCCATTCTTCCTACAGGACATGGGACAGCATTCTGTCAGTTCAAATCACACGGAGAACAATGCATTTTTTATCCTAGTTTTTAGCCTATGAAATTAATCTTCATGTTAGAATGAAAAGTTACTTTATAAATGACATATATATATATATATATATATATATATATATATATATATATATATTGTGTGTGTGTGTGTGTGTGTGTGTGTGTGTGCAAATATGCTTTTCCTGTATGTCTGAACTCATGGAATTGGGTGTTAAACAATGCCAGCACAGGGTCAAGGTAAGACAGTAAGTATCTGGTAGTTCCTAAGGGAACAGCTTGTTTCCTTTCTGTGTTTTATCTTCTTTAGGTTCCAAGCTTCACTGCCAATTCTGTCTCTGTTCCTGATTGTCAAGCTCACTTTCCCTGCATCGCAGAGTTGAGTATAAAGCAACATTTTCCCACTGGAGTTTTTGATTCAGATGTTGCCATCCAATTCTGCAATGGATTCTCTGCTGGATTAAAACAGAATTTTCTGACTTCTTGATTCAAATGAATAAAGTGTGGCATCCTGAGGATTTCCTCCCAGTTTACTTTACTGATGGGCCTTCTTTTCCACCATTTTCACTGTAGTCTCTCGAGTGGTGCATGATAATCCACATACAGTTCTAATAGATACACATAGTGTTTCTTCAGAAGGTACCGTCCAGCAGTTCTTGTCCTTCTCCATTATATTTCATCTGGTGATTTTCCCCCCTATTTTGTTCAATTGAAAATTCTGGAGATTTTATCACACTGAATGTTCTCATCTCTCTAATAACGTAGTCCTGAGTGTTCACACATGCATGTGTGTCCATGTGGTATGACTTTGCTTAAGAACTATGTCTTAACTTAATTAGATATATGTTGTCACTTGAACCATCATTTGTGTATATTTTATGTGATTAATCAAGTTTTTTTATTTATGACCATAGAGATAGTATAAGTGATATTATTAATTTTTTGTTACACACCATTTAATATTTGATGAGATGTATCTTAAGAATTGATATGTTTTGAGATTTGTAGTTGTCATTAAAATTGGTTTCTTTTATCGATTATTAGAAAATAAAAGTATGCTTTTGTATTCTTGGTTTATGCTTGTTAATACTGGCATTCTCTTTTCATTTCTTTTTATAGACCTAATAATCTTGCCAATGATGCTTCACATTTTATGACTATAGAGGCATGTTTCTAATCAATATGGATGTCCTCAAGTCTTCAGCAATGTTACGATAGGACACATTGTAAGTAATTATTGTCATTGTATGAAACTTCCAGAAGTCTATGCTGACACTGTATTCCTGAGCTCTAACGACCCTTCTGATTCAGCCTCTCAGTAGTCCTTCAGATCAGTAAAACTTTGCAATCATTTTGATCAGAAAATGGGTGTGGCCCAAAGCTAAAGAGAATCATGCCCAACCATAAAGTAGACTTATGGAATCTGGCAATCAAAATCATTTTCTTATTACAAACTACAACTGGAATTCTGGGAAATTTCTTTCTTCTTATACAATATCTAGTGTACTATATAGAATACACGTTAAAACACACAGATTTGATTCTCATGCACCTCTGGGGAGCCAATGCCTTGATAGTTCTTTCTACAGGAGTGCCCCACACAATGGCAGCTTTTGGGTTGAAGCAGTTTTTAAATGACTTTGGATGCAGATTAATCTTGTACATTCAAAGAGTTGGCCGGAGTGTGTCCATCGGCGCCACGTGTTTCTTGAGTGTCTTCCAGGCCATCACCATCAGCCACAGAGAATCCTGTTGTAATGATCAAAAAGTCAAAGTTGCAAAATATATTGGCTGTTCCGTTTCCCTTCTCTGGGTCTTGTCCATATTTATACATATCATTTTCTTTTTGGACATATTTCTCAAAAGGAATAGCAAAAACATGACAAGAAATCAAAATTTTGAGTACTGCTCCATTGTCAGGCATGTTGAAGTGAATGACTCACTCTATGCAGCATTAGTGATGTGTCCTGAAATCTTCTTTTCTGTGGTTATTGCCTGGTCCAGTGGCTCCATGATTGTCATTCTATACAGACATAAAAAGAGGGTTCAACATATCCACAGCTCTCAGGTTTCCAAAAGAAAATCTCCAGAATCCAGAGCCACCCAGAACATTCTGTCCCTAGTGTCCTCCTTTCTGGCCTTTTACAGCCTCTCCTCCATCTTGAGAGGGTGCATTTTTCTTTTACATAATTACAGTTGGTATCTGGTTATGGTTACTCCTCTCTTATCTCTCTGTTTTCCAACTTTTGGACCCTTTCTTCTCATCAATCATTACTCTTTTCTGCCCAGACTCAGTTTGGTCTAGATAAGAAATACCATCCCCTAATCTTATTTTAAATATTTAAATCATATATTTTGCTTGGTGTTTGGTTTTTACCTCACATTTTTCCTCAAAAGTTCAATACAGAGAAATAAATTAGATGTTTCTTGTTTTTTTTTTTTTTTTTTAATGATTAACCAAAATGAGTATGGGAGTTTATCAAATGATTGATTCAGCAGTCTAAATGAGCTGATCATACTGTATTAGGCCTATAGTTACTCTTAAGAGTCTTCTCTTTGGCAACTTGATGTGCAAAAGAACCTGAAAGAAGGAGAATAAAGAGGAAGATGAGGAGGACGAGGAGAAGGAAACAGAGAGGGAGAATGAGGAAGATTAGGAAGATGAGGAGGAGGAGATGAAGGAGAAGGAGATGCAGGAAAAGGAGGAGTAGAAGAAACAAAAGTAGGAGGAAAATAGAAGGAGGAGGACAAGATGAGGATGAAGAGAAAGAGGAGGAGGAAGATGATGATGAAGAATACAATGAGAAGGAATAGGAGGTGTAGGAGGAAAAGGAGAAGAAAAATGAATAATAATAATAATAATAGCTATCAATAAAAACTAAACTTTATTTCTTTGGATTTCATCATATCAGGGCAGATCACTATTTGGGAATTTCACAAAGGTCTTGTGGGACCCTACATTCTAACAGCAAGGAAAATTGAAGTAACTTTGACTGTAAATTTGTTTTTTGGAGGACCTGGACCCATCACAATTGCTGTACTAGGCCTATAAAAAATAGGATTAATATCCTTCATGTCATAAAGAAATCTATTTAAAATGAATGATGGATTTGACATGATCTTGAGGTTTTTTTTCTTAATATATTATTGTGAGATTTTCATCATCAGGGATATTTCATTGTAAATTCACTTTCTTGGTATTCTATTTTTATCTTGTTTGACATCATGGTCATGCTAAGTTCATCAGAAGACTTTTGACGAAATTAATACAGACATTATGAAAATCAGTTTTGTGATCTCCAAAAAGTTAAAAATTGAACTATTGTTTGACCCAACTGTTCAACTCCTGGGCATATACCCAGATATCTTCATATTATATAAAAGAAATATTTGTACATCAATGATCATTGCTGATCTGTTTTAATGATGAGACATATTTGTAAACAAATAAATCAAATTTTGAACTTCTCATATATAAAATGAACTATAATTCTACTGTAGTGAAAGGCAGATTCACAAAAATATAGGAAAAATGATTGATAATGGATAAAATTAATCTAGAGTAATCAAAATCAGAAAAGATTACATGTTCTCCTTCATATGCAGATCTTATCCTATAATGTCTACATGTATATTCAAATGGGCATAAGTTAACTTTATTATCAAGTATCAAAAGCAGGTAATATTAGGTAGATAAGAAAGAATTAAAAAGAAAGGTACTATTAGGTGTTAGGCAGGCAAAAATATCCAGAATTTATAAAACATGACATAAAATAATTATATTTCTATTTTTAATGTTGTCAATTTAATTTTGTTCCTGGTGCATAGAGGTATCAAAATATAGTTGTTACAGAAAATGGAAAACCATAATCAAAGCTCTATGACTTCAACATGGTTATTCTAACTATTGTAGTTCATTGAAATGTAAAGAAACTTGGCATGAGCAAATATTCATTTGTCATTTGACTGGCTATTTTATTGAAGGTTTTTAATGCATTTATCAGTGAGTTCCTTAAAATAAAGTAATGTTGTTTAAAATGAAATACCATACCATCACAACTTTTCCAAGGATGCAGAGTTTATTCCACAGATAGCCATTAGTAAATGTAAGTATCATACAAATGGACTCAATGACAGAAATCACTTGATTTTCTTTTTTCTTAAAGCTTTTTTCTTCTTTTCTTAATATTTTATTGCAAATATTCTGTTCTCATAAGTATATCCAGATTACAGCTTTCCCTGACTTTACTGCTCCCAGTTTCTCTCCTCTTATAAACATCCACTCCATATCTATCACTGGAAAAGTGTATAACAACAAAACACAATGTTATAAAATAAAACGAATGTTCCCACACTAAAGTTTAAAGAGTGAGACCCTTACTGACCACATTCAGTTATACTTGACTTTCAAAATCTCTGCAACTTTTTAAAAACAGTACCATAATTGAGGTATAACAAGTAAAACACAGCTTTTAGAAGACATTTTCTACCAGAGTCGTATTGAAAAAGGAAACAATTTAGGGAGTGGTTACAGACAATGAGGAGTAAAAAATAAACACAATATAATGAAAGTAAGGGGGTCATCACTACAGTGGACATGAGTTGATGAAAAGTGACACAAAGGAAATGGCAAAGTCTCTAGGGGTCTAGGAGTATGTATTGAGCTCATCAGGGAAGTAAAAGGCCTAAAAGTTGAGCAGCAAAGTTTTTTAAGTAGAATACAGAGGAATTAAGGCTTATCTTAAAATATATCAGTTGGAACCAGACATAGAATATGAAGATGGAAGTTATAGATGCTGGACAATGGACTGAAGGATCTGAAGGTAACTGCTTAAGGAGGTTGAACTGATGTAAATACAGAGTCCCTCAAAGAGTTTGCACCATAGAAAATGAGTACAATACAGCCTAGGGAGGGATGATAAGGTGTATGGTATTTTTGAATGTCATAGTGACAGAAAGATGGAAGATATAGACAAAGACTTCACAATGACCAGTGAAAACTCTGAATCATTTTCTGACACTAGATATTTGTCTGTAGTGCAAAGCCCTGTCCAGTCTTCAGAGATACCTTATATGTTTTCTGCTCTGAATCTGAGTCCTACCCATACACAGTTCTAGATACAATAGTAACTTTCAACATACTAGGGATATTCTCAATATTTAGATGTTGAGTTTATAAATTTGTGAAGTAAAGTCTGTTTCTGTTCTTGGAAGTGGACATACATGATGAGATGCATTAGTGTGTGTATTATGTTATAAGAAACATCTAACATCAGAAGGGCTCCATGGTATGCTCAAATTTCTCCTTAGTAACAGTGGTTGATTGTCCAGAAGAACTGAAGCTGTGGACATTTCACTGTGATCTATCCATTTTACCAAAATTATTTGTACATCTAATATAATCCTAATGAAAAGCTCCATGTTATTCTTCTCAGAAATAAAAGAAAATAATCCTAAAATTCATTCTATGTAGGCACAAGCATAACATCTCCATATTCAGTGAGTTGTGTGTGTGTGTGTGTGCATTGTTTGTGTGTGTTACAGTGTGTGCATGGTGTGTGTGTGGTGTAGTGTATGTGTGTGTGTGTGTGTGGTGTGAGAGAGAGAGAGAGAGAGAGAACAAGAGAGAGAGAGAGAGAGAGAAAGAGCCAGAGAGAGAGAGAGAGAGATTGTTGTTGTATAAAGCAATGTAGCCTTGCTATCAGTTTAGAGAGAGTGATCCACTGTTTTGCCAACAGCAGCGGTTTGTTGGGGGCAGATTTCCATGGAACTCTTTCTGTCAGCACAACTACATGAAACACAGTCCCTGTAATGTAAGCTTTGTTTTAGGATGTATGATGAACAGTTGGGAAACATTGTCCCTCATTAAAGGATACTTCCTTATAATTACATTTACGTATTATAGGAAATTTTCATTTAAGTAGTTTTCCATACTGCCCATATATACCATTCAATTGTAGTTTTCTCTCTCCTCATTCTCTCCCTCAAATCTATCTTTCCTCCTTCCTCCTACCAGATTCTCCTACTTTTCTTACTCATTTCCCCCTGGCTCTAGTCTAGTAAAATTCTTTCTATTTTGCTTTCCAGGGTAATCTATTTATCTTGCCTAGTTCCTTCCTCTATGTGAAACCTAATTATTTTAAAAAGTCATATCTGGGTAAAATTGAGTACATGTCTGTGGCTGGGGTACCTTAACCTTACAGTATAATTTTTTTTCCTGCACCATGAATTTCTTTTAAAGAGGTAAGTAGTATTCAGTTGTATAATTTACTGCAATTACTTGATTCATTTTCTTATGACAGACATATTAGTTGCTTTCGATTTCTGACTATTATGAATAGAGAATCAATGAAGATGTTTGAGGAAGTGTTCTGGTGTTAGGATGAGGCTTCGTTCAGGTATATGTCCAAGAGTGGTATAGTTGGGTCTTGAGGTAGATTGGTCTCCAATTTTCTGAAGAACTACCATATTGATTTCTATAGGCACTGTACTAGTTTGGACTCCCAGCAGAAATGTAAAACTGTTCCATTCGGTCAACATACTCCCCAGTATTAAATGTTATTGGTGTTATTGATCTTAATTGTTCTGGAAGATATAAATGTAATATCAAAGTAGTTTTGACTTGCAGTTTTCAGATGACTCAGGATATTGTATGTTTTCTTAGTGTTTTTCACACACTGGGATTCTTCTATTGAGAATTCTTTGTCTATTTCTTTACTCCATTTTAAAGTTATATCATTTGGATCACTATTATCTAGTTCCTGAAGTTCTTTATATATTTTGGACATTAGTCCACTATCAGATGTGGAGATAGTAAAATTCTTTTCCCTTTCTGTAGACTACCAGTTGAAGAACTGCCAATGTCCCTTGTCATGCAGAAGCTTTTCAGGTTCATGAGGTCACACTTATTATGTGTTTGTCTTAGTACCTATGTAAATAGTGTTCTTCTCAAAAAGTAGTCTCCTGTCACAGAGCACTCAAGTCTGTTCCCCAATTTCTTTACTATCAGGTTCTCTGTGTTTGATTTTGTGTTGAGGTCCTCGATCTATTTGCAGTTAAGTTGTGTGCAGGATGACAAATGTGGATCTGATTGCATGGTTTACATGAGTACATACAGTTTGGGCAGCACAATAAGTTGAAGGCTTTGTCTTTCATCTTGGGTTTTTCTGATTTTTATTTAAATCAAAAAGTGAGTATGCAAAAGTGTAGTAATTTATGTATGGCTCTTCAATTTGACTGTATTGAGTAATATGTCTGTTTTTGTACCAATATCTTTCTGGTTTGTTAGTATTCATTTGTAGTACAAGTTGAAGTTGGGTATATTTATACCGCCATAATTTCTTTAATTGTTTAGGATTTTTTGTTTAGCTAACATGGTTTTATTTTCCTGTTTCCTTAGAATCACTGAAGAATTATTTTAGAATTTGCCTTGAATCTGTACATTGCTATCATTAGGATGGACAGTTTTTACTGTGTTTTTCTTACTGATCCACAAGCATAGGAAATCTTTCCATCTTCTGATATCTTCTTCCACTTTGTTTGTCAGTACTTTAATGTTTTTTACCATACAAGTCTTTCCCCAATTTCATAAGAGCTTACATAATTCGAACTGTGCAATGTTCCATTTGTTTCTATTTCATTAAGTAATTTGAAGTGTACTTGGCATTAAATTTTCTTTTTAAAAGTTTGGTAAAATCCTTTGCATAAAATCTTCTGTCCCTGTGTTTTTGTTTGTTTGTTTGTTTCTGAGACTCTTATTTCATTCTTGTATTTCATTATGGTTTGTGGGTCTGTATAAGTTGCTTATTTCATATTGGTTTGAGTTCAATATCTGTTATGTTTTGAGACAGTAATCCATTCCTTTGAGCTTTTCAAATTTGGTGGAGTACAGATTTTTAAACTATATTATTAAGATACTCTTGATTTACCCTAGATTTGATCCTATGTACAATTTCATTTTCTTATTTTGTGAATTTGGATGTTCTTTGTGTCCCTTTACTGGTTAGGAGTATTCCTTTTGGACTTCAACAAAACAGTAATACAGAACCTGATAGAATACAAATTGGAGAATATTCTTGAGTATACTGGCACTCAATTTAATTGGTTTTCAAAGAAACCAACATTTTACTACATGGAATGAACAGATAAATAATAGGGCATCTATATCAATCTTCATCTTTCAAGACTCAGGGGTCATCATTGAAGAAGAGGCAGAAAGAGTATTAGATATTTTCTTGTCATAGATAATTTCTAGTTAAAAAGATTTTGACCAGATAAACCAGAGCACTTTCACATGGAAATTCTCTTGTTATAAGTGTATGCACAAAATGTGCCCAAGATCAACCTATAAAAATACCAACTGAGTAGAGATGGTTAGGATTTCCCACGCATAACTGAAAACCTAAAAAGCACAAATGGTGTCTGAATGTAGAAGTGTCAGGTTTTACCATTTTAGAGAGTGTTCTTGTTTCCACCAATGTCCCTGTCCTAGGCACATAGCAGTATTTCTAAGAAAACTCAGTGATTTGTTTGTTTCAAGGAACTTATGAAATCTAAACAAATTTGTGGTGGGTAGTTAAGAAAGTAGTGGGAAGGAAATAATCATTTATACACTTGAGTGCAAAACATATGTCTGTTTGAAATACTCAGACATTTTAATTTGCAAATGTTGTAAAACTCTTAACAATGAATTTTGTTGATTTGTGATTGAAGAAATCAGTAAAGTCTGGAATCCAAATCAACACAGAGACTTCTCTAACTTTCTCATCAATCTGCCCTCGAAGTTTATAGCATCTTCCACAGGAGACCTGTTTAGCTATCAGGGAACATAAAAACAGAAACCCTCGACCCCGGAAGTGGGTCGGGGGCTTGGCCTCGGCCAGGCCAAGGATCAGGCACAAACAGTAGTAGCTGCTGGGGTCTAGCCAGGCGAGTTTATCCGGTTCTGGAGCCCGGATGCGGCCCGAGCCTGGGGCCCAGGATGCTGAACGTCCCTTCCCAGGCTTTCCCGGCCCCTGGCTCCCAGCAGCGAGTTGCCTCCCAGGGGCGCAGCAAGGTACCTTTATTATTTTTTTTTGGTTTTTCGAGATAGGGTTTCTCTGTGTAGCCCGGGCTGTCATGGAACTCACTCTGTAGACCAGGCTGGCCTCGAACTCAGAAATCCGCCTGCCTCTGCCTCCCAAGTGCTAGGATTAAAGGCGTGCGCCACCACCGCCTGGCGCAAGGTACCTTTAAAACAAGGCCGTAGTCTTATGGATTGGATCCGACTGACCAAGAGTGGAAAGGACTTAACAGGACTGAAGGGCGGGTTAATTGAAGTAACTGAAGAAGAGCTTAAGAAGCACAACAAGAAAGACAACTGTTGGATATGCATAAGAGGGTTTGTTTACAATGTCATCCCATACATGGAGTATCATCCTGGAGGGGAGGATGAACTTATGAGAGCCGCAGGAGCAGATGGAACAGATCTTTTTAATGAGGTTCATCGTTGGGTCAATTATGAATCCATGCTAAAAGAATGCCTGGTTGGCAGGATGGCTGTGAAGCTTGCTGTTCCAAAAGGCACGCTTCCCAAGAGCCAAGTGACAGACATACTGCCCAGGGAAGGCCCTAGTTCTCCAAGCTATGGTTGGTTCCAAACAGTCTTCAGTCACCATTGTTATATACACCAAACAAAAGGATGACTCCTTGAGAGCAGAAGCAGTCATCAAGGATCATTCTTACCTTATACATATTGGACTAAGCCATGAAGTTCAAGAAAATTTTTCTGTACGGGTTATTGAAAATGTTGGAAAAATAGAGATTGTCCTACAAAAGAAAGAAAATGTTTCTTGGAAACGCCTTGGTGATCCCCTGGAGAAACATGATTCCTTTACTCCAAAGAAAGATACAGGCTTGTACTACAGACAGTGCCAGCTAATTTCCAAGGAAGACGTTACTCATGATATGAGGCTTTTCTGTCTGATGCTGCCTCCAAGTACTAACCTTCAGGTACCAGTTGGACAACATGTTTACCTCAAGCTCAGTGTCACAGGTGCAGAAATAGTAAAGCCATATACACCCGTGTTTGATTCCTTACTCTCACATTTTAAAGAACCAGTTCTTTCCCCATATAAATACATCTACCTTTTGATCAAAATCTATCCTGATGGACTCTTCACACCAGAGCTTGATCGTCTTCAAATTGGAGATTTTATTTCTGTAAGTGGTCCTGAGGGCAATTTTAAAGTATCCAAACTCCAGGAAGTAGAAGATCTTTTTTTATTGGCAGCCAGAACAGGCTTCACACCAATGCTTACTGTGCTGAATTACGCTTTAACTCACATAGCCTGTCTCAGGAAGGTGAAGTTGATGTTCTTCAATAAAACAGAGGACGATATAATTTGGAGATGTCAGCTAGAGAAATTGGCATTAAAAGATAAAAGATTTCACGTTGAATTTGTTCTCTTGGCACCTTCTCCAGAATGGAACAGCAAACGGGGACAGGTGTATGGGCCTCGCCCTGATCCCTGTGAAGTCGGTGATGATAAAACAACAAATCAAGGCTGAGTTCCCCAGCATTCCTAGTACAGTCTGAAACAAGAAGAAGATCCCACAGCTAGGTTCCAGATGCCATTCTCTCACTATATGATGACTGTCACATTGTTGAATAAAAACATATCTATGGCTCAGTGGATTCCCAATTGCTTCCAGAGACATAATTCACAGCACATATAAACTTAGCACTGCTCTTGCTAAGCGTCACCAGTTTTCATAAGGTTCTACAAATGATGTGTGATTAAAAGCTCACAGCAACACTGTATATGTGATTCTAATGGCAAGAGAATCTTTTACAGCAATATTAGTTGTTCTACAGATTTCCTAGGAGCCAACACTGACAAGTGGCAGATGAAGCTCAACAAATTCTATCTTTGAAGGAAAATAATATTCTCAAGATTGTGTGCATCAAATATGTTTTTTTTGTAAGTTCTTCACATCTTAATTCTAAAATGATTATAAGCCACAGTGCCATTGTGTGCTCTATTTTACGGACTCCTATGTATATTTGAGCTATTCTATTAATTCATAAAATATGCTATTGGCATGAAATAGTGATTATGATAATTATATTTAAGACACATCAATTGTATACAAATATAAAATTAATGATTCCAAAGGTTCATTCAGTATTGAGAAGGCATTCATGAGAATTTTCCTGTTTACTAAATATGGTAACATTAACACCAAGTATATAGTGTGTATCCTGTCATAGTTGTTTAAACACATGGGATATAATATTTATCTGTTCCTATATGTGCAGTATATGATATTTTCTATGAAACAAAAAGTGGTATAATTATAAATTGATGCATAGGAGAAGATGAAGATCAATGCCATATCTATAAGGAAGAAACCAGACTTGCCTAGATATGAATATTCAGTCTTGACCAAATGAGTGTAAAATTCAAGTCAGAGAAATTTCATTAGAAGGAATTAAAATTTGAATGGGAGTTTCTGATTTTTCATACTGTTATGCATATCAAAGCAACATGCAATTATCATTACTGTTCTTGCTTTCTAAAAATGAAAAAATATCCCCATCACCGTGCCAGCTAGCACCAGTGAGTCCAAAAGCAAATTACGAACTGCTGCCTTGACACAGAGTTAAAGAGCCAACCTGAAGGCAGGCAAGGGTCTTTCAGGTCCTTGGATTTTGTATCCTGGTGCTTGAGATATATGCAGGTATTATATCCTACTGATAATGTGTGGGAAATAACGCAGGAGGGGGCCTGTGGCCCCAGGCCTCCCATGTGGCGGCAGAAGAGGCCTGTGGCTGCTGCCCGGTCTCGCACATGGGGTTTGGCCTGCAGGCCGATGCAGCAGCAGAGGCGGAGTTGGAGTCCCGCAGGCCGATGCGGTGACCTGGCGGCAGAGCATTTACCGCCGCTGTGGTGTGGTTCCCACATAGTCAAGACGGTCGCAGAGTTGTGGAAGTTGAAAGTAGGCCAGAGTGGACACGTGGACTGGGTTTCCATGAAGTAGTTTTATTGACGGGAAAGATGAATCTTGTGTGCACCCCGTGAAAAGCCAGGAGGGGCTTCTTTATATTGAAAAGGGGCAGGGCTAGGGAGGAGACTCAATTACCTATGTCCTCTGGCCTCATTAATATGCAAATCTCAAGACAGGGCTTTTAGGCATGCCCCTTACTGGTGTCTTACGTGACTTAAGTTTACAGGTGAAATGGAGAGGGCCCCGGGTTCTGGGGGTATGACCACACCTTCAATCTCAGGGTTCCAGGCCAATGGCAACCCTTTCATGGTCCAACATCCCACCCTCTATTCTTTTATAAAAGGAAGGACATCTCTGTAAGTTATATGAGATGTATGTAGGCTACATGTTGGGGTTGTCTGGAATCCGGGAGCAGGGGGAGATTAAGTGCCATCCCTGACAGACTTGTCTGTTGGGTCACTGGCTATCTCAGACCCAAAGCTCTACCTGGGAGACCAAATCACCTTTTTGCAGCCCCATATCTCACACGCCTTTTGATGAAAGTTTTGAATGAGGTCAAAAGAAAACACTACGCAGGCCAGGGGGTGTAGCATAATTAAGTCAGGGGCAAGGGAATTGAGGGTTGGATTGGGAAGGCAAGGGATTATTGAATCATTTAAATACAGGTTGTACAGTTTGAGGTAATGACATTTGATTAATCTAAATAGACATTATGTTTTCTTCACTAACACGTTACTATATCTATGTGACTTTTGCAAAAGAGTTTATTTGTGACTGGAAGATCTGGATCTGTCTTCTGTTTCAGAGTGTTTTTCTGTGTCTCAGCAAGCGTCTCTGGAGTCTGCAGTCTGACAAGATGGCTGGAGAGCAGGCTGCTTGGCATCTCAGGCAGGTCATCTCTGCTCGATCTGTGGGCATAATCACAGGGAGCAGCATCTCCCGCGGGGAGATGCCTAGAGAGGCTGGATATATATTATGGTTTGTTTTTGGATGGCTGAAGGAGAAAAACATCATGTTAATAGGCAGCAACAGTTTGTCTGTGAAAGGAAATTAGTTATTATTAAAAGTTGAAAGATGGTGATCAGCATGTTGATTTAACCTGTGGAAGTAGATTTAGATGACTTTAAACCTTGAAGAAAATTTAAAAATTGTAAAGAAATGTTGAAAATCACGAACACTGTTGTTTTAAAGTTCCTGTTAGGGAAAAGAGTTAACACTTAATGGTGGATTTAAAAGCAGTTGGTGGGGGAGGGACTTTGCTCTGTTAGCAGGTTTCCTCCTTTTGTTTTAATTTAAAGTGGAAAGAAAGAGAAGAAAACTAAGAGACCTTTTGGGAGAGAGAGCATAGTCTTAGTTGTGAGGAGGAGTGTCTTAACCAAGGGAAAATTTCTCAGAGCATTATAACTCTGAGCTGAGAAGGAGACCCCTGTTGAGCTGGGAGATGGGAAGAGTGGGGGGCTAGGAGCCACCGACATCTTGCCCTTGAGCTGGAACCACGTGGAGAAAGAGAGGTCTAGCTAAGAATTAGGTGAAATGTTAGCCAGGAATATGAGAAAGAAAGAGAGAGAGAGAGAGAGAGAGAGAGAGAGAGAGAGAGAGAAGAGAGAGAGAAAGAGAGAGAGGGGTGTGGACAGAGAGAGATGTTACTTATGGTTTTCTGCAGACATCAGTGGGGGGACACTTTTGAGCTGGCTCTGCACACATTGTCCATCACTTGGTAGGGGAGAATTGATAGTCTGTGCTCCTTAGGCACGTGCGGGCCTGGAATTTTTTGTTGTGTTGTGGGTCTGTGTTTCTGCCATGACGCAATTAGCATGGCAGGAGCTCCATCTTGCCAAAGATTATCAGAGAGAGGAGTCTACGTACAGGGATCTGTCTCCTGTAAGGTTCCTCTATGTTGAATGCTCAGACTCAGATTCATAGCTCTCTTAGCATTCAGACTGTCCAGTATTCAGTTCCTGGAAGAGAAAGACAAGCTCAGAGAGCTGCACGCAAACAGCAGCCAGCAAACTATCCTGGCTTGTGAATGACTGAGGGAAGATATTAAGGCTCACCTTTGAAAGCAGACTTCACTCTGATGGAAGATGCTGGATGGGATTTAAATGGTCAGAGGGATTGACAGCATGTCTCCTTACAGTCACACTCACAGGGTGATATGTTGATATCCTGAGAACTCATATCTCCTGAGGTCAAGATGATGTCACAGGAGGTATCCTTGACACTGTCTTCCTAGGGACTTGATATCACCCTTGAAGAAGGGTATCACTTCTTTTCCTAACAAACTACAAGAAAGTTTCACTTGTATTTGAAATGCAAAGGGACATTCTTAACAATTGGTCTACATTTTGCTCTCCGAGGGTTTTAAGACACAAAGGGAATCCACAGTGATCAACCAGAGGGATGAATTCAGAGGAAGACTCAGATATGATGAAAATAGAAGCTGTGTTTTGGATTTTAGAAGTCTCTTGGGGCCAGTGTCTTTAAATCTAATTGAATATACAAACAGGAAATGATGAGACCACATGCATGCAGAAAACTATGAGGCATTTTTTAAAGGAACTATAACATAATCTGTAGCAATTTCTTAATAGTGACAAACATGTACTAATTAATGGCGCTTTCACAATACTTTTCAAACATAGTAATTATGTTACTCCGTGTTAGGTACAGAGAAAGTTAAATGTGCAGTTTGAAACTAAAAGTACTACATAGCTTAACTCATTTTTAATTAAGATACCTATTTCTGTAATATAATAATTATAAGTCACATATACCAAACGCAAGCCTTACGTAATGCTGAGGGTTTACAACTCTCTCTTCAGTCTATGAGGATCTGTACACCCAGAAGACAGAGAAAAAACCTTGTCAATAACAAGCTTTTAGGAAGTAATGTCAGCTTCTTCTCATTTCAATGACTTTTTCCTCTCTGCCTGTAAGTTCCTTAGATAAGGGTTTGTCAATTTTATTATCTTGCCAAGGAATCACCATCCTATGTAACTGATTTCTAATATTGGATTTTCTTGTTGCTATTCTTTATAGTTTATTGACTTTAGTGTTCCAGTGTCTGAGAGATCTCACGATTCAGATTAATTGAGACTGCTGGTCCTGCTACAGGGTTTGCCTTCTCCACAGCTTATTTCAGCCTTTCCATACTTCAACCACATGGGTCAGCAGCTTCTGTCCATTGGTTGTGTGCAAATATCAGCATCTGACTCTTCCATCTGCTTGTTGGATCTTTCAGAGTGCACTCATGCTAGGTCCCTTTTTGTGAGTGCTCCATAGCCTCAATAATTGTGTCAGGTCTTGGGGCCTCCCTTTGAGCTGGATCCCATTTTGGACCTGTTACTAGAACTTCTTTTCCTTAGGCTGCTCTCCATTTGTATGCCTGCAGTTCTTTAAGATAGGAATAAATTTTGAGTCAGAGTTGTGAGTGTGGGATGGCAACCCCCTTCCTCACTTGATGTCTTCTCTTTCTGGTGGAGGTAGGCCCTATAAGTTCTTTCTCCATACTGTCAGTCATTTCATCTAATGTCCCTCTATTGGAGTCCTGAGAGTCTCTCACCTCCCAGATCTCTGGAATATTCTGGAGAATCCCTCCAACCTACCTGCAGAGGTTGCCTGTTTCCATTCTTTCTGCTCTCCCTCAGGGCTTCAGTTATTTTTCCTCACCCAATACCAGATCAGGTTCCCCTCTCCACACCTCCCCACTCCCAGACCCACTTTCCTTCCCAGATCCTTCCCTCTTTTCCCAATTCTGATTGCTTTCTTCTCCCTCCTAGTGTGACTGAGATATCTTCACTAGAGCCTTTCAGCTTGTTGAACTTTTTGAATTCTGTGGACTATATCTTGGGTATTCTGTACCTTTTTTGGACTAATATGCACTTATTTGTGAGTACATACCATGAATGTCCTTTTGGGGCTGAATTACATCATTCAGGATAATATTTCCTAGTTACAGCTATTTGCCTATAAAACCAGGATGTTCTCATTTTTAGTAGCTGAGTAGCATTTAAGAAGATTCTACTGTATTAGGTTTGAATGACCCTTGCCTTTAACTGTCTCTCCTTGTATTTCTTCCATTGTCCCCTTTATCCTGATGCCCCTTCAGTTAAACCTGCTGTTCCAGCCGCCTTGCCATCAATGCATATCTGTTTATTCTATTTTCCTTTCTAACAATATGTCCTTGTAGCCCCTTTCCCTAATTATACCTAAACTCTCTGGTTCTATAATTGTTCCCGTAAAAGCTAGTATCTAAACAAAGGCATAGATATTAAATTATATTTCTGAGTCTGGGATATCTCACTCAGGATTATTTTTTTCTAATTCTGTCAATTTACCTGGGAACTTTATGATTTCAGTTTTCTAATGGCTGACTAAAGTTCCCTTGTGAAAATGTACCACATTTTCTTTATCAGTTCTGTGTTGAAGGATATCTAGGTTTCTCCAGTTTCTTGCCATTGTGAATAGTGCAGCAGTTAACACGGTTCAGCAAGTTTTTGTTATAGGATGAAAAATCCTTTGAATCCATGACCAAAATTGTTACAGCTGAGTCTTAGGGGTAGATCAATTGCTTTATTCCTGAAAAATTATTATACTGATTCCACAGCGATTGTACAGTTTTGCACTCTCACTAGCAATAGACTAGTCTTTCCCTTGCCCCATTTATTCAACATCATGAGCTTTCACTTGTTCTATTGATCTTAGCCATTCTAGCATAGGTAAAATAAGATCACAAAGTAGTTTTGATTTGCATTTCTCTGATAACTATGGATCCTGAATATTTCTTTATGTGACTATCAACCATTTTTGCTTCCTCAAAGAAGTATTTTTTTTTGAAATTTTTTTTCTTCTCTCATAGACTACCTCTCTAGGACAGTTTTCCTTCTCTTCTCTCCTCCAAGGTTTTCTACCCTCACCTCTCCTCATTCTGAGATCATCTCCCCATCTGTCATAGACACTTAGTGCTATGTACTTTCTTCTGACTGTTGCTTTCTTTGTTCCACATAAATCAGTACACGTGCATTCATTTTTCAGTGAATTATGGAATGCTTTTAATTTCTTTTTTCTTTCTTTTTTCTTTCTTTCCTCTTGTCTGTCAGTCTTTACCATTTTTTTTTTTTTATTTATAGAATGTCACTTTCCATGTTTTTTGGGCTTTCTATTGTTTCTATTCTTGCTGATATTCAGTTTTGATCTTTGATGCTTTGTTAGGATGGAAGAAGGTATTTCAATTCTCTTATTCTCTTCAGACTTGATTCGAAGTTTTCTTCCTAGCATCATCTGTAGGGCCTGGTTTGCAGACATATATTATTTAATCAGGTAATATCTTATGCTAAACATCTGTGGTTATTATAACTTTTTGAGAGAAAAGTCATCATACCATGTGGTGATATCTGTGGTCCTTTTGAGTCTATAGTACATCTTCCCCAACTCTTCAGGATTTTAGAAGCCGTACAGAAATGTCAGCTATACTTCTCATAGTCTACATTTATATGTTACTTGGTATTTTTCACTTGCAGCTCTTAATATTTGTTCTAGGTTCTGTATGCTTCATGTTTTGATTAATATGTGGCAAGAGGAATTTTTCTGATCCAATCTATTTTATTTTCTCAATGTTTCTTTTACATTTATGGGCATTGTTTTGGGTGGTTAGGAAAATTTTCTTTTATGATTTTGTTAAAAATATTCTTTGGCCTTTGATCTGGACTTCTTCTCTTTCCTGAATTTGTTTTGGAAGACTTGTGGGTAGAGGTGAAGATTTGCATTTAGTCTACTTGTTTCCCAGTGTGAAGTGTCCTGTAGGTTCTCATGGAGTGCCTGCTGATGTTGGAGACTGGGACAGAGCAATGAGTGTATTGGAGGGGAATTAGGAAGTGAAGATATGTGTGATCCACTTGAGATGGTGGCTGGAGAAAGAAGGGAGGCCTCAGCAGGTATTCTGCTATAAATTTTGGGATGAAACTGGGAATTGGATTTGAAAGAAAGGAGAGATATTTGAAGATCTGCAGACACCTTTCTGGGTTTCCATAGCCAAAATAGTCTATGGGTTCCAAGGGAGAGCCTGTTGAAGAGGATGCCTCAGATAATGTCATGTGGGAGAAAAGGAATTTAGGATCAAATCTGTGTGATAGGATGGAGATAAGAATACAGGAAGAAGTGAGGCCTAAGCAGGTAGACTTCTACAACATTTTCAGGTTTCAAATTTTGAAATAATTTCAAAATTATTCTTTAATGGTGGATGAAAGAATATAATGTTATTGAAGAAGAAATTGTAAAATCCAAAGCAATGATTCATGGCTTTGGAATGTTGCTCTAACTGCACAGAAGTTCATTGAAATGTATAGATGTGGGGTTTGACCTAATGATTTTTGAATGGCAACTTTATCTTAGCTGTGTGATGCTTTTTCTAATAATTGCACTATATTAAAGTGATCTTATTTTTTTAATCTCTATTCACCATGATAAAGTTGAATTCATCCCAGAGATGCAAAATTAGGTCAATACATATTTACCAATATATGTAGTTCTTCACTTGGATAGACTCAGACTGAAGCTATATAATTAGCATATTAGAAACCTCATTTGGTAAAATCCAGGATGCCTTAATCACAAAAGTCATAAAAAGAATAGAGGAAAAAGTTCATATCTCACGAAAATAAAGGCTACTATGGATAAATTAATAGCCAACATAATAATAAATGTTGAAAAGCTGAAAGGAGTCCCAATATCATCAGGGACAAGAAAACAGTAATAACTCTTTACCATGTTATTCAATACAGGCCTTGAACTGAAACTAATAAGCTTTTCAAATAAGAAAAGATAATGAAATGAAAGGATGCAAATAGGACAAAAATCAAAGTAGCAATATTTTTAAAAAATATTACTAAAATGATTCTACACTTTAGAGACACAAAGTCTCCATTAATATATATCAGTAATGAGAAACTTATAATAAAATAATAAGAAATTAACATAAGTATCTGTATTGTTTTTAAATAATGATAAGTGTGTTTGTCTATATATGTGTGTGAGTGTATGAGTCATATATGTTCATATATATATATTTATATGGAGAGATAAATATAAATATATATATTTATGGAGAGAAAGAGAAAGAGAGAGAGAGAGAGAGAGAGAGAGAGAGAGAGAGAGAGAAGAGAAAGAGAATGGGAGAGTTTAAAGACAGTGTCAGAGAGAAAGGTGAAAATGAGAGGGAGTAAGAAAAATAGATTATCTAATGCAGAGTTCCCAATCTCCCTAATTCAGTGAAACCCTACCACAATCCCTCATGTTTAATGACTGCCAAACATAAAATTATGCTTGCTGCTACTTCTTAAATTTTCCTACTGTTATAAATCACAGTGTAAATAACTGATATGCACAATATGTGATATGCGACCCTTGTGAAAGGGCTATTAGACCACAATTGGGTAGTGACTTATAGGTTGAAATTCACTGATCTAATTATATGTCATGCTGTTTTCTGCTTAACTATGTAGCAAGACTATTCTTGAAGTGCAGATTATTATCTTTACCAATGATTGTTATAGACATGTTGAAGAACATTTGATTACACTGTGAACACAAAGATTGTGTTAGTTACTGAAAAAACTCGTTCTACATGGGGTATGGTCCAGGCCTTAGCCATATATTTAATCTGCTGGCTGGATTTCAGACACACTCTTGTTACATACATTTAGTCCCAAACACTGAAGGTAAATTTAATCAGGAAACTAAAAGGAAGCACTAGTGTTTGAAAGTGACATCTAATTGAAGGACAGACTAAGTTAATAGAGAAAGATTTAACAGAATGCAGTATAATGTACATGAGTTCATTCATGAAAACATGCTGTAAAATACAGATCAGCAAAGGCAGTTGATGCCAGAAATTATGGAACCAGAAGATTAGAGGAGATTGACATAGACAGTTTGAGGTCAAGCAGAGCAATTTAGGAGAAGTTCAGAGAAGCCAGATTGAATCAGTTAGCTTGGAAAGGAGGTTGACCCAGAACAACTGAGTTGACAAGCCAGCCATAAAACAGAAAGAAGTATACAGGTTGAGCTTATTCCACAGCAAGTCACACTGAATGAAAACATCCTGGGCCTAGATAAGATTGTAAGAAGGCTAGACACTTCCAAGACTACATCTAGGTTAGAAGACTGAGGGAGTAAGCTTCTAGACAATTACATCAGATGAATATTGTTTACTTTTACAGAGACTGAAACAGTTGAGGTTGCAACCGAAGCTACAAGAATAGTTCCAAGAAGATCAAAGACTCTCATAAGCAAAACTGAATGCCTTCACTGAGTTCATCCAATTTTGTTTAACTTCCTGAAGTTTCTATGTTCAACCTCAACAGTGTGACAACTGGGGTTTAACTTCAAACCACAAGTCTTTTAGGAGACATTTTATATGTGAGCCATGTAAATAAAGAATATATGTTCTTGAAGTGTATGCAGGACATGAGAGTGGAAGAAAGTGAGAAGAAGAAAGTTCATGAACTGCAGAAGACAGAGGAATGAAGAGGATATGATTTGATTAAAAGTAATCTAAGAAAAGCACAAGGGATCCATAGATATCGGCCAAGGGTTAAAACTATACATTAAGGTCCTAGAAGTGTTGAAGACATCTAAAAGTTAAGGATCATAACATTTGGGAGTGGGATAGAGAGGATATAGTGTGCATGGTAAGTTATTTGGTATGAAAGGAAAATAAGAACTTGGAGAACAGAAATGATGATTAACGTGATGAAGTATAGGAAGACCACTGCTGAGGTGTTTTAGTAAACATAGATGTCCAAATGAGTTCACTGGATGGAGAATTGACACAATAGAGATGAGAAGTGAGATGGAAAGGGATTACGGATGTATGGCGACATTTTCTATGTTAGAAGGAAAGAAATGGTGGATATTGTTCTGAAAATTATGCAATTTTCAAAATCCATGAACAATTTTTGAGTCTGACATTGGTATATAGTATTAAGTATTCACTTAGTTTTAGAGAGTGTATTCAATAAATACAAGATGCTTTTAATGAAGTACTATCTGCTCATGGCTACATGAAGAGATATCTTTTAATATGCCAAGGGTTTTCTAGATATATGGGTTTTAGGTAAAGAACCCGCTTGTAAGTCTCAGCCTTTCCCAGGAAGTTGCTATGTTAAGACATGCGTTATTTTGTATAATTTGTGTTCTATTAAAAAAAAGGATATTATAGGAGTTTCTTCCTGTGCAACATCATAGGATTGATTATATTGGAAGGAACTATAGACACATCATTATCTTTTCAGTCTCAAATCACAATATGCACACAGGGACAAACTCAGGATGACAAAGCAGATACTCATATACTTTTTCAATGGTTACATCTAGTTCACTAGATATTCATTTCCTATTTAATTTTTTTCTTTGTTGAGAATGTTAAACTGTGGCAGAGTGGGTGGATCATTAAAGTTAAGAGGTAAATTCACAACAATCAATATTAATGTATATAGCTTAAAATGTTTAGCAGTCAATGATCTTTAGAGTGTAAGAACCTCATGGTGAAGATACCAAATATTTGAGTCGGAGAGCATGGAAAAATTCAGCAGATCATTTCATGAAGCTTCATCCCTAGGGGATAGTTTTCACAGTTCTAGAAGTTATCAAAGATCTTATCCAGATATGAACCCTGAGAGCTATAGCAACAACAAGCTTGGCGCGATAATGTCATGAACATCATGGCAATAACCAACCTCTTCATGAATGAAATGAAGGCCTATTTCACAAGATTAAACCTGAACCTGGCAGTGTTTTCATGGACAAGTACATGTGGCTCAAAATTTCCATATATTCAGAGATGCCCCTGCAATAAGTACATACTGGTAATACTATGTAGGCTCGATGGATTCTAGTAGAAGTAATAGTAGTATCGGTATTAATAATTGTGGTTGTTGTTTTGATTTTTGCTGTGTTTTGCTTTGCTATGTTTTCTCTTTCAAGCATCACATATACTATGGAGAGAGTAGTGGTGGTGGGGTAAGAATAAAATTGGCAAGATTAAAATGCAGATAGGAGTGGACTTGACTAAAAAAAGGGTATGTATGAAATACACAGAGACATTTAAGTAGAAAATGTTCTAAACCTTAAAAACCAACCAAACAAACAACAAACCTAAGTTCATTTATGTTGGAAGTTATCAATAAAGCCTGGTTCCAGTGATACAGAGACAGTTTTGAGTTTTTCATGGATATGATATCAAATATTTTACCACCTTCTACAGGAGACCAAACCTGCGGTGATCATGAAAACTTATAATCTCTTCATAAGACTTTGTCCCTTTGGAGATATTAACAAGAAACCCATAAGGATCTTTTTAAATTAGGAAATAGACAGAGTTTCAAGAATGATTTTGTCTCCCAAAGCCAGTCCTGTCATTGCCACTGCAGGTGAAATGGAAATTGTCATTCTGGAGGGAGGTGAGGTAACAGAGTCACAGTCTTTTATCACAGGCATGAGCTGCCTCCTTCCCCCAGTGCTTGTTATTATGAAGTCAGGATCTGTAGAGTGCACTCACAATACTGCAGAGGCAAGGAGCCAAGTGAGTACTTTATATTTTAGAGTGTGCTGCAGAGACAGTGAAGAAAAGAGGCCTGAAAAAAAAATTCTGCTCTGGTAATGGGAATCTGGCATAGAAACATATCTATAGAACAGAAACAAAAAGCACAAGTATAACTCCATAGCCAAGAGTTGAGTGAGAAATTTAGACCTGTTCCCAGCCTGTGCCTGTACTTATTGGTTCCTGTTGTACAATAAGTCCCATAGAATGTGACTGTGGTTAAAACAGCCTATCTATGAATGTGCTGAGGAATTGTGGTAAGAAGTAGATGTGATATCTACCTTTTTCTTACAATATCTGTAGGATTATCTTTGCAAACACTGTTATTATATGTGAACGTTTTGTGTTTTCACTTCATAGTTAACATTGGAACAGAAGTATAAGAAGAACATAAACATGGGAATGTGCATAATATTTATAGAATCTGTCTAGAGTAAAATTTATTCTTAAGTGTCTGTATATTTTTAGGTTATAGATGCAGTAAATGTGTGTGTATTGAATGAATCCTGATATAATAACTGGTTTAAAACCTCCAGTTTTAAATCAGGAAGATAACCTTGAAAGTAAGTTATTTATGAATACCAGGGTAGGACCAGATATTCTTGATTTCTGTTTGGAGAATATTTTCCTTTTAGCATATTTATGATTCCTTTTAATGTATCTTTCCTGTATCTCCTTTATTTGAGTATATTAAAAAATTTATTATAATAGGTTCATCAAAATAAGAAGTAGGAAATATATAGAGTTTTAAATAAAATTAGAATTAATTTTAAATTTAATTATAATTTAGTAACTTAAATTTCTTTTCATATTAACTCAGCATGTTAGTATTTCATGTTATACTCTGTACCAAGAAACAAAGTAATAATTCATCTGTTGTTAACAATAGAGCCTTTAATCTTAAATCATAACAATGCATATTTCCAGGAACACCATAAACATTAGATCTATCTTATGCTTATGAAATCAACCTGGAAGATGGGACAGCTTTCTGTCAGGTCAGACTGTGCATAAGACATGTATTTTATTAAAATCTCCACAGCCTTATGTATACATGCCATTTGCCTATGAAATGGGCCATGATGTAAAAATGGAAACTTATTTTTGAAAAAGTTCATGTATTTACTATTTTGATTGTGTGTGCATGTATGTTTTGCTTGGATGCATATATATGTCCTGTGAGAATGTAGGGAAAGGAAAGGTATAAGATTGAATACAGACATGGGATTTTAACATGGCTCAGTACAGGATAGTGTGAAAAATTAAGAACACTCTGTATCTGACCTGGTTACATTCCTTCAGAGCAAGGAAGAAGGAAAGTATCTCTTATAAACTGACTCATGAAGTCACTGAAATTGGCCCTGAAGTGATTATTGTGAGATCTTTGGAAGCATAGAAATTGAGGAATGCAACTTAACTTCTCCTTGAGTGAAAATATGCATGAGTGAGTATAAGATTAAGCATTCTGATTGGCTGTCTTGGAGTATTACTAAGGATATGTTATTTTTGGATGGTATGTCAGTGAATATATGGGACTGAAAGATCATAATATAATGGACAATTGTGCTGTGGAGAGCTGGACATAATAGAGCAGCTTTTGTTTTCTACTTCCATGAGTGACATAAGACTATGTTCAAACTGTTAAGAGAGAAATCAGTTGGACCTTAGCAATGGTACTGTTTATTAGTTGCTATGTTGATCCAAACTATGATCAGGTAAGAAATGCTGTTCAATTTGAAAACTACAGTTCAATAAACATACAATAAAAATAAATGTTTTTAAAATTATATTTGCGATTATACACTTAATGCTTCACAAAGCAAAGTACAGTGAATATTTAAACGTGAGAATATTGGATTTCTATTTAAATGATCACACTGTACTTCTATGTACAGAATACTATGGCTGTGAAGACAAACACACATTTCTAGACTGGTCAGAACGACCTTACAAACGTGAACACAGAAGTGGTCTCAAACTGGTGGACACTGTTCACTGTTATTTTTTTCATTAAGATGTTTTTTCTCTCACTACAGTGAAAGCAGATGGATACAGGAATACTCGATTTTGAACCATGTGGTACACATCCTTTTTTGTCATTGGCAGTTAAGGAGTCTCATACAACACAACAGCTCTTATCATTTATCTTCTTATCAAAAATTATGAGTAATTGCTGCCATCCTCATAGAAATAGTGGCACAGGTTCACTGGAATCATCTCTCTGTGAATGGCATGGCCTCTCAGTAAACACAACTCCAGGTAGGTAAAGCTACAGAAAGCTTAAAAGTAACTTTCATTCACCTGACGTAATTGTCATCTCAGAGGCTTACTGCTGAATGAGCTCACACTTTCTAGTTCTTTCTGAACTCTGGCTGGTGGGTTCAATCAGAAATTCTTGCTCAATTATTTTCCCACATGACTGACTCAGTCTGGCTTCTCTTGGCTCCTCATGCAATAGGGATCCTTGGCCTCAAAGTTTAGATATCTGTTCAAATATTCTTGCTTCTTATTCTCTGGATTCAACTGCCTTAGCTGACCTACACTACACTGCATGAACTCACTAATGAACTCAACTCTGCTGCACTGCACTCATTGTACTGACTCCTAACTGACTCACTCTCTTTTTCTGCTTGACTCTTATAGTTTCTCTTTCCTATGCTGTTCTGCTGAGAGTTGGACATATCCCATCTCTGACTCATCTTGTCTAATATTTCTCTGATTCATCACTTTGTTCCTCAGTCAGACTTAACTTTCAAACATGGCTGTTTTCTTCTACAAACTAAATTTAACTTCATTGTTGGGATTAAAAGTATGCACTAAGGGCTTGTATATATTCCAGCCAGTTGGATTAAAGGTGTATCATTCCAGCTAGATGACACAGACCTAGAAGTTCTTTGGATGTTACAAATGAAGCTCAGAATCTCTTTTTTCTATATGTGATTAAACATGGTGCTATCCTCAAGCACAGTCAAATCTTTACAGACTACCTTTATGCTGTGCAACCATCAATGCTCACATTGGTCATGGTGGATGATTGCTCTGTGGAACCCAATAATCTTGGTGGATTCCCAACTTGCTGTTGAGCCATAGTCACCCATTCCTCTCATGGGCGAGATGGCATGGAATCTTTTGAGGCCCTAACTGGTGTGTAAAATTCTATTTTGTGCTTATCAGTTCATAGATCATGAACTGCTACTAGATATGCTTGAGTGGTCTGCAGATTAATGCTCCCCTGATAGATACTGGATGATGTGAAAAGTAATCCTATTGTATTATATATATAATTATATAATACCATATATTATATATATATATATAATATATAATATATATAATCAGAGAGATATTATTCTCATTACTTCTCCTTTGATTCTAGATGAACTAAACATTGTGTATTGGTTCACGAAAGGGAGCTGACAAGACTGCAGTGAGCATATGGACAACACAAATTGGACATAGCATTTTTTACTACTTTTTTATACTATATTTATAAAATTTTATTTTTATAAAAAGCAGAATGGTTGATCTTGGAAGATTGGAAAGTGGGTGTCACTAGGGGAAATTATATAACACTCTCCAATAATCAATAAAAGTATTTTGTTGGAAAACAGAATTGCTTTATTTAAATTTTATGATAGTCAATGAAGTTGATTTCTTTACAATATGACTAGCAAATAAAAGTATATTCTGATAATCTTACATTGTGTTCATTTATATTGCCTGTCACTACTCCTTGTTTCTCACAGGCCAACATTACATCATCCTGAGTCCTGCATTTCTGAGGGAACTTGATTGTTCTCCTTCCATCAATATGTACATTCTGGGGGATTGAGAAATCCACAGTAACAAGCATGAGAATTTCCCACTTCTGTCACAGTTTTTCAGATGAGTTCTTTTTTTATATGGTCTACACTGGCCTTTTCCCCCTAATGAAAAATAATTTCTGTTTCATCCTCTCAGTACCTCCATGGATTAAAGATGTTTCTCTTTATAATAGACTATAATCGCTTGATATTATTCTTTTGACCAAACAGCTACAGTGGCCATAGTGTAAAGGAAATTGTCCTGAATGACAGAATGGACTTCTGAATATGGCAATAAGAATCATTTTTTTATTACAAACTACAATTGGAATTTTTGGAAATTCCTCTCTTATACTCTACTATCTCATCAGTTACCATAGAGAATACACATTAAAGACCACAGATTTCATTCTCTTTCACCTAATGACAGCCAATACCTTGATCATTCTTTCTTCAGGAGTGCCCCAAACATTGTCAATTTGGGGATTGAAGGAGTTCCTGAATAATTTTGGATGTGAGCTCCTATTGTACATTCAAGGTTTTGGTAGAAGAATGTCCATTTGTACCACCTGTCTTTTGAGTGTCTTCCAAACCATAAGTATAAATCCCAGGAAACACTGTTGGAAATATCATAAAGTCTTAGCTTCAAAAGTTATTGAGTGCTCCATTTCCTTCTTCTGGGTTTTGCACATGTTGATTAATTTCATTTTCTTTCTATACACAACTATCAAAAGGAATCAAAAAAATGTCACAAGAATACGAGATTTTGGATACTGTTTCCTTATAGGGAGTGATGATATTAGTGACTTCATCTATACAGCATTGGTGGTGTGTCCTGAAGTTTCCTTTACTGTGTTCATTGTCTGGTCCAGTGTCTCCATGATTGTCATTCTGTATAGACACAAGCAGAGAGTTCAACACATCCATAGCCCTCATAGTACCAGAAGAACCTCCCCTGAATCCAGGGCGATTCAGAACATTCTTGCATTATTATCTACATTTCTGACCTGCTATACTCTCTCCTCCATCTTAAGAGGCTGTATTGCTCTTTTTCATAATCACAGTTGGTGGCTGATGAACATCAATGTTCTCATTTCTCTGTGTTTTCCCTCTATTGCTCCATTTGTTCTCATCAGTCATTACTCCATTGTGTCTAGGTTCAGTCTGTACTGGTTAAGAAAAAAAAATCTATTCCTAAGTTAAATATATGTAAATATAAGTATTTCTTGATATCCAATTGTTTATTCACTTATCACCCTAAAAGATCAATAAGGAAAATTAAAGTATCAGCTCCTTGTCTATGTAAATGAACCAAAATGTGCTTGGGAGTTTTTCTTACTGCTTGAGTTAACAGCTTATGTGAGCTGATCATAAAATGTTTGGCCCATTGTACTCTTCAATTAATATCTAATAGAGGTTTTTTGCATTGCTTAGGTGATGCTAGTGAGCAAACTGTCAATAAAGCTGCCCTTCATTTGGCTTGCATTCTGTCACGAATTCTTGGTTGATTGACTGCTGCACAGACAAGTTTTAGGTATGATGTTTTAACTGAAAGGCAAACGGAGAAGATGGATGACCATAAACTTGTGCTTCAGGTAGCACTTGTCCCATGAAAGATAATTTAGTCTGAAACAGAACCAAAAAATTTCATCATAATTTCCCAGATACTTTACATGCAGGTGCTCCAGAAAAATCCCTATTTGACTCTTCTTGACCTTGTCCAACAGTCTTCAACAAAGCCTGGGAGTATAGACAGATGGTCACCTAGGACAAAATCTGTGATTCAAGTCTTCTACCATGTATCAAAATCAATTAAAAATGAATTAAATTTTTGATGTGATCTTGAGCATTGTTTGCTAGTATTTTTTCTTTAATTCATTAATTAAACATAGGTTCTTTTCTCATGATATATAATCTGAATACAGTTTACTCTTCCTCTCCCCATTCCTCTAACATCTCTTACCCAGATGTATCTTCCTTTAGTCTCATTAAGAAAGGACAGGCTTATAAGTCATAACTATGAACACACCAAAATACAATATATGATTGAACAAAAAAAATTGTCATATCAAAATAAGGCAAGACAAGACAGGATATACAGAAAGTAGCTTTAAATTAAGGCACAAGAACCAGAAATATATTTATTTCCACATTCATGGGTCCCATAAAAGTCATAAACTCAAAGCCATATTATAAATATATAGGACCTAGTGCAGAGCAATTGAGTTTTGCTACTTCAGTCTCTGTGATTTCACATGATACAAATCTCAAAAAAATGGTAAATCACACATTTTTTAGAAACTATAATACATATCAGTAACCATGTTGTATAACAATGATAAATGTGTGTGTATGGGTGTATGTGTTTGAGTGTGTGTGTGTGTAAGACAGAGAGAGACAGAGAGACAGGGAGACACGGAGACACAGAGACATGGAGACAGAGACAATAGAAAGAGTGTGTAAGAACATCAGAGAGCAAGTGTGAAAGAACATCAGCTGTCACCACCCAGGGGCCATGCACAGACTGAATTCACCTCAAAGAAGGACTGGAAATGTAAAGG
Organism: Mastomys natalensis; assembly: GCA_021653895.1. Taxonomy (NCBI): domain Eukaryota; kingdom Metazoa; phylum Chordata; class Mammalia; order Rodentia; family Muridae; genus Mastomys; species Mastomys natalensis. The sequence continues at coordinate 77,788 of JAJTUV010001609.1, read as the reverse complement.
AGACAGAGAGGCGAGAGAAACATAGAGCCATGACAAATTTTTTTGATCAAAGCTCAAAGTTTAATATTCAGCACTTCATGTGTATATTTAGGGAAAGCACCACCTTATCCATGCTTTGTTTTAGGTTGATTATGTTGCAAGGTAAGCTCAGTGGGCAGTCTATTCTTCTAAATTCCTGTAGGAAATTGTATGGGCAGCCAGGGTAGATGCTTCCTCCTTGGTCTTGTTGTGGCAAGGTTTATTGTGGTAAACAAGGTCTTATTCAGCCTGCTCAAGGCTGGTGGAGGGCACAATTATTAGCTAATATATTCCATGCAGATTTCCCATAGCTATTGAGATCACTTCAAAAATAGCATTAAAGTGCTTTTTGTGGTCCTTGTAACTGGTAAAACAGGGTCAGCCAACACTGTTCATGATTCATGAATACTATCATTGACAACACAAACCAAAGCCAGCAATTTGTAGAATTTTCAGAGAATGGATATGAATAGAATACAGATAGCTGAAGTCACAGGAGGTCAGAGACTAGAGAGTACAAACTGTACAGGGTGCCATCCCTTAAGAGTTCCAAGGATCTGGTCAGGATTAATATCTGAGATTCTTATAACAGACAACCTTCAGTGACTGCCTCCCATTAAAATTAACTCTCTGAAGTTCCCGTGATGATACTGACAGGGTTACATGAGTAGGATGAATATCATTTGGTTCAAACCATAGAGAGACAGTTAGAGACAACCAAGAAATGTTGAGATGCGGAGAAGTATCCTTTTCAAGGGAAGACCCTCTCAATTGGTCTTCCATTATCATTGGCTGTCTCTGAAATAAAATACATAAAAGGAACACATCATGGAACAAGAAAGTTGTATTTACATACATACACACACACACGCACACACACACACACACACACAGGCGAGTTCACTTCTGAGAGAGGATGTATCAGATTTCTTTAAGATGTCATATTTTAGAGACTCCTCATAGTTCCATCAATGCTTCTGCCCTAGGTTCACACTAGCTTCTCTCAGTATAATTAGTGATTGTTTTGTTATTTGTTTAAGGAACACATGATATTCAGAGGAAACTGTGGTGGATGCTTAAGAAATGAAAGGAATCAGAAAGAAATAATCATTTTTAAACATGTCTAAAACACATATGCTTATATGAAGCACTCAAAGGTTTTAAGTAATACATGTTGTAAATCTAAAAGTTCATTAAGTTGATGTGTGTTGGAATTAGTAATTGAAGACTGGAATCCGAATCAATACAGAGACTTCTCCAACTTTCTCATTGTTCTGACCTTAAAGTTTTTATAACTTTCCAGAGTACACCTGATCAGCCTTCACAGGTCTTAAAAACTCAATCATTCCCCAAAACACCTTACCCCTTGGAAAAATTCACAAGAAACACTCTTCAACGTGTTTTTATTAATTAACACTTGGAAACTTTGTATAGATGATCTTGTCTCTCCAAGCCAGTGCTGTCATTGCCAATGAAGTTGAAATGAAAATTGCAGTTCAGGAGGGAGGTGAGGTCACAAAGTCACAGACTTCTACCTTGGGCTTAAGTTGGCTCTCTAACAGAACTGCTTATTAATGAGTCTGAATCTGCCCAGTGAATCCAGCATCCTTCAGAGGAAAGGAGTCAGGTGAGCACTTTGTATTTCAGTCTGAGTGGCAGTGTCAGCAAAGCAAAAAGCCCTAGGTAAATGTTCACATCTGCTAACAGGGAACTAATATAAGAAGAGATATTGGGAATGGACAGAGAGGACAAGAATAAATCTAAAATAAGACATGATTGAACAGGTAGTTGTGTTCCTGACCATGTACTATTCCCTGTCATTTCTTACTGAAATATAATTCCCCTACTAAATGTAACTGTGGAAAACACCAGGGTAATGCAGCCCATCTTTGGAAGTGCTGAAATATTATGAAAATAAGTCAATGTGATAACTCAACTTACCTTAAAGTGAAACTGACTCTTTGTTTTTCTAGCTCATGGCTTGGCTAAAGAAATAATGTTACTGCCTATGTCCTACACCTATGTATGCCAAAGAAAATGTCAACTGGAGAGGACAGCAGTGGGGCATAATTTATGTTATGTACACAATATATGTTATGTACACACTTAAAACATAACAATTATAATTCCCCCTTTACAATCAACTCTTAGATTTTTTTAAAAAAGTGAATATTTTTGAGTGAGAATATTTGGTTTCAGTGATGTGACTAGTGTGACCACAGTGTAACTATTTGTTCAGAATCCTATCGCTGTGAAGACAAACGTTCAGAATGGGCTCAGTGACCTCACAGAAGTGAGTTCAGGGGTGGTCTCACACCGTGGTGGACATTGATCTTTTTTCTCTTGTGTTTAACAATTCATCTTACTTCTCTAAGCTGATTTCAGGTCGATTCTCAAATACTGAATTCTCAAGCTTGTGGCACAGATACTTAGTTATTGTCATAGAAAGTCACAGCCACTCTTAGGAAAACCATCTTCTTAATACTTGAAACTTTTTCAATTCTCACAGATATGGCAGGGTAGCTCCACTGGCATTTTGCTAGAAATGTGCCTGGGCACTCAGCAAGCCAACAACTTCAGGTAAATAGATTACAAAAAGGTTGCAATTATTTGGGCGATTTTCTTGTTCCCTGTTGGATAGTGTGTATCCTAGACTGCTTCATATTTCCTGCATATATGATCATTAGATAAAGCAACAAAAACACACACATGTATTTTTGATACTATTCTGTAGAACATTTTAATGAACTAACATCTCTGTATGATTGCTCACAAATCTTGTATATGTTTGTTTGGATATTGATCTCCAAATGTGACTATGTGAGTTTCATATGAAAACACGAGCTGCCAATCCTTTAAAAACCTAAGACCAAACTCATTGTTCATTTTTAATAAGGGGAACAAAAGACATCATATCATATCTCATGGGAATTTCACAAAGTAAAGCATGACTTGGAATCCTGTTTATAATGTATGAATAAATTCCTTAAGCTTTTCAAGGGTTTATGTATATACAGAATTTTATCTGTTCAGTATCTGTATTGATGATGAGCCATGGTGATCTTGAATTTCCAGAACTGTAGTCATCTATACTCAAATGTGGCATTTTCAGCTATTTTTCTACAATTTTATTCATTTAAAATTCATTTCACTGTTTACATGCATTTTAAATTAATTTCAACATTATAGCTTTCCTTTGTGATTTCTCTAATTAGTGTTTTGATTGTCTCATTTCTTCTTTGTCTAGTGTGTATTCACTAACTCAAGTTTATGTGTTCCATGGAGAATTCCCCTACTCTCTTACCATGTGTGCTTCCTTCTCATCACCAGAATGTCTCATTGAAGCATTTTATAACCCCATCATAGACCATTTTTCATATATACTCCTTCCCATATAATCATACTTAAAGTTTTTTAAGTGAAAAACAATATTGAGACAGAATCTATAGAACTGATCTTTTGTAAGCTGGATTATTTTACTTAATAGATTGTTTACATTTATTCTTTCCTGTAGTCATCCCCTAGTGTGTTGTATAGTGGCAGTGCACGGACAAACGGAGATAGTAAGTATCTGGTATTTCCTTAAAGCTCAGATAATTTCCTTAGTTTATTGTAACTTCTTCAGTTTTCAGGCTTCAATACCCATCCTATCCCAGTTCTTGGATGTTCAGTTTACAGTCTTCACAGCTTATAAGTGCATAGAGCAACATGTCCCCACAGGGGCTTCTTGGTTCAACCTGGTTCTGAATCCAAGCTACTAATGTCATAATCTGCAATGGTATCTCTCCTGGTCTAAAAAGAGTTTTGGGACAACTTGACTTACAGGAATAAAGTGTTATGTCCTGAGAATTTCCTCCCACTGCACTGAACAGATGTACTGACTAACTCATTGCTTATGCCCAGCCCCTAACACATCAAATCTCTTCAGGACTTGGCACATGTTCTCCCACTGAGTCCAGAGGACACAATCCAAGCAGTGAAATGGATTCCACAGCCTGACTACAGCATTAGGTACAGCTCCTACTTCAGTTGCTAGTGAATGAGAAAATATTCTGAGTGAGGTAACCCAGACTCCAAAAGACGTGTATGGCATATGCAACCTTATAAGTGGGTATTAACCATAAATTACAGGATAAGCACACTACAATTCACAGATACAAAGAAGCTCAACAAGAAGGAAGCCCTAAGTGAGAATACTCAAATTGCACATATTGTTTTAATAGTGACACACTCTATTTCCCCAATAGCTGTCATAAATCAGATTTTGTCTTCTATAATGTTTCATCTGCAATTTTTTTTGCCAATTATTATACTTTTGAGAATTCTGTGAAATTGTATTTCAGTGGATGTCCCCAGATCTATGTGCTGTAATATGTCATAAGAAATAGCTCTTAATGTATTAAGATATATATTATCATCACTTTTACCATCATTTTAATGCATTTTATTGGCTTAATAAAATTTTCTTATATATGACCATAGATATATTATGAATGACTGGTATTATTAATTTTTTATTACACATCATTTAATGTTAGATGAGAAATATCTTAAGTTCTTCATTTTAAGGTATGTAATACTTGTTAAAATTACCATCTTTTGAACTATGAATAGAAAATACAAATATGTTCTCATAGTCTTAGATTATGCTTGGTACTACTGACATTCTTTTTTCATTGCTTCTCACAAACCTAATAATCTTGCCCATAACATCGCTGCATATTCTATGATTATGATAGCATGTTTCCAATCCACAGGTAAGCATTCAGCAACCTTACAATTGTATGTATAATTGTATATAATTGGTACTGTCAGAACCTCCAAAAAACCTTGTTAGATTTCATAGACTACATAGAATTTACTCTATGCTGACATTGTATTCCTGAGCTCTAAGGAAACTTTAAGGATTTCTGTAGCTCTTGAGATTGTTAATACATTTTATTCGTTTTTGATCAGAAAAATGGGTATGTGGCTGTAGGTGAGAAAGGAGATCCTTGGTCCCAAGAAGGCTGGATGCAGTGTGTGGGGGAATTCGAGGGTGGGGAGGTGCGAGTGGGGGTGTAGGTGGGGCACATCCTCATGGAAGCAGGAGGAGGAGTGATGGGATAGAGGGTTCTGGGTGGGATGGAAATGAGGTAAGGGGATAACATCTGAAATGTAAATAATATATCCAATAAAGAAAGAAAGAAAAAGAAAAATGGGTATGGCCATAATCTAAAGAAAATCAGGCCCAATCACAGAATGGAATTCTGGAATATGACAATCAAAATTATTTTCTTATCACAAATTATAACTGGAATTCTGGGAAAATTTTCCCTTTTTATCTACTATCTAATCTACTATACAGAACATACAGTAAGGCCCTCAGACTTGATTCTCATGCACCTAACAGGAGCTAATGACTTGATAGTTATCTCTACAGGAGTTCTCTTCACAAAGGCAGCTGTTGGGTTGAAGCAGTTTGTAAATGGTGTTGGATGCAGATTAATTTTTTACATTCAGAGAGTTGGCCAGAGTATGTCTATTGATATCATCTGTCTCTTGAGTGTCTTTCAGGCCATCATCATCAATTAAAGTCTATCCTGTTTTGTGAGTCAAAAAGCCAAAGTTTCAAAGTACATTGGCTGCTCCATTTCCCTTCTCTGGGTCTTGTACATGTTTATACATTGCATTTACTTTGTGAACATATTTATCAAAAAAATTAACAAAAATGTGACAGGTCACCGAGATTTTAAATACTGCTTCATTGTGAGGCATGATAAAATCAACAAATCACTCTGTGTAGCTTCAGTGGTATGTCCTGAAATCTTCTATTATCTGGTCATTGCCTGGTCCAGCTGCTCCATGATTGTCATTCTGTACAGACACAAGCAGAGGGTTCAATACATCCAACACAGTCATGTTTCAAGTAGAAACTCTCACAAATCAAGAGTCACCCATAATAACCTAACACTATTTTCTTTCTTTTTGACCTTTTATACTCTCTCCTCCACCTTAATTTTAGGATTGCTTTTGTATACAATCACAATTGGTGGCTGAGGAACATAACTCTCCTTGTTTGTCTATCTTTTCCCTCTTTTGGACCCTTTATTTTGAGGAATTATGATTCTTTTATACCTAGAAACAATTTGTTCTGGATAAGGAATAATACCTCTTAGTCTTATTTAAATATTTCAATGATATGTTTTGCTTGGTTTCCAGTTGTTAACTAACACTCTTCCTCAAAAGGTCAATAGATATAATTAAATCAGTCGTTCATTCCTTTTTTAAGATTAGCCAAAACAATTGTTGCAGTTAGCTGGTTGAATCAGTAGCCTACCCGAGCTTTCTATATTGCGTGAGGCTCATTTCAATTTTTTAACTCAAAGCTTGAGAGTCTTTGCTTACCTGCTGTTCAAAGAAACCAGAAAAGAAAAGTTGTCAATACAACTCAACTTCTCGTGCCTTTCATGCTGTCAGGGCAATTGACTGATTGGGGATTTCACAGACAGCCTGTGGGTTCTACATTCTTACTGGAGGAAACTGACATCATGGCTGGCCGTGTATTTCTTCAAGAGGCCCATCACAATTGCTACAGCCTGAACAAGGATTATAAAAATAATATTGTTTCTGTAACCTCTTATCAAAACCAATTCAAAATGAATGAAGTTTTTGAAATGATCTTGAGAATTGTTTGCTGATAGATTACTGAGAAAAATTTTTTATCAGCAATGATATTTGATTATTAGTTTTCTTTGTTGATGTTCTGTCTTTATCTGGTTTGGCATCATGGCAATGCCGGTTTCATCAAAAGAAATTTGAAGAAATTACTACAGCCAGTATGGAAATCAGTTTTGTGGTCCCCAAAACTGTTAAAATGAAAGTATCATTTGACTCAGGTGTTCTATGCTTGGGCCTATACACAAAGAGCCTCATATTATAACATAATAATATTTACAAATGTATAATCATTGCTGATCTGTTAAGACCTGACCAGATGGAGGATGGCAAGATTTACATGTCGTTATTGATGGGACAATCAATTGTAATACTTTAGCGTGTACATATCTGCCCAGCCTTAGTGCTAATTATGGATTAATATAATCATAAAGCTTATATATATTTTTTTAATCTGGAAAGTGAATGATGTAAGGTGAAGTAGAAGCCCCTGATTGAGGGTAAATATTTTCCACAACTATGAGACTTCTAAAACACTTGAGAACCAGATATTGCTTTATAGTATAAAGGACTCATTGCATAAATACCAGCTGCTCTGAACTCATGTCATGCCCATGATTAGATTTATATATAGTGGTAGCTTTCAGTATGCCAAAGGTCTTTGCAGACGTATGGATGTAAGGTTTTCATTCTGGTAATAAATCTCAACCTGTCCTTGTAAGTTACAATGTAATAAGAGCCATTATTTTGTATAATTAATGTTGTATAAGATAAAGGATACAAAAGGTATAAGATGTGTAAACTGATGTAATGGGTATAAAAAATGGGCCATGGTATATTCAAGTCTCTCCTCGTAGGCAATGGTATAGGACTGATATGGTCAGAAACTGTTGATCATTGTCATATCAGTCTTAGATCATAATAGCCACAACTGGACATGCTCAGCTGACAGAGCAGGTACTCAAATATCTTTTCAGTGCTTTGATTTAGTAACTCTGTCTGTGCATATACCACAAGATGCTTGTCATGATCACTATTCTCTCACAAAATATACTAAAGCACATATTCCATAACCTCCAGAACCCTGACCTGAAGAACCAGTAATTCATATTTTCATATGTTAGAAAAATAAATGTAAGGTTTTTTTTTGAGGGGGTAGGCCACAAAGAAAGGAAATCAATGATATTATTCTTTGCTGGATCCTGCAAAGTTCAATAGTTACTTGCCATGGAAGATGTGACAATTACTTCAAACAGGGTCTTGAGTGGTATGGGGTACATAAAGTTTTCTTGGACCGATTTTAGACCTGTGCTACAGGAATGAATTTCATGTCTGGCACTGCAATATTGGGCAAAAGTCTATGGCTTGAGTAGTCAAACTTATGCAAGAAACTTCTGTTGTTATTTTTCTAAATCACAATTCTGTCAAATTAACTTGTAGCGATTATATTTATACCTATAGACACTTAGGGTTCTAAAAGTTGATGAGAGGATTATTTTTTGCATTGGGCAGAATTAAATGGAGCAATGTCTATAACTTTGCAGTGTTTTGAGAATAAGAAGTTAGGAATGGCTTTTTGGCTGGGGCAGACACCTAACTAGTCTGCTCCTGTGGAGACACCATATCCTGAGCCATCCTAGAGGAGCCACTGCCCTCAGGGCAGTGGGTAAGAACCCTCTCACACTACCCCATGCCACAGAGTTACAACTGGGAGCCAGGGGTACTCAGGAACCATCAGCCCTCCCTCACCCCTCCAAGAATACCTCTTACCTTCTGCTCTGTGCCTGATCCTTTTGGTTGGGACAGATACCAAGCTGGTATGCTCCTGTGGAGACACCATACCCTGAACCATTTTAGAGGATTCACTCCACTCAGACCAGTGAACATGTAGCTAGTCTGCTCCTGTGAAGACACCATATCCTGAACCATCCTAGAGGAAGCACTGAACTCAGAGCAGCAGAATTTTAGAATTTAGGCCTGAGTCCCAGGAGTTCTTCCACCCAGGAACTTAGCATCACAGGATCACAGAGACATCTGGACTCTGGGGAGTTCTGACACAAACAAGATAACTGGAAAGACAGACTCCACTCAGACACCATGAACACAGGAAACACTAGAATTAACCAGATGGTGAAAGAAAAGCAAAAGAACATAAGCGACAGAAACCAAAGTTACTTGGAATTATCAGAACCCAGTTCTCCCATCATAGCAAGCCCTGGACACCCCATCACACCAGAAAAGCAGGATTCAGAATTAAAATCATTTCTCATGATGATGATAGAGGATTTTAAGAAGGACATAAGTAACTCCCTTAAAGAAGTAGAGGAGAACACAAGTAAAAAGTAGAATCCCTTAAATAGGAAACACAAAATTCGCTTAAAGAATTGCAAGAAAACACAACCAAATGGGTGAAGGAATTAAACAAAACCATACAGGATATAAAAACGTAAGAAGAAACAGTAAAGAAATCTCAAAAGGAGACTACCCTGGAGATATAAAACCTAGGAAAAAGATCAGGAGTCATAGACGAAAGCATCACCAACAGAACACAAGAGGTAGAAGAGAGAATCTCATGTGCAGAAGATACCATGGAAAACATTGACACAACTGTCAAAGAAAATGGAAAATGCAAAAAGCTCCTAACCCAAAACATCCAGGAAATCCAGGACTCAATGAGAAGACCAAACCTAAGAATAATAGGTATAGATGAGAGTGAAGATTCCCAACTTAAAGGGCCAGTAAATATCTTCAACAGAATTATAGAGGAAAACTTCCCTAACCTAAAGAACAAGATGCCCATAAACATACAAGGAGCCTATAGAATGCCAAATAGCCTAGAGAAGAAAACAAATACATTCCATCACATAATTATCAAGACATCAAATACACACACACACACAAAAGAAAAAATACTAAAAGCAGTAAGGGAAAAAAAGTCAAGTAACATATAAAGTTAGAACTATAAGAACACACGAGACTTCTCTTACCAAAGACTATAAAAGTCAGAAGATCCTGGACTAATATCATACAGACCCAAAGAGAACACAAATACCAGCCCAGACTACTATACCTAGCAAAACTCTCAGTCACTCTAGATGGGGAAACCAAGATATTCCATGACAAAACCAACTTTTCACAATATATTCCCAGAAACCCAGATTTCAAAGGATAACTGATGGAAAATGCCAACACAAGGAGAGAAACTACAACATAGAAATAGCAAGGAAGTAATCTTCCAACAACCCCAAATGAAGATAGCTACACAAATATAATTCCACCTCTAATTGCAAAAATAACAGGAAGCCACAATTCTTTTTCCTTAAATCTCTTAACATCAATGGACTCAATTTGCCAATAATAAGACATAGACTATCAGACTGGATTTACAAACAGGACCTAGAATTTTGCTGCATACAGAAAACACATCTCAGTGACAAAGACAGACTCTACCTCAGAGTAAAAGGATGGAAAACAATTTTCCAAGCAAATGGTCCCAAGAAAAAAGTTGGAGTAGCCATTCTAATATCATATAAAATCAACTTTTAACCAAAAGTAATCAAAAAAGATAAGGAAGAACACTTCCTACACATCAAAGGAAAAATCTACCAAGATGAACTCTCAATTCTGAACATCTATGCTTCAAATGCAACCACATACATAAAAGAAACTTTACTAAAGCTCAAAGCAAACATTGCATGTCACACAATAATAGTGTGGGATTTCAATACTCCACTCTCAGAAATGGACAGATCATGGAAACAGAAACTAAACAAAGACACATTGAAATTAACAGAAGTTATGAACCAAATGGATTTAACAGATATCTATCGAACATTTCATCCTAAAACAAAAGAATAAACCTTTTTCTCAGCAGCTGATCTTAACTTCTCCAAAATACACCATATAATTAGTCATAAAACAGGCATCAAAAGATACAAGAAGATTGAAATAATCCTTTGCATTCTATCAGATCACCACAACTAAGGCTGGTCTTTAATAATGACAAAACCAATGGAAAACCCACATGCACGTGGAAACTGAGCAATACTCTACTCAATGATGACTTGGTCAAGGAAGAAATAGAGAAAGAAATTAAAAACTTTTTAGAACTTAATGAAAATGAGGACACATTATACCAAAACTTGTAGCAATCCATGAAAGCAGTGCTAAGAGGAAAACTCATAGCTCTGAGTGCCTACAAAAAGAAACTGGAGAGAGCATACATTAACAACTTGACAGAACACCTGAAAACTCTAGAAGAAAAAGAAGCAAATACACCCAAGAGGAGTAGACGTCAGGAAATAAACTGAGGGCTCAAATCAACCAAGTAGAAACAGAAAGAACTATACAAAATATCAACAAAACCAGGAGCTGGTTTTTTGAGAAAATCAACAAGATAGATTAACCCTTATCTAGGTTAACCAGAGGGCACAGAGACAGTATCCAAATTAATAAAATCAGGACTGAAAAGGGTGCATAACTACAGAAACTGAGGAAATTTAAAAATCATCAGATTCTACTACAAAGGTTTATACTCAACAAAAATGGAAAATCTGTACGAAATGGACAATTTTCTAGACAGATACCAGGTACCGAAGTTAAATCAGGAGCAAATAAACCATCTAAACAGTCCCATAACCCCTAAAGAAATATCAACAGTCATTAAAAATCTCCCCACCAAAAAAAAAAAAAAGAGCCCAGGACAAGACGGTTTTAGTACAGAATTTTATCATACCTTCAAGGAAGACCTACTACTAATTCTCTTCAAACTATTCCACAAGGTACAAACAGAAGGAACACTACCGTATTCTTTCTATGAAGCTACAATCACACATCATATCTAAACCTCACAAAGACCCAACAAAGAAAGATAACTTCACAGCAGTTTTTCTTATGAATATCTATGCAAAAATACTCAATAAAATTCTAGAAAACCGAATCCAAGAACATATCAAAACAGTCATCCATCATGATCAAGTGGGCTTTATCACAGAAATGCAGGGGTGGTTCAATATTTGGAAATCCATCAATGTAATCCACTATGTAAACAAACTCAAAGCAGGAAAAAAAAAAAAAAACCACATGATCATCTCACTAGATGCTGAGAAATCATTTGACAAAATTCAACATCTCTTCATGGTAAAAGTCTTGGAAAGACCAGAAATTCAAGCCCCATACCTAAACATAGTAAAAGCAATACACAGCAAACCAGTAACCATCATCATACTAAATGGAGACAAACTTGAAGGAATCCCACTAAGATCGGGGACTAGACAAGGCTGTCCACTCTCTCCCTACCTATTGAATATAGTACTGGAAGTCCTATCTAGGGTAATTAGACAACAAATGGAAGTCAAAAGGATAAAAATAGGAAAGAAAGAAGTCAAAATATTACTATTTGTAGATGATATGACAGTATACTTAAGTGGTCCCAAAACTTCCACCATAGAACCCCTAAAACTGATAAACAACTTCAGCAAAGTGGCTGGTTATAAAATCAACTCAAACAAATGAGTAGCCTTCCTCTGTGTGAAAGATGAACAGGTTGAATAAGAATTTAGGGAAATGCCATCCTTCACAATAGTCACAAATAATATAAAATACCTTGGTGTGAATCTAACCAAGCAAGTGAAAGATCTGTATGACAAGAACTTCAAGTCTCTGAAGAAAGAAATTGAAGAAGATCTCAGGAAATGGAAAGATCTCTCATGCTCATGGATTGGCAGGATTAATATAGTAAAAATGGCCATCTTGCCAAAAGCAATCTACAGATTCAATGCAATCCCCATTAAAAGCCCAACTCAATTATTCATAGAGTTAGAAAGAGAAATTCTCAAATTCATTTGGAATAACAAAAACCCAGGATAGTGAAAACTATTCTCAACAATAAAAGAACTTCTGGAGGAATCACCATCCCTGACCTCAAGTTGTACTACAGAACAATAGTGATAAAAACTGCATGATATTGGTACAGAGATAGGCATGAAGATCAACTGAATAGAATTGAAGACCCACACACCTACATCAATTGATCTTGACAAAAGATCTAAAAGTCTCCAGTGGAAAAAGGACAACATTTTCAACAAATGGTGCTGGTTCAACTGGAAGACAACATGTAGAACAATGCAAATAGATCCATTCTTATCTCCTTTTTCAAAGCTCAAGTCTAAGTGGATAAAGGACCTCTAAATAAAACCAGATACACTGAAACTAATCCAAGAGAAATTGTGGATGAACCTCGAATACTTCGGCACAGGGGAAAGTTCCTGAACAGAACACCAAAGGTTTATGCTCAAAATCAAGAATTGACAAATGGGATGTCATAAAATTGCAAAGTTTCTGAAAGGCAAAGGACACTGTCAATAAGATAAAAAAGCAACCAACAGATTGGGAAAAGATCTTTACCAATCCCACATCTGATAATGGGCTAATATCCAATATATATAAAGAACTCAAGAAATTAGAATCCAGACAACCAAATAACCCTATTAAAAATAGGATATAGAACTAAACAAAGAATTCTCAACTGAGGAAACCTGAATGGAAGAGAAGCACCTAAAGCATCCTTATTCATCATGGAAATGCAAATCAAAACAACCCTGAATATCCACCTCACAACTGTCAGAATGGCTAAGGTCAAAAACTCAGAAGATAGTAGATGCTTGCGAGGATGTGAAGAAAGAACAACATTCCTCCATTGAGGGTGGGATTGTAAGATGGTGCAACCACTTTGGAAATCAGTCTGGCCATTCCTCAGAAAATTGGACATAGCATTACCTAAGGACCCAGCTATACCACTCCTGGGCATATACCCAGAAGATGCTCTAACATATAACAAGGAAATATGCTCCACTATGTTCATAGCAGCCTTATTTATAATAGCCAGAAGCTGGAAAGAACCCAGATATCCTTCAACAGAGGAGCGGTTACAAAAAATGTGGTACATTTACACAACGGAGTATTACTCACCTATTAGAAACAATGAATTCAATAAATTCTTATGTAAATGGATGGAACTAGAAAATAATATCCTGAGTGAGGTAACCCAATCACAAAAGAACACACATGGTATTCACTCACTGATTATTGGATTTTAGCCCAGAAGCTTGAAATACCAAAGATTCAACTCAAGGACCACATGAAGCTCATCAAGCAGGAAGACTAAATGAGAGTGCTTCGGTCCTTCTTAGAAAGAGTAATAAAATACTCAAAGGAGCAAATATGGAGACAAAGTGTGTGACAGAAACTGAAGGAGGGGCCATCTGAAAACCATTCCACCTCAGTATCCATCCCATGTGCAGTCACCAAAGGTAGATGCTTATATGAATGCCAGGAAGTGCATGCTGACAGGAGCCTGATATAGCTGTTTCCTTAGAGGCTGCCAGAGCTTGACATATTTAGAGACAGATGCTCACATCTAACCATTGAACTGATCAAGGGATTCTCAATGGAGGAGTTAAAGACTGAAGGAGCTGAGTTTTTGACTTCATGAGGAGAGCAACAATAGCAACCAACCAGAGCTCCCAGGGTCAAAACCACCAACCTGAGAACAGTTAGGGAGGAACCCATGGCTCTAGCTGTTTATATAAGGGAGGATGGCCCTGATGGGCATAGGTGGGAGAGGAGATCCTTGGTCCCATGAAGGCTGGATGCTGTGTGGGTGGGAATTTGAGGGTGGGGAGGTAGGAGTGGGGATAGTTGAGGGCACATCCTCATAGAAGCAGGAGAAGGGGGGATTGGATAGGAGGTTCCTGGGTGGAGGGGGAAACGGTGTAAGGGGATAACATCTGAAATGTAAATAAAATATTTAATAAAAAATTAAATTAAATTAAATAAGTTATGAATGATTATCCCTAAATGGGGTATTTCTTCATTATTTCCCCCACCCATGTTCCAAAGCATATCTTTAAAATAAATTTATTTTTTCATATTTTTCAATAAAGTGAAGTTTACTAATTTATATTCAGTACAGAGTAAAAGAGCAATTTCATCAAATTTGATTAACATTTTATGTTTTGTATGTTAGACATCTTAGTAATACTGATAAATTAAATATGTATTATCTTAGTGATACTAGTACATTAAACATGTATTTGTTACTTTAATGTAAATAGCATGCAATGTTTAGGGGTCAATGATCTCTAGTGAGTAAGACCATGTTCCTGGAGGGTCCATATATTTGAGTTTTAGAGAATAGAGAAGTGAAGTGTTAGTCACCATAAAACTTCATTCCTATGGGATAGTCTTCATAGTGCTAGAAGTAATAACAAATCTTACCCAGATATGAATGCTGACAGCTAAACAACAGCTTTTGGGGTTTTGATTTGTGCTTAAATGGGAATTGGCACATCCACTGCAGGTCTCTACTAACAGTTGGGTTTTTTGACTGATCAATAAAGAGTCAATGGCCAATGGCTGTGCAAGGGGATAGAGCCAGGTCTTTGAGGATTCCCAAGAGGAAATGCAGAATAGGAAAAGAATCAACATCTTTGCAGGGAAGCAGAGAGATCAGACTCAAAGTCCCTCTGACATGTAAGAATCCAGGAAAGTGGCCCCAGGGACCATTCCCTTGATTGGTTCTGAGGTAGTAGAGATGAAATGTAGATTTCAGAAGTATAACTCAGGAATATCAGAGGGGAAAATGGGTTAGCCAAGTGGAGTTTGTGAGAAATCCACTCATTGAACTAGTATGGCATAATAGAAATAACACTGCATGTGTGTGGCTTTTGTTTGTGAATACAGAGCTCTTGGGTGGGTTCAGAGCCTAGCGCATCTGCCAGAAACATAAAGCAACAATTCATTTTTTTACCTCTACAGCAACCTTTGTGTAGTAGTGTCATGAACTCATGGAAATAATCAACTGCTTCATGACTGAATCGAAGGACTACTTCAAAGCATAGAACATATACGTGAAGCCATTGTCTGGGACAGGAATATATTCCTGGGGAGTAGTCATGTTTCCATACAGGCCCTGCATTGGGCACATACTAGCATCCCTAAGTAGACTCAAGGGATTATTATTGTAATTGTCACTGTTTGTTTTGCTGTGTTTTCTGTTGTTTGTGTTTCAAGAAATACAAGAAATTGCAGAGAGTAGTCATTACAGAATAAGAACAAACTTACCAAAAGATAATTATGATGAACTTGAATAAATCACATATGCATATGTGAAATACTAAAGGATATTTGAGTAGTAAAAGCTCTGAATTTAATAAATATTAAAATTAAAACCACACACAAAAGAACCCCCAAACAAACAAAGAAATAAAACAAAGTTGATTTGTGTTGGAAGAAATCAGGAAAGCCTTTATCCAATGTAAATTCCTTTATTTTAATCTTGTGGTTTTTAAAAATTATTTTACTTATTTACATTTAAAATGTTGCCCTCCTTCTTGGTACCCTTCCCAGAGTTTCTCACCCTTTCCCCAGCCCCATTGCCTCTGAGAGGGAGCTCCCCAATCCACCCACCAACACCTACCTCAACCAACAACCTCCTAGAGCATTCCACTTCCTGGGACATCAAGTGGCAACAGGATTAGGCATATCCTCTCCTATTGAGACCAGACTAGGCTGTCTCTGCCACATATGTGCTGGGGACTACAGACCAGCCTCTGTATATTCTTTGATGCTTAGTCTCTGGGAGCTCTGAGGGGTTCAAGTCAATTGACACTGTTGTTCTTCCTATGGACTTGCCATTCCCTTCAGCTCCTTCAATCATTCCCTAACTCTTCCACAGGGGTTCCCAACCTCAGTCCAATGATTTTCTGTAAGTGTCTGCATCTGTTTCGGTCAGATGCTGGAATAGCATCTCAGAGGACAAAAATCCTAGATTTACCTTTGTAAGCACAACATGGAATCAGTTCTGATGATGGTGCATAACTTGCTAATCTATGGAAATAGCAGAATACTATTTGGAATTTTGTTTGTTTTTTTTGATCAATAGCATTTAAATTTACTCTATGTCCATGGGAAATCTAGATGTTGGTTCTTGGTCAACGAAGCAATGTCAGGTATGAGTACATTTTCATAAAGTAGGAGTGTTGTCTTCAACAATTGGGCCTTTCTGTCAATGTGTGAAGAACAACCTATTATCTTTCACAGCCTATGTTTGGTGGATGAGGAAGTTTCCATGGACCCTTTTGTAGTAGAAGTTGGGTGCCAATTTGTAGTAGAGAGAAATTATTTAAACCCCAAATTTGTCGCTGTAAGATCTCCTACCCAATGGAGACCAGAAAAGGAAAACACAACTCAATAATTATGGTATAAATAGCACGCCTAGATTGGGCAGATTTACCACTACACTACTCTAATCCCTGGCTAAGAGATCCCTCATAACTTGTGGTTCATCCAGGCCTCATGGTTGTCCTCTGAGCTCCAGCTCCTCAGTCATCAGCTTCCTTCTGCTTCTACCTCGACTCCCTCTGCCTCTGCTTCTGCCTCTCTGCTTCTGCTTCTGTCTCCTTTAAATCAATTCCTCTCACTCTCTCCTCAACTAAGCCTTTTTCTCTGCCTCCCCTTCTACTTCCCAATCTCTGGCTCTAGCCTTTATGTTACAGGTTTTAATTGGACAGAAGGCTTACAAGACATCACCTGTGTACAGATTCAATCATCCTCTGCAGCCCCTCCCAGGAGGGTAGAACTAGGATCAAAATACAAGGCTGAGGCTATCCACTGGGACCTATGATCAAAATACAAGGCTGAGGCTATCCACAACATTTCCCCCTTTTTGTCCAATTAAAGGACTCTTTTTTCTCAGATATATTGAGTACAAACTATATTACCATGTTGTAATTGCTAAAGTGCAAGACAGACCTAATACCTAATCTATCATTTTTGTTAACTAAATAGAACCTCTGCTATCTCTCTTAACTAAAAGGCTTAGTTCTGAACCTGGTTTATGTCCTGTCTTTAAAATGAATGCCATCTGATAACTATCTTCTCAAAGTAAATAGCTTGCATTGGCTGTGAGACTATAAAACTTCAACCCGATCAGAAATCCAGAATGTCTGAATTAACTAAAGATATGGGAAGCACAAAGCATGGCTTCCAAAACTTAGCCAATTTATATAGACCGCTGAACACCTGGACAGTTCCTTACTTCAAAACGTTGGAACATCTGGTCTTCAGCCTTTTGGCCCAGGATCATCTGACAGACCTAGTAATGCAGAAATTTTAAGGGCTCATTACTCTGTCTTGGCAGATATAATCAGTCGACTTTTCAGCAAGTGTGTCCTTTTCTGGACACTATTTTGTCTGTAGATGAAAAGAGGTAATTCTTGCCTAGTGGCTGTCTCACCACAACTGGAGGTAACTCCAAAGAGGCTCAATTTCTTCTTGGAATCCAAAACAGGGAAGCTGTCAGGAGCAGACAGGTCTCTAGTAAAATGAACATTAATACAGAAATACTAGTGACGTCACTTCTGTGGACTTCTGACGTTTTTGAAAACCAACTATCTATGTAAAGCAATCTGGACTGTTGTCCATTAAGTCTTCTCCACTGTTTCTAATTAAAATCTAGGAATTATCCTAACAATAAACTCAGAGCCATGCAATTGCTGTAAGGCTCTTAACTCACAAGCTAAGCATCTCAAATCAGTTAAAAAAGTTAAAGAAGGACTGGGTCTAAGCCTTATATTCCTAAATGTGTTATATAGGCACAGTGCCTAAGAGAGTAACAATATTAATCTCACTTTTATATCAATAAGAAACTCATATCAATGAAAACTTTAAATTTGTACAAATAAATTCTATACCAATGAAAGAGATTATAACCTCAACTTTGTATCAATTATGGAGATTTCTACCAATGTAGAAATAATCAATTCTAACTATTCCTCCCTGTTCCAATAAAACCATTATTTTTCCCTAGAAGGATAGCCTAATATTAACCACCTCAGTCCCCAAGCCCAGGGAATAGGGCACCAACTCTCCATTAACTTCTTCAAGCTGAAAATTTGGCATAGAATTCTCATCTGGGGACCCAAAGGGAAAAAGGAAAATTGGCTTAGTCAAAGGAGAGCTAGTGGGAATCATTTGCCTTGCAGTCCCTATGTGCAGAGAGAGTTCATTGCTTAGCTAACATTGTGACTGTGACAGTCAGAAACACTGGACAGGCAAGCCAGCTGTTCTGGCGAGTACTGGAAGCAAGTATTTGACATAGTTGCAGCTTCGACAAAGAAGTAGCTTAGACATGGTTTCAGTAGAATCAAGCATGAAGCTGGAATAGTAGGTAACAGCATCCCCGAGTATGAATCTTTTTCAGGCTGTCTTTCTCTTCTTTCATCCTGCAGTACATAAAACTTAAAAGCAGCAGTTAGTTCTGCAGGGTACACTGCTCTGTCAATAATGATCCAAGAAAGACGACTGCCTTTCTCATGTTAGTTTGATCACTTAATCAAACTGTAATATAACTTGTATACATGCCCTCATAAGGGATGTAATCTATTAACAAGTCATTAGAAATTAGTACCCAATAAATATTCTTGGCTTTGTATAGACATTTTAGTCCCAGCTGGTTCCAGAGCTGTCTCTATATAAGAGACATATATACATCACCCATCTTGAAAATAAAATCAACTTAATAACCAAAAATACTGTATATGCCTATTCTTTAGGCCTTCCCTATTTTGCCAAGCAGGAAAAGAACCCAGAATTCCCATGGGGCCCAGGTTAGACAGAACCTGAGTCTCCTGTGAGGCAGTATAACTTTATATCATCTGAATACATCAGATTCACAATATCTTTCTGTTCAATCCTCTGCCTAGAACAGTTTTATATTTATACACTGTACTCTCTACGCTGGAGTCAGCGACAATTTTCCCTATCTAAGTTCCAAACTGCAGGTGATAATCCCCACCTGATTTGGACAAATCTATTTATAAATCTTTCCTTAAAACAAATAATCTCAATTTTAATTCACAGACACTGCACTCTCTACTCTAGAGTCAGCTACTTTCTTCTTTTCCTAACAAAAAGCAACTTGTTTTGTTTTCGAGACAGAGTTTCTCTGTATAGCTCGGGCTGTCCTGGAACTCACTCTGTATACCAGGCTGGCCTTGAACTCAGAAATTCTCTGCCTGTGCCTCCCAAGTGCTGGGATTATAGGCTCCACCTGCCTCTGCCTTATCTTGTTTATGGATGGCTTGGACAGTCTGTGACTGCCTTTGATAACATTTCCTAACTAATTTTAATTTTTTATTAGGATCCTGATGGGTTTTATTACTAGACACTGACACTGGGGGGATATTAATTTGGGTTTTCCACTGTTGTAATAGATCTCTTCCCCATGAGTTAATGGCTATATCAGCCACATATGGCCTCAGTTTTCCTACCTGACCTTCTGGTCCTATACATTTAAGCCATCTGGTACTTTGTTTTATTTGGGATAAAGTCCCAACTCCTTGAAGCTAGATGTCTACTTCTTGAAGTGGCACCTTCAGGCCAAGAATTTGAAGAGATAATGGTGACATCTGCTCCAGTGTCAACCATTCCTTCAATCTCAGTATTATTCACTAGTATTCTTAGTTTTGGTCTTTGATCGTCTATAGAAGTTTACCAAAATATTTGCTTTTGGCTCCCTGTGAGGCCTTCTGAATTGTCTATAAAACTTGTCTCAGCCTTGTCTGGTCTCAGAACATCTGTTTTTGAAGCAGTGACATTTAATTGTCCTGAGGAAGAGAACTCTCCCTGCCTGGCATTGGGGCCTGGGAGAGGCCCCCCTAGAAGTTTTTTGGCAGGGTATTGCCCCATTTGTCTGTTGTTGCTCTACATTCCCTAGTCAGATGTCGGCCTTTGCCACATTTTTGACATATTCCAAAATGCATAGGCCCCCTTCTTGTATTACTTTGGTTTTTCCTGTAGTCATTTCTGAGATGACCCCATCCACAACAATTAAAACATTTGAAATCTTGGGTCATCTTTAGGTGTCTAATGGCAGCTTCTCCTATTACCATCATATCAGCCGTATATCTAATCCACTCATCTATTGGTGCTGACCTTGCCCTCAGTGGTCTGATTACTTCCTTACATTCAGCAGTTGCATTTTCAAAGGCTAAAGATTCAATTATTGCCTTTCTTGCTACTGAATCTTATACTCTCCTTTCAACAGCTGAAGTTAGCCTTTGTAAAAAGTTAGGGAAGGTTTCTTTTGGACCTTGTATGACTTGAGTAAATGTTTCAAGTCTTTTCCCTGATTCTGCGACTTTGTCCCAGGCCTTTAAGGCTGACAATCACGACAATGCCAGAGTTTCTTCATCATATACAGCCTGCACCTCTACCTCAGCAAAGTGACCTTCACCAAGCATTTGGTCTATGGAAATCTCTCTTCCCCTGGCTCTATTTTGCCATGCTATCTCTCTTGTCTCATCTCTCCACCATGCAACCATTGTAAATTTGCAGCAGGTTCTAGTATTGCTCTTGCCATATCTTTCCAGTCTTCGGGGATTATTCTATTTTTAATAGCCCAAGAAGTCAGGAGTTGTTTTACAAATGGCGAGTGCATTCCAAAATTAGTGACACTTTCCTTAAATTTTCTCAGATCTAAGACATACATGGGTTGCCATTCAAATTCCTAATAACCCTGTGGATTATCAACATCTGGAGGTCTTTGTTGTATATTAACCGGATAGACTAAAGTTTGTTTTCTAATAACCCTTGATTGATTTTTCTCTAGTTTCTTCTGTCACTACCTGAGTATTTTCCTTAACTGAAATTTTAAATTTCTCCATTAAGGTCCATGTCCACTCTTCATATCTCTCCTTTTGTTGCTCTCCCTGTTCCTTGAGTTCCTGTAATCTCTTTTCGAGACTCTGCCTCAATATTTTGAATTTTTCCTCATATTGTAACTCTGATAGTTTGGTATCCATTTTATTTTGATTGATTAATTTTAAAAGGTTATTCTCTAAGTCTTGCTTCCTTTCTTCATTATTTTCTCTCTGCTGCTAAGTCTGATCAGTGAGCTGCTGCATCCTCTGTTCTATCATCTTTTCAAGCTCCTGTCTCTCATATTCATTTTCATCTTTCTGTCTCTTATTCTTATCTATAATTTCTTGTGTCAATTCTACTGTTTCCTCTAAGCCCTGTTGCCAAGATGCAAGTTTCTCTTTCTGATGTTCATGCTGCTCTATAATTCCCTGTATCTTCTGTTTTAAGCCCTGCTTCCATAATCTTAGCTTCTCTTCATGTTGTACTTGAAATATTACAGCATCTGCCTTATTTTGATTTGCTAGCTTTAGTAAATTATCTTCGAGACTTTGTCTCCAAATGTAATCTCTATCTCCTTGCTGTTGCTTATTTTGACTAATTAAATCCTGAACCTTTAGTTCTGGTGTTACTTGTAATCTTTTTTCTAAGGCAAGGAATTTTTTATCTAGGACCCTTTCTAAGGCATAGTAAATCAAGAGAATAAATATTGCAATACTAATAAATGATAAGGTGTCTATTTTCCCTAAATTGATTCCTGTCAAATCATTCAAAATATCATCGCATAAAGCCTAGAAAATATTCATCGTGTTTCTCATCTTTAAGTATCAAAAGGTTATATATCTTTTTGATATTAAAGAACTACCTGATCCAAAGCCTTCAGTTCACTGTTTCTGCCTGAAAATTACCTCCCAGGCAGTTGTGTTCTAGGATCACCTGTCCCTTCTTGCAGTTTTTACAGCTTGTTGATCAAGCTGAGCTGCAGGCTCAGGTGTTGCTCCTGATCCTGGCCTTAGCTCTCTGTCTGGGGGTTGGGAGAGGAGCTTCTCTGTGGCTCTTTGTAGGCCTCTCAGATCCACTCAGCTTTCAATACACGCTAGTGTAGCCTAAAAGGCTGCTCAAACCCTATTCAGGGGTTGAGGGGCAATGAACTTTTATCTCAGGTTAGTTGAGTACTAAGCAATAAGTTGGGCACCAATTTGTAGTAGAGAGAAATATTTAAACCCCAAATTTGTCACTGTAAGATCTCCTACCCAAGGGAGACCAGTAAAGGAAAATACAACTCAATAATTATGGTATAAATAGCACACCTAGATTGGGCAGATTTACCACTACACTACTCTAATCCCTGGCCATGAGATCCCTTATAACTTGCAGTTCAACCAGGCCATGTGCTTGTCCTCCATCATTGGCTTCCTTCTACGGCAGGCTTCCTTATGCTTTGACATCCTTCTGCTCTGCTTCCTCTTGCTCTCTCTTCTTCTTCTCCTTTTATATCGAATTCCTCTCACTCTCTCCTCAACTAAGCCTTTTGCTTCGCCTCCCCTTCTACTGCCCAATCTCTGGCTCTAGCCTTTGTTTTACAGGTTTTAATTGGACATAAGGTTTACAAGACATCACCTGTGTACAGATTCAATCATCCTCTGCAGCCCCTCCCAGGAGGGTGGAACTAGGATCAAAATACAAGGCTGAGGCTATCCACTGGGAACTAGGATCAAAATACAAGACTGAGGCTGTCCACAACATTGATTCAATCATCCTTTGCAGCCCCCCCCAGAAGGGTAGAACTAGGATCAAAATACAAGGCTGTGGCTATCCACAACACCCTTTTCAGCCAATAACTCAATTGGATGAAATTCAGTCCCAGTACTGAAAAATTTTGAGGGGCAGGAGGCTGGAGGAGGGGATGAGTTGGCCAGCTTGAGTTTCTTCTCTCTCTTTATTTGTAGACTTTTTAGGATCATAATCATATATTATAGGAATTTAGGATACTGATTCAGGTGTACTGATATGTATACTGATTCAGTATAGGATTTTATACTGCCATTAAGTGTCCTTCAGTCTCTCTCCTTATTCTCTTCCTCAGAGCCATTTCCCTTCTCCCTTTCCACCTGATCTTTCTACTCTTGTCCCTCTTATCACCTTGACTCCAGTTTCCCATCCCAGGGAGATCTGTATGTCCACTAGTACACTCCTCTATTCCTAACCTCTCTGTAGCTATGGATCATTTAAATGCTCATATCTAGGGATAAATGAGAGTATACCATATTTATATTTCTGGGTCTGGGTTATCTCATGAAGGATGAATTGTTTTCTAGTTCCATTCACTTCCTTGCAATTTTTAAGATGTCATTTTAAGAGCTGAGCATTTTTCCATTGCATAAATATATGATATTTTTCTAGGTCACTGTTATTTTGAAGATACTTTCCATTTAGATTATTTCCAATTTCAAAACATTGTGAATAGAGTAGCAGAGTAA
Source organism: Mastomys natalensis (assembly GCA_021653895.1). NCBI lineage: Eukaryota > Metazoa > Chordata > Mammalia > Rodentia > Muridae > Mastomys > Mastomys natalensis. Next base: position 53,933 of record JAJTUV010001609.1, on the reverse strand, counting down.
CAGTGAACATATTTGAACCAAGTGTCCCTGTAGTAGGATGAAGGATCCTTTGAGTATATGCCTATGAGTAGAAGCAGTGCCATTAGATTAATTCCCAATTATCTGAAGAAACATCCTATTGATTTCAATAGTGGCTGTACAAGTTTGAGCTTCTTCCACCAATGGAAAAATGTTCCTCTTGCTGTACATCCTCCTAGCCTCTCTGAGATGTCACTTGTATTATTGCTCTTACCTATTCTGGCAGGTATAAGATGGAATTTGAAAGTAGGGTTGACTTATGGTTTTAGGATGGTTAAGAACATTAACCATTTCATTAAATGTTTTTCAATTATTTGTGCTCCCTTTACTGAAAATTCTGTTTTAATCTGGACCCCATTTTAAAATTGGATTATTGTGTTTTTAATATCTAGTTCCATAAGTTTTTTTTATCCTTATTTGGATATTAGTCTTCTATCAAATGTGAAGTAGGTAAAATCTTTTCCCATTTGGTAGGCTGTCATTTTGTCCAAATGCCAGTGTCTGCTTTTCAGTTTAATGAGGTCCCATTCATTACTTGTTGATCTTAGGGCTGATATAAATGATGATATTTTCAGAAAGATTTCTCATCTGCCAGGGATATTCTCTTTCTCTTCTATCAGTTTCAGTGTATGTAGTTTTATGTTGAGGCCTTTCAGCTCTTCAGAGTATCATTGTTCTGGTGATATTTATGGATCTATTTGCAATTTTGAACATGCGGTCATGATGTTTGACCAGCATCATTTGTTGTAACTTCTGTATTTTATCCTGTGTAAATTTCTGTGGTTTTGTTGCTTTGTTTGTTTTGCTTTGTTTCTTATCTAATATTAGGTAGCCAAAGTTGTATGGATTAATGCATGGGACTCCAGTTTGATTTTATTGATTAATGTGTCTGTTTATGCCAATATCCTGACATTTTATTTATTATTACTTCCTCTGTAGTATGTTTATACTTCCAGCAGTTTTTCAATTGTTCAGAACTGTTTAACTAATTGTAGTTTTGGACCCATTTTCTTGTTTTCATATGAAACTGAAAACATCTTCTTTAAATGTGTATGAAAAATATGTTGAATTTTTTTTCATTATTTCTTTACTACTGATGCATGAGAATGGAAGTTTTTTCCCATCCTATGATAACTCTTTTCAAATTTTTCTGCAGTATCTTAAAGCCAGAGAGAGACAGAGTCACAAAAATGAAGAGAGAGAGAGAGTCTACTCTTGTCCCTCTTATCACCTTGACTCCAGTTTCCCATCCCAGGGAGATCTGTATGTCCACTAGTACAACTCCTCTATTCCTAACCTCTCTGTAGCTATGGATCATTTAAATGCTCATATCTAGGGATAAATGAGAGTATACCATATTTATATTTCTGGGTCTGGGTTATCTCATGAAGGATGAATTGTTTTCTAGTTCCATTCACTTCCTTGCAATTTTTAAGATGTCATTTTAAGAGCTGAGCATTTTTCCATTGCATAAATATATGATATTTTTCTAGGTCACTGTTATTTTGAAGATACTTTCCATTTAGATTATTTCCAATTTCAAAACATTGTGAATAGAGTAGCAGAGTAACAGTGAACATATTTGAACCAAGTGTCCCTGTAGTAGGATGAAGGATCCTTTGAGTATATGCCTATGAGTAGAAGCAGTGCCATTAGATTAATTCCCAATTATCTGAAGAAACATCCTATTGATTTCAATAGTGGCTGTACAAGTTTGAGCTTCTTCCACCAATGGAAAAATGTTCCTCTTGCTGTACATCCTCCTAGCCTCTCTGAGATGTCACTTGTATTATTGCTCTTACCTATTCTGGCAGGTATAAGATGGAATTTGAAAGTAGGGTTGACTTATGGTTTTAGGATGGTTAAGAACATTAACCATTTCATTAAATGTTTTTCAATTATTTGTGCCCCTTTACTGAAAATTCTGTTTTAATCTGGACCCCATTTTAAAATTGGATTATTGTGTTTTTAATATCTAGTTCCATAAGTTTTTTTTATCCTTATTTGGATATTAGTCTTCTATCAAATGTGAAGTAGGTAAAATCTTTTCCCATTTGGTAGGCTGTCATTTTGTCCAAATGCCAGTGTCTGCTTTTCAGTTTAATGAGGTCCCATTCATTACTTGTTGATCTTAGGGCTGATATAAATGATGATATTTTCAGAAAGATTTCTCATCTGCCAGGGATATTCTCTTTCTCTTCTATCAGTTTCAGTGTATGTAGTTTTATGTTGAGGCCTTTCAGCTCTTCAGAGTATCATTGTTCTGGTGATATTTATGGATCTATTTGCAATTTTGAACATGCGGTCATGATGTTTGACCACATCATTTGTTGTAACTTCTGTATTTTATCCTGTGTAAATTTCTGTGGTTTTGTTGCTTTGTTTGTTTTGCTTTGTTTCTTATCTAATATTAGGTAGCCAAAGTTGTATGGATTAATGCATGGACTCCAGTTTGATTTTATTGATTAATGTGTCTGTTTATGCCAATATCCTGACATTTTATTTATTATTACTTCCTCTGTAGTATGTTTATACTTCCAGCAGTTTTTCAATTGTTCAGAACTGTTTAACTAATTGTAGTTTTGGACCCATTTTCTTGTTTTCATATGAAACTGAAAACATCTTCTTTAAATGTGTATGAAAAATATGTTGAATTTTTTTCATTATTTCTTACTACTGATGCATGAGAATGGAAGTTTTTTCCCATCCTATGATAACTCTTTCAAATTTTTCTGCAGTATCTTAAAGCCAGAGAGAGACAGAGTCACAAAAATGAGAGAGAGAGAGAGAGAGAGAGAGAGAGAAGAGAGAGAAAATGAATCATCAAATATTCCTTAACAGACCCACAATTTGAACTTCCTCTTTTCTAGATAACCCATGCAGCAAGTACCTGGGATTCCTGAAATGCCTCTCCATTCACACTAGGTATTCACAGTTCTTTAAACTGTGGCCAATGAGTTTCATTTACCTTGAAAAGTAATCCCATTCTCTAAAGGCCTTAAACAGCTCTGGTTCATAAAGTGTATGCACACAAGCCTACCCCAAATAAAGGTAGGCACAAGCTAAGATCATCTAATAGAGCTATTTCTTTGAAGACTATTCAACAATGCCTTTGTCTAAAAGAGTTGTAACATTAAGAACCTCAGAGAAGACTTTCTCTCTCCTCCCCCAGCACTCACTCCCAGCTACTCTAGCATCCTTCAGACTGCACTCATTCTGGACTGTGCTTCATCTTTCCAGCCTGGTCTACAATGGACCTGGACACACTGAGGGAGAAAACAGATGACATGGAACCATGCTGGCTCCCTTCATGCATACCACAGCTGGTACTTACATGGATCCAACAAATCCTCTAGTACAAGCAAACAACACAAACAAAAGAAATGGTGAGAGCGCACAAACCCAAGCAGCCACATGCCACCCTTTGGCATGAGCCCATAATGTGCAAGCTGCTACACTCTGAGGGCAGACAACCTATCTTTGTTCCTACTTTTTTTCCATGGAAGTCATCTCAGGGATTCAAATACATTGAAATGACATTGATGCCTACTGGCCAGAGCACTTACTGGTGTTAGCAGAAAGTCCCTAAATCTCTGTCTGAAACCTGCATGGGTGTTGGCAAAGACTCTCTATCTAAATTCTCCTTGAAACAAAACGAAACGAAACAACAAGAACAACAGAATATGGTCATATGTAAGACCTTTATAGACTGATTTGGTCTCCTGTAGAGCACTGGCTTTGAGATATCCGGAGACCCAACAGGTGTCTATTGCCTGTGTAGGGACAGAATATATCTTGCCAGGTCCCTGGATTCCAGGCTCCTGATATGTGGTCTAGATCTCTATTTGATCTGTGCCTTGCAGTCACATAGGACTACAGGCAGATGGCGTGACTACGGGCTTCAGCCTAGAGAGATTTCCATATTAATGAGTTAACTAAAGGGCAGAATGTTTGGCTAATTAAGTTATTCCGTCCCAGATCCATCCTTCTTCTCTTCCCCATTTAAGTCAGCTCCCATCTGGCTTAAACTGGGGGAGGGGTGCACATCTAGACAATCTATCACACACCATGAACAGTAAAGTCTTGGAACCCTGGACCCCACATGTCTTTTGGGGCCCTTCTTTGCATTCCAGCCACAGGGACCTGCAGTCATACAATGGCCTTTAAATACAATGTATGGTGGTAAACACTTTAAGTCTTTGGGAAGGCTTAACATTTTGGATCTCTCAGGATTCAGTTGAAGACCAAAGGCTGTAGGAACATTCCTATTAAACGACAGCATTTTTATCATGAGTAATCCTTCATCAAATTTTTAAAAAATCTAAACAACAGCAACAACAACAATAAACATTTTGGGTTAGGGAAATATGTGCCCTTTTAAAATCTAATGTGATAAGTACACACACACATACCAAACGCACAAACACACACACACACACACACACACACACACACACACACACACACACAAATCCTCTTTGTTTTTGTGTAATTCCTTTAAGTATCACTATACCTGACCAGTATTTACACTCCTTATTCATGGACCCAAATAATTTCCTTTGCCCGAAGCCAAGACTCCTGAGCATGAAAACTTCCCTCCCCTTATTTTCTGCCCACTTAGCTGCAATCCTAAAATGTATAGAATCACTTAAAACAGAACACACAGATAATGCTGCCTCATTTCTGCTGGACAAGTCTGAGGAACAGGGCCCTAAAGACCATGCTATCTCATATCTCCCAGCTCTCACACAATGTAAGAAATCAAACCATATACCTACCCCTAAACCTCATGAACTCTAGGAAGAAATGTGACACTAGTCATACCTTATCCCCTTCCCCTCACCCAATAACCTGGCTCTCCACAGGACTCCATTTTAAAGGTTGATGAGCAACAACAGTCTCACAACCAAAAACCTACCCCAAAATGTATAAAAAGCAATGTAATTCCATAGCTTCTTACCTACAGCTCATTCTATTCTATTCTATTCTATTCTATTCTATTCTATTCTATTCTATTCTATTCTATTCTATTCTATTCTATTCTATTCTATTCTATTCTATCTATTCTACTCTACTCTATTCTATTCTAGATTCTACTGCAAAAAACAAATGAATCAAGCCAAACCCACAATTAATACCCTGGCAAATTCCCTGTCCCTCTCCACTCATAACTCAGATATAGAACTGCAACACCAGGCATTCCAAATCCATATTAACCCCATGCAAAATAAACAACTGGTTAACACACCGAGACATATATTTAAAAGAACTCAGAGAGGTAGGAAAGGAAGATGGCATTCATGTACCTTCATAAAATGACTCCCACAGAGCCAAATTGTCATCTTAAACACTCCTCAAGATTGTAAGAAGGCTAGGCTGAATCCATAACAGACTACAAATTCGGAGTTTTGAGGACTATGCCTATGAACCCGGCAAGTCAGTTACTAAGAAACAAACAAACAAACAAACAAACAACCCAAAACAAAACAAAAACAAAAACAAAATAAAACAAAACAAAAGACAGAAGAAAAACCCAGGCTTCAGGAGCTAGTTAGAAGCTGTCCTGCCACCTGGCCCAAGGCAAGGAGAGTAAGTAACAAGTTTCCAGCCCCATTTCCCCCCTCTCCAACCCCACCTATGGTTCTAGAATTTCCACAGAGATGGACCTAACAGATAGAGGTCACATATCCTGGAATTCCTATTGTGCTTTAAATTGGGCCTCCAAGCTCTATCTTGGTAATGGGAGACTCTAGCATGCTTCACTTCTGCAAATTAAACCATTTTTTGTGTTTACATGCTATTTGAGTCCATAATCATGGACCCTTTCTGTTGGTGAGATATTTGCCAGTCTTCCCTGTCTTATCCAACTTTTTCACAATCTGCCCTTTCCATCGGAGCACAACAGGCAACACAGCCAACAAATTATTATGAACTGGTGTGCCTCCATGCAACCGATGCCTGGGACAGAATCAGTTCACCCTCTGCTCACCAGTCTCTTCCTCTTCACTGCTCTTTCTCTGACAAAAATCAGCAGAGACCCTAGCTGATTTTATTTTTAGAACTAAAAGGAGCTTAGAGAGAAAAATTCCTGACCCTTCAGCCAGAGTCCTCCTTCTTAAAAACATATGAGTATGACTTTTGAGTCCAGGCATGCCTGCCAAGGTCTCAAAGTTGAACACTATAATAGGTGGGTTGTGGCTACCCAAGATAGAGGAACAACATCACACCAGATTATATCCTTAGCTCAAGATGTAACAGCAACAATAAAAACAGAAAGGTTCTGCTTTAATTGGAGGGAACCAGGACATTGGAAAAAGGGATACTTAAGTAAATTCCACAACATAAAGACTTCAATACACTTAAGACACTCTGTCCCTGATGTAACAATGTTTTCCATTGGAAAAGAGATTGTGTCTCCCAGTATGATAAAGATGGAAAACAACTAAAGCCTTTAAAACTTCAAAAGGGGGAGTCCTCAGCCCCAACAGTAAGAGGGAAAACATTTCTTACAGAGGGTCTATAGGTATCAGCATCTCACTGAGGGCTCACCAAAAAATAACTATCAAAATAGGTAAGAAACAATTCAAATGCCTCATTGATACTAGGGCAGGCAAAACAAGTTTGAAATAGCAGGGGATCCCATAATATTAGCAATAATCATGGGGCCCCAAATCATATGTGTAGGGGTAGCTCCCATGCATTTATCACTAAAAGGCATACAGATGGGAAGACCCTGATGGAGCTGCCAGTATCATATGTCCTCTAGTAGGCAACATTAGTACCAACCTTCTAAGGGTAGTGATATTATACAAACCCTGGATGTGATGCTTACCACCTAATCAGAAAGGAATTGCATCAGAAAATATAACCATAACTATAAAGAAAGTCTTTAAATGTCCCCTCCAAATTACCCCAAATTCTATGGGCCTTTTTAAGTTTAAAAAACTTAAGCCTGGATTGGCTTTCAAATGAAGCCATATGGATGGAACAATGTCTTTTATCCAGGGAAAAACTTGAACCCCTCACACAACAGGTGACAGAATAACTTCTACTACAGCACATTTGGCTCTACCACAGTTTGTAGAATACCCTTGTATTCACTTCCAAAATAAATAATAAATAAATAAATAAATAAATAAATAAATAAACTAAAGGGAATAGAGACTAGTAAAAGATTTAAGGGCAATTAATTTTGTAACCCTGATGCTACTCCTCACGGAACAACAGTATCTCTTTGAAGGACTTCTATGACCTGTTGGCAGCTGCACAAGCCATGGGCCCTCCACTCACTTCTCTTTCCTGTATTCTTATGGCTGTCCTTGTTATTCTTCATTCTAACTCAGCTACTTCCCATCCTCTTCCTAACTTTTCCTGTACTGGAGATTCTTTAATAAGGAGACATACAACCGATACAACAAAATCCTAGGAACCTAGGACTGCCCACTTGATGGGTGTTGTATCAGGATTGAGCTTTCTCACCACTCCAATTCCATTTCTGCTACTCCTAGCCTCTGCATTTGCTTTTCTTATTTCAACACAGGTGACTCTTTCTAGGATTTCTCTATATACAAAGGTTGCAAATATTTTAAATCCTTAATTGAATATCCAATTATAATGCTCAGTAACTGTAAAACTCATTTTCAGTTTTCCATTGATGATCCCTGGGATAAAAGGTGATGAATAGGATTTGTGGCTAGTGTAACGGATCTGCTAAATACCTAGTAGCTGAACTATATATCTCCTGCCAGCTTGTCCCTGCCTCTGAATCTATCTTTACCCACATTACCATTCTTTAACAGGAAAATCAAACTCGGGAGGAGGCCCAAACCACACTTTCCTAGTTTTATTTAATATACAGTGTGGTTTAAAAAAAAAAAAAAAAAGAACAAGCTCAGGGTGGCCCCGACCCCTGGGCCTGGGGCCGATATGGTGAGAGAGGCAGAGTCCCATGGGCCTTCAGTGGACCCAGGGTCCAGGGCCGGGTTTTTTCCTGCGGTGGTTGCCACATACAAGAAAAGGTCCAAAGTTCAAAGATGTCAGCTACAGACACAGGAGACACGTGGAGATTAATGGCTCTATTATCCATAGTGGGATTGTTGGATCTGGATGATGTGCACTCCCAGGGAAAATGCCTTATATTGGGGAGTGGGAGAGAGGAGGAGCTAGGGAGGGGAAAATTTAATTAACTATGTCCCCCAGCCTTATTAATATGTAAATCTCAAGGCAGAGGACTCTTAGTCCCGCCCCATACCTGTATCTTATGTGACTGAAGGTACAGGTTAAATGGAAACTGCAGGTCAGGGCCCTGGGTTCTAGGGGTGTGGCCAAACACCTGCCATCTCAGGGTTCCAGGCCTATGGGCTCTTCCAGGGCCTGACAATACAGACAATCTCCTAACCACCTACTCCAAGTCTTCTTAATGCTTTTACTACATTCCCTTCTTCCAGCTGCTATTGGCTGATATTCCCATTAACATCTTGCTTCATGAACCACATGGGTCCTTACCCACATGGAATTCAAAAACAATCTTCATTTGGAATCTACTCTACCTGCTTTGCTTTGCACAGCCCTCCTCAAGATCCCATCTTATATGTTCCCATAGCATCAACATCATCAAGCCAATATGTGCTAAGTTCCTGAAGACCCCACTCCCCCAGCTCATCTCTGGTGTAGTAACACTACTGATTACTGCATTAAACCTTGTTCCAAAGCTTCTGCACCACTGTAATAATGGTTCCCTAGGTTTACCTCTATGAGACTGAAGAATTCAACTTTCAGCTGGAAGAGTTGACGGAGAACAAATGAAAATAGAGACTTTCATCCTGCTGTTCATAGGGCTGGGTCTTGCAGTATAGCTGGATGTCAAAGGTGCCATTAGGACTGCCTTTGTTTAGACATAGCATATGACCATAAACTTCCAGGACAAGATTGACCAGGCAATGGATTCTACTATAGTCCCAAGTCCTTTCAGTGGCAAATAAACTGCCTAGCAGAGCTTGTTCTCCAAAACAGGAGAATTCTCATTTGATTATTATTGAATGTGGCAGGACTTGTATTGGAGGAGAAATGCTATTTCTATGATAAGAGTCGGAGTTGGAGTTGAGGGAACAAGACATGCAAATCATCAAAGATAACCTTAGGTATCTCTGAGCACACTAGGTGCCAGACACCCTAACCCCACAGTACTTAAACCCCATTGTGTATCTTCCCCTGATTGGACCCAACAGGGCCATTGAAACCCTACTTCTCCTGGCACCCTGCTTCATCCAGTTTGTAAAATGGCAGGTAATTAGCATTAGAAAAATGACTGCCACTCAGCTTCTGACTCAATACCAAATTATTTCCAACATAGAGGCTGCTGTCAGGGTACAATGAGAATCTCCACTATTACAAATAAACAGGAGTAGATGCTGGGAAATCCTGTTAATTAAGGTCACAGTCTACCATGATTGAACAGTTCCTCCGAATTGGGTGCAAAATGGATGATTCCCTTTACCAGCTGGGATTTCCCTTTTCTGACCTTTTCTGTGGTACAAGACACCTAACACTTTCTACCTGTGGAAATTCAAGTAGTCCTTTGCAGACCTAGGAGTTCAACTTCCTGTTTTCCCGATGGGAACTCATGCAGAAAGTATATGGGATTCCTGGATTGCCTCTCCATACATACTAGGCACTCACAGTACTTTAAAGTGTAACCAGTAATTTTCATTTTACTCTGAAAACTACTTTCCATTCGCTGAAGATCTTATATTACCCTAGCTCACCCTGAAATGTATATGCATATAACTCCACCCCAAATAAAGATATGCACAAAAGCTAAGATCATCTAAAGGAGCTGTTTCTTTGAAGACTGTTCAACAATGCCTTTGTCTAAAAGAGCTATAACACTAAGATCCTCAGAGAATGCCTTCTTTCTCCTCCCTCAGCACTGCTCCCAGCCAGACCAGGATCTGTCAGATCCCATCCATTCTGGACTCTACTTCACCTTTCTAGCTTGGTGTACAGCAGGACCTGGGCACCCTGAGGGAGAAAACAGAGGACATGCTACCACAGCTGGCACTTGTCATACATATCACTCTTCAGAAGCCAATTCTGATTAACCACATCAAGGGTGTGGTGATAGGTAGAATCTCAGGTTGAGGTAGAAGGACTTGAGATCTATGACTTTGTATTGCAGAAAACTAAGGGGTCTTCTCTATCCATGTTTCTGAACCTAATATTCTTTAAAGCAAACAACTGAGGTATATGATTGGCTCATGTCATTCTATTTCAGATTTTATATGTGTCTGTTTTTCATATTCTTGTAACTGTCAAATCCAAGTCTAATTGACATTGTTTTTTTTCATAGAGGCAGTAGGAGTTGGGAGTTCCATCCATTTCCCTCAAAGGAGATTTCATTGTAAAGTGTTAAAAATTTTTAGTGACATATATGGTTGAAAATTTTTTTTGATGCTTAGCAGAAATGATTATTAAAAAATGCAAATTAAATTAACTCACTGAGCACACTTCCAAGAACCTTAAAGTTGAAAAAAATTGCCTGATCATGCAGGCCATTTTGCACAAATTTCCACATTTTTAATCCCTCCCACAAAAGTAACTATGCCACTCCCATGATCTTTGTCATACTTTCAATGCAGCAGCATAAACTGGGAGTCAAGCATACAACATAGAATGTATAGTGAACATTTCATATTTTTAACATAATAGGATCTCATAAGATGAATATTTTATTGACATTTATTTTACAGTGGCTGTATGCAGGTTGGATTGCAATTTTACATACCTGGTCACAATTTTGCCTCCATTTCTGATCATTTCAAATCTAAAATTATATGGAAGCATGAAAAACAACATTCCACCATCCCACATTGCATTTCCCCATGTTGGTCATTAACCATCAGTGCATGAGAAACAAAACTCCTAATAACTCTCTAAATTCTATATGGTGTAAAACATGAGCGAATTACAGAGTGGTCAATGTCACCAATCACTTCAGCATTCTTTACAGCTGTTGCTTTTCTCAGAAATAGTTTGGTTCTCATTCTTCCTTCAGGATGGTGACATAGTAGCAAACTAGGGTAGATTAAGTTGTGTCCATGCAAGAGATTAATGAACAATTAATAATAATTAGACCTTCTAACGTCTCATAAAAATCAAAATAACCTATATTTCCCAGAGCGTGAACTCATCTAGCACTCCATATTCTAAATCAGCTGTTCTAATCCTGTGGGTTGTGAGGCTTTTGGAGCTTCAATGACATGTTCACAGAGGTCACATATCAGGTGTCTTGAATATCAAATACTTATATTATGATTCATAACAGGAACAAATTACAATTATGAAGTAGCAACAAAATAATTTTACATTTGGAGATCACCACAACATGAGTGACTGTATTATTAAAGGGCCTCAATATTAAAGTGGTGAGAAAAAAAATGAAAACAATAAATAAAAATAAATAATAAAAAAGATAAAGTGTTTGAGGATATAAATTGAAACAACTGGCAGCAATTGAATTTGGGATTATACTCCAAAGATTATTAGGAAATATTGTATGTACATCATGTATCAGAAGTGAAGAGATTATATTGTATACAAAATACTGTATATACTGTATTTATTTAGAGTACTCATATTACACAAGAAAAGTTCATTTTTAATACACTCAAGTACTGAAAGGCTGAAAACACTTAATACAGTGTCTGAAGAGCAGAAAGGGGCAGAGTACTGGGAAGCATGAATTTATGGCCCATTGGCATTGACTATCCCTATGTCTGTTTCATCTTGGAAAGAAAAATATATCAATAAGGTGACAGAGGTTCCATAAATTAACACAAAGCTGCTAAACTAGGGTAAGAATTCTTTGTGTGGCTTTGATTTCAGAGGATGACTTAATAGACAGGGAACTGTGGATATGTTGGACCTTCTGTCTATGCTTGAACAAGATAAATACCATGGAGGCACTGGCCCACATCATGAGTCCCAAACATATGAAATCAGTGGAGAACAATAGGGTCAGATAAATTATGTAAGATTTTTTGGAAAATTTTTACTACTAAACAGTATACAAATTGTCTAAATTCAGTAATATTTCCTTTAGCTCTCATGTCTGTCACTGTCATGATAACGAAGCTATTTACAAGTAGAGACAGGGACCAGCAGAGGCCCAGGCAAGGACCAATGAACTTGGGGGCTCTGAACTTGAGCCATACCCACTCAGAATTAAAGGGGCTGATAGTGATGGCCTGAAAGATACTCACAGGGATGTGGAGCCAAGGGATACTCCTCTGGCAACTCTATGCAAATAAAAGAGAAGTTTACATGATGTATCATCTAGAAAATATGTATGACCAAAAGCAGCCATTGTCTGAGGGATTCCTTTGCAGAGAATAACCATGATATTGGCAAAAGTCAAATGTTTCACAATCAGGTCTATGGGCCTTGCCCTGATCCCTGTGAAGTCGGTGAGATAAAACAACAAATCAAGGCTGAGTTCCCAGCATTCCTAGTACAGTCTGAAACAAGAAGAAGATCCCCACAGCTAGGGTTCCAGATGCCATTCTCTCACTATATGATGATGTCACGTTGTTGAATAAAAACATATCTATGGCTCAGTGTATTACCAACTGCTTCCAGAGATACAATTCACAGCACATATAAACTTGCACTGCTCTAGCTAAGTGTCACCAATTTCCATAAGGTTCTACAAATGGTGTGTGATTAAAAGCTCACAGCAACCCTATATATGTGATTCTAATGGCAAGAGAAACTTTTATAGCAATATTAGATTCCTAGGATCCACCACTGACGATTGGAAGATGAAGCTCAACCAATTCTATCTTTGAAAGAAAATAATATTCTCAAGATTATGTGCATCAAATTTGGTTTTTTCTTGTAAGTTCTTCACATCTTGATTCTAAAATGAATATAAGCCACAGTGCTATTACGTGCTCTATTTTACAGATTCCTATATATATTTGAGCTAGTCTATTAATTCATAAAATATGCTATTTGCATAAAATAGTGACTATGATAATTATATACAAGACATATAAATTGTATACAAGCATAAAATTAATCATTCCAAACTTTCATTCAGTATTGAGATGGCATCCATGAGAATTTTCCCATTTACTAAGTATGGTAACATTAATACTAAGTATACAGTCAGTATCTTGTCATAGTTGTTTAAACACATGGAATATAATATTTATGTGTACCTATAAGTGAATTATATGATATTTTCTATGAAACAAAAAGTGGTATAAGCATACATTGATGCATAGGGGAAGATGAAATCAAGGGCATATCTATAAGGAAGAAACCAGAGTTGCAGTGATATGAATCTTCAGTCTTGACCAAGTGAGTGTAAAATTCAAGTCAGAGAAATTTCATTAGAAGGAATTAAAATTTGCATCGAATTTTCAGATTTTTCATACTTTTATGTACATCAGAGCAACATGCAATTATCATTACTGTTCTTGCTTTCTAAAAATGAAAAAATATCCCTATCACCATGCCAGCTAGCACCAGTGAGTCCAAAAGCAAATTACGAACTGCTGCCTTGACACAGAGATAAAGAGCCAACCTGAAGGCAGGCAAGGTCTTTCAGGTCATTGGATTCTGTATCCTGGTGCTTGAGATACCTGCAGGTATTATATCCTACTGATTATGCCTGATATTTGTCCAGAGAAAAGGTTTGTGTGTGTGTGTGTGTGTGTGTGTGTGTGTGTGTGCATGTGTGCATGAATGTGAACATGTGTATGTACATTAAACACAGTAATAAAGCATTTTAGGCAAAATAACCCAAATGACCTTGGTTACTTGGAATCCTTCACCAAATCCTTGTTGCCAAAGGTTATCAGAGAGAGGAGACTATGCACAGGGATCTGTCTCCTGCAAGGTTTCCCTCTACGTTGAATGCTCAGACTCAGATGATCCACAGCTCTGTTAGCATTCAGACTGTCCAGCATTCAGTTCCTGCAAGAGAAAGACAAGCTCAGAGAGCTGCACTCAAACAGCTGCCAGCGAACTATCCTGGCTTGTGAATGACTGAGAAAGACATTAAGACTCACCTTTGAAAGCAACTTCACTCTGATGGAAGATGCTGGATGGGACTTAAATGGTCAGAGGGATAGACACCCTGTCTCCTTACAGTCACACTCACAGGGTGATATGTTGATATTCTGAGAACTCATATCTCCTGAGGTCAAGATGATGTCACAGGAGGTATCCTTGACACTGTCTTCCTAGGGACTTGCTATCACCCTTGAAGAATACTTCTTTTCCTAACAAACTACAAGAAAGTTTCACTTGTATTTGAAATGCAGAGGGCCATGCTTAACAATTGGTCTACATTCTGCTTTCCTAGGGTGTGAGGACACAAAGGGAATCCACAGTGCTCAACCAGAGGGATAAATTCAGAGGAAGACTCAGATATGATGAAAATAAAGCTGTGTTTGGATTTTAGAAGTCTCTTGGGGTCAGTGTCTTTAAATCTAATTGAATATACAAACAGAAAATGATGAGACCACATGCATGTAGAAAACTATGAGGCATTTTTTAAAGGAACTATAACACTATCTGTAGCAATTTCTTAATAGTGACACACATGTACTAATTAATGATACTTTTCCTAATACTTGTCAAAACATAGGAATTATGTTATTCCATGTTAGGTACAGAGAAAGTTAAGTGTGCAGTTTGAAAACTAAAAGTACTACATAGCTTAACTCGTTTTTAATTAAGATACCTATTTCTGTAATATAATAATTATAAGTCACATATACCAAACGCAAGCCTTACGTAATGCTGAGGGTTACACTCTCTCTTCAGTCTATGAGGATCTGTACACCCAGAAGACAGAGAAAAAACCTTGTCAATAACAAGCTTTTAGGAAGTAATGTCAGCTTCTTCTCATTTCAATGACTTTTTCCTCTCTGCCTGTAAGTTCCTTAGATAAGGGTTTATCAATTTTATCATCTTGCCAAGGAATCACCATCCTATGTAACTGATTTCTAATATTGGATTTTCTTGTTGCTATTCTTTATAGTTTATTGACTTTAGTTTCCAGTGTCTGACAGATCTCATGATTCAGATTAATTGAGATTGTTGTTCCTGCTACAGGGTTTCCCTTCTTCTCAGTTTCTTTCAGCCTTTCCATAATTCAACCACATGGGTCAGCAGCTTCTGTCCATTGGTTGTGTACAAATATCAGCATCTGACTCTTCCATCTGCTTGTTGGATCTTTCAGAGTGCACTCATGCTAGGTCCCTTTTTGTGAGTGCTCCATAGCCTCAATAATTTTGTCAGGTCTTGGGGCCTCCCTTTGAGCTGGATCCTACTTTGGACTTATCACTAGATCTTCTTTTCCTTAGGCTACTCTCCATTTGTATCCCTGCAGTTCTTTCAGACAGGAATAAATTTTGGGTCAGAGTTTTGAGTGTGGGATGGAAACCCCCTTCCTCACTTGATATCTTCTCTTTCTGGTGGAGGTAGGCTTTATAAGTTCTCTCTCCATACTGTCAGTCATTTCATCTAATGTCCCTCCATTGGAGTCCTGAGAGTCTCTCATCTTCCAGGACTCTGGAATATTCTGGAGAGTCCCTCCAACCTCCTACCTGCGGAAGTTGCCTGTTTGTCTTCTTTCTGCTATCCCTCAGGGCTTCAGTTCTTTTCCCTCACCCAATATCAGATCAGGTTAACCTCTCCTCACTTACCCCCTCCCAGACGCACTTTTCTTCCCAGATCCTTCCTTCCCTCCCCACTTGTGATTGCTTTCTTCTCCCTCCCAAGTGTGACTGAGGTATCCTCACTTGGGCCTTTCAGCTTGTTGAACTTTTTGAATTCTGTGGACTATTATGTTGGGTATTCTGTACCTTTTTTGGACTAACATCCACTTATTAGTGAATACATACCATGCACCTCCTTTTGGGGCTAAGTTACATCATTCAGGATGATATTTTCTAGTTCCATCTATTTGCCTATAAAATCAGGATGTTCTCATTTTTAATAGCTGAGTCGCATTTAGGAAGATTATACTGTATTAGGTTTCCATAGGGCCTTTGAATGACCCTTACCTTTAATGTCTCTTCCTGTATTTCTTCCATTGTCCCTCTTATCCCTATGCCCCTTCAGTTGAACTGCTGTTCCAGCCACCATGCCATCAATGCATATCTATTTATTCTATTTTCCTTTCTAACAATATGTGCTTGTAGCCCCTTTCCCTAATTATACCTAAACTCTCTGGTTCTATAATTGTTCCCTTAAAAGCTAGTATCTATACAAAAGCATAGATATTAAATTATATTTCTGAATCTGGGATATCTCACTCCGGTTTATTTTTTCTAGTTTTGTCAATTTACTTGGGAACTTTAGGATTTCAGTTTTCTAATGGCTGACTAAAGTTCCCTTGTGAAAATGTATGACATTTTCTTCATCAGTTCTGTGTTGAGGGATATCTAGTTTCTCCAGTTTCTTGCCATTGTGAATAGTGCAGCAGTTAACACGGTCCAGCAAGTGCTTGTCATAGGATGAAAAATCCTTTGAATCCATGACCAAGATTGTTACAGCTGAATCTTGGGGGTAGATCAATTGCTATATTTCTGAAAAATTATCATACTGATTCCACAGTGATTGTACAGTTTTGCACTCTCACTAGCAATAGACTAGTCTTTCCCTTGCCCCATTTATTCAACATCATGAGCTTTCACTTGTTCTATTGATCTTAGCCATTCTAGCATAGGTAAAATAAGATCACAAAGTAGTTTTGATTTGCATTTCTCTGATAACTATGGTTCCTGAATATTTCTTTTCTTTTTTTTTTTTTTTTTTATGATCCAGGTTATTTAGTGTTCTACCACCTCACAGTGGGTGCCAGGATGCCATCTGAGCCACACCCTTCCCACCCACCCTCCTGTCACCCGTCCCCAACACCCCACCCCCAGAGGAAGGTCCATCCAGGGCTTGCTCCCAGGTCTCTCAGTCCAGTGCCACCTCGCATGGGTTGAGGTGGGCCGTGAGAGCGGCTGAATAGACACGGCTGAACTCTTGGAAGCGGGGAGCACAGCCCAGCCAAGCTTCACCAAATCGGCTCCAGCCCATGAAGAGGAAGGAGCCCGGGCCAGGACACACACCACAGCGCAACAAGGTACGAATGGAGGCCTGGCTCTGGCCGTCTGAGCTCTCTTCCTGGAACAGTGGCAGTGTCTGGCGGATGACACGAGTGGCCACCACAGTGATGACTGATTCTTGCAGCTCCATATCGTGGGCGACCCCACGGATGGTCCCATGGATCACAAAGTCACTGGTGCATGCAGCCAGGAGGAGCTCAGCATCACTGCAGGGCCTGCAGGCACCATCCACACCAAGACCTTGGGCCTGGGGAGACATTTCTGCACGCTGGTCCTCGTGCAGTTCAAAACGGAAGGCAGCAACTCTGCGGCTTATGTCGCGGTGTGGTGTGGCCTGCAGGAAAAGGGCTCGGCTTTCGCGGGGAACCCCAGCGCATGCAGCGGCCTCCAGCCAGGCCCCGGCCCTCGGCCAATAGTAACTCTAGGTTGCCGGCCATCCGTTCGGCGAAGATCTGGGCACCAGCGAAGGGCCGCGCTGGGCGCAGACAGACGATGCTGGGCCGCGTGCCCGGATCGGGGTCGCCCAGGGTCAGGCGCAGCGCCCCGGCTGGATACAGCCACTCGATAGAACCCTCAGTACAATCCAGGATCAGCTGCCCCACGCTGCCAGGCTCCTGGGTCAAACCGCTGCCCCTCCAGCTGCAGCGGTCCTCAGAGTAGCCAGCGCGAGCAGACGCGGCCAGGAGGTCGCAGCACAGCGCGCAGAGAAGAGCGGCTACCAGCATGGTTCCGGGACGCGCCGGGCCTCGGGCTGCTGCCCCGGGAGGGTCCGGGCCGCAGCGCGAGCAGCGAATATTTAAGTGACTATCAACCATTTTTGCTTCCTCAAAGAAGCATTTTTTTTTTTTTTGAAAATTTTTTTCTTCTCTCTTAGGCTACCTCTCTAGGACAGTTTTCCTTATCTTCTCTCCTCCAAGATTTTCTACCCTCACCTCTCCTCATTCTGGGATCATCTCCCCATCTGTCATAGACACTTAGTGCTATGTACTTTCTTCTGACTGTTGCTTTCTTTGTTCCACATAAATCAGTACACATGCATTCATTTTCAGTGAATTATGGAATGCTTTTAATTTACTTTTCCTTTCTTTTTTTCTTTCTTTTCTCCTGTCTGTCAGTCTTTATCAATTTTTTTTTTATTTATAGAATGTCACTTTCCATGTTTTTATGAGCTTTCTATTGTTTCTATTCTTGCTGATATTCAGTTTTGATCTTTGATGCTTTGTTAGGATGGAAGATGGTATTTCAATTCTCTTATTCTGTCCAGACTTTATTTGAAGTTTTCTTCCTAGCATCATCTGTAGGGCCTGGTTTGCAGACACATATGACTTAATCAGGTAATATCTTATACTAGACATCTTTGGTTAGTATAACTATTTAGGAGTAAAATCATCATACCATTTGATGATATCTGTGGTCCTTTAGAGTCTGTAGTACATCTTCCCAGACTTTCAGGTTTTAGAAGCGTACAGAAATGTCAGCTATACTCATAGTCTACGTGTATATGTTACTTGGTCTTTTAACTTGCAGCTTTTAATATTTTTTTCTTTGTTCTGTATGCTTCATGTTTTGATTAATATGGCAAGAGGAATTTTTCTGATCCAATCTATTTTTTTTCTCAATGTTTCTTTTACATTTATGGTATTGTTTTAGGTGGTTAGAAATTTTTTTTTTATGATTTTGCTAAAAATATTCTTTGGCCTTTGATCTAGACTTCTTTTCTTTCCTGAATTTGTTTTGGAAGACTGGGGTAGAGTGAAGATCCGCAGTTAGTCTACTTGTTTCCCAGTGTGAAGTGTCCTGTAGGTTCCCATGGAGTGCCTGCTGATGTTGGAGACTGGGACAGAGCAGTGAGTGTGTGGGAGGAGAGTTAGGAGGTGAAGATATGTGTGATCCATTAAGATGGTGGCTGGAGAAAGAAGGGATGCTTCAGCAGGTATTCCGCTATAAATTTTGGGATGAAACTGGGAATTGGATTTGAAGGAAAGGAGAGATAGTTGAAGATCTGCAGCTACACTTCTGGTTTCCATAGCCAAAGTAGTCTATGGTTCCAAGGGAGAGCCCGCTGGAGAGGATGCCTCAGATAATGCCATGTGGGAGAAAAGGCATTTAGGATCAAATCTGTGTGATAGGATGGAGATAAGGATACAGGAAGAAGTGAGGCCTAAGCAGGTAGACTTGTACAACATTGTCAGGTTTCAAATTTTCAAATAATTTCAAAATTATTCTTTCATGGGGACAAAAGAACATAATGTTATTGAAGAAGAAATTGTAGAATCCAAAGCAATGATTAGTGGCTTTGGAATGGTTACTCTAACTGCACAGAAGTTCATTGAAATGTATAGAAGTGGGGATTGAGCAAATGTTTTTTGAATGGTAACTTTATGTTAGCTGTGTGATGCTTTTTCTAATAATTGCACTACATTAAAGTGATCTTATTTTTTAAATCCTTATTCACCACGATAAATTTGAATTCACTCCGGACATGCAAAATTAGGTCAATACATATTTACCAATGAATATACTTCTGCACTTGGATAGACTCTGACTGAAACTATATAATTATCATATTAGAAAGCACATTTGGTAAAATCCAGGATGCCTTCATCATAAAAGTCATGAAGAGTCTAGAGGAAAAAGATCATATCTCATGAAAATAAAGGTTATTACAGATAAACTAATAGCCAACATAATACTAAATATTGAAAGACTGAAAGCATTCCCAATATCATCAGAAACAAGAAAACAGTATTACCATGCTATTCAATAGAGTCCTTGAACTGAAACTAATAAGCTAATCGAGTAAGAAAAGATAATGAAATGAAAGGATGTAAATAGAACAAAAATCAAAGTAGCAATATTTTGAGATAATATTACTAATATGATTCTATATTTTAGAGACCACAAATTCTCCATTAAAATATATCAGTGATGATAAACTTATAATAAAATAATGAGAAATTAACATAGGTATCTGTAGCCATGGTATAAACTAATGATAAGTGTGTATCTATATTTGTGTGTGAGTAGTTCTGAGTCATATATGTTCATATATATATATATATGAGAGAGAGAGAGAGAGAGAGAGAGAGAGAGAGAGAGAGAAATTTTACTGAAGGTAAATTTAATCAGGAACCTAAAAGGTAGCACAGGTGTTTGAAAGTGACATCTAATTGAAGGACAGACTAAGTTAACAGAGAACGATATAACAGAATGCAGTGTAGTCGACATGAGTTCATTCATGAAATCCTGGTGTACAATAAAGATTAGCAATGGCAGTTGATGCCAGAAATTATGGAACCAGAAGATTAGAGTAGATTGACATAGACAGTTTGAGGTCAAGCAGAGCAATTTAGGAGAAGCTCAGAGAAGCCAGATTGAATCAGTTAACTTGGAGAGGAGTTTGACCCAGAACAACTGAGTTGACCAGCCAGCCAGAGAACAGAAAAAGTAAACAGGATGAACTTATCCCAGAGCAAGTCACACAGAATGAAAACATCCCGGCCTAGATAAGATTGTAAAAGACTAGACACTTCCAAGACTACACCTGGGTTAGAAGACTGAGGGAGTAAGCTTCTAGACAATTACATCAGATGAATAATGTTTACTTTTACAGAGACTGAAACAGTTGAGGTTGCAACCAAAGCTACAAGAACAGTTCCAAGAAGATCAAAGACTCTCATAAGCAAAACTGGATGCCTTCACTGAGTTCATCCAATTTTATTTTACTTCCTGAAGTTTCTATGATCAACCTCAATAGTGTAACAACTGGAGTATAACTTTAAACAACAAGTCTTTTAGGAGACGTTTTGTATGTGAGCCATGTAAGTAAAGAATGTGTGTTCTGGGAGTGTATGCTGGATCTGAGAGTGGAAGAAAGTGAGGTGAAGAAAGTTCATGGACTGCAGAAGACAGAGGAATTAAGAGGATATGATTTGATTAAAAGTAATCTAAGAAAAGCACAAGGGATCCATAGATATGAACCAAGGGTTAAGACTATACATTAAGGTCCTAGAACTGTTGAAGACATCTAAAAGTTAAGGATCATAGCATTTGGGAGTGGCATACAGAGGATATAGTGTGCATGGTAAGTTATTTGGTATGAAAGGAAAATAAGAACTTGGAGAAGAGAAATGATCAATAATGTGATTAAGAATTGGAAGACACTGCTGAGGTGTTTTAGTAAACATAGATGTCCAAATGAGTTCACTGGATGGAGAAATGACACAATACAGATGAGAAGTGAGATGGAAAGGGATTATGGATGTATGGCAACATTCTCTATGTTAGAAGGAAAGAAATGGTGGATATAGATATTGTTCTGAATATTGTGCAATTTTCATAACCCATGAACAATTTTTGAGTCAGACATTGGTATATAGTATTAAGTATTCACTAAGGTTTAGAGAGTGTATTTCATAAATACAAGCTGCTTTGAACCCAAGTACTGTCTGCTCATGGCTACATGAAGACACTGAGATAGCTTTTAATATGCCAAAAGTTTTCTAGGTATATTGGTTTTAGATGAAGAACCTGCTTATAAGTCTCAGCCTTTCCCTGGAAGTTGCTATGTTAAGACATGCCTTATTTGTATAATTGGGTTCTATAAAAAAAGGATATTATTATAAGAGTTGCTTCCTGTGAAACATCATAGGATTGATTATATTGGAAGGAACTATAGACACATTATTATCTTTTCAGTCTCAAATCACAATATTCACACAGGGACAAGCTCAACCAGCATGACAAAGCAGATACTCATATAATGTTTCAATGGTTACATCTAGAGAACTATTTCTGTACAGACAGCACACGATTATTACATCCACTGTTGTCTCTCCAAATAATTCAGAGAAGACTCTTTCATAGTCTCCTGAACGCTGACCTGCAAATACCTGTGTTGGTTAACTTTCACAATGCTAGAAAATTCTATATAAGTCTTTTGGAGGGACTGTTGGGGGCTGAAAGTCATCAATGATTTTACATATTTCTGGATTCTGGAAACCTCAATAAGACCTGACAAGCAAGATATGCCCATTAGTACAATGGTGACTTGAGTAGTATAGGGTGAGTAAATGCTGCTATGACAGATTTTAGATCTATTCCACAGAAATGAATTTCATGCCTGGCATAGCAATGTTGGGCAAATGTTCATACTTGAGCAATAAGCCTTATTCTAGAACATGCTGCAAAATATCTATTCTTCTAGAATGCTGTGAAATGATCATGTTGTCAATCTATGTTCTAGCTATTATGTTTATAGCCATAGTCAGTGGTGCTCTCAAACATGGTAAGAGAAACTTCTTTTTGCTTTGGGCAAACATAAATGGAGGACTGTATAACTTCTCAGTGTGTTGAGAGGAAGAGGCTGTAAGAATAAGAGCCTTAAATGGAATGTGTGCTCAATACTGTGCTCACCCATATTCCAAAGTAGAGTTTTAAAACAAAGTTAAGTTTTCACTATTTTTCAATCAATTGAAGTTTATGAACATGTACTCTATTTATAGTATGAGACTTTTTTTCAAATGAATCTACCATATTATGTTTTATGCATTATACATATTAGCAATATGGGTGAATTAAATCTGTATAAATTATATTTCTATATGTGTGCACAAAATAAAGGACAATTTAATGGGAAGTTTATTTTGGCACATACTTTCATGCCTACTGAGGAGCCAGTTGGTTTATGATTAGGAGGTTATTTTTGCATGTTTTGTTAGAATGTTTTCCTGCTATCATCATAAATTTAATTTGTATTATACTAAATGCTTTAATGATCTTCTATGATAACAGTGTGCCCACAAAATTTTTACTTTTGTTCTTAGTTCACTAGATCCTATTTCCTACTTAATTTTTTCCTTTGTTGAGAATGTTAAACTGTGGCAGAGTGGGTGGATATTGAAAGTAAAGAGATAAATTGACAACAATCAAGATTAATGTATATAGCCTAAAATGTTTAGCAGTCAATGATCTCTAGAGGGTAAGACCCTCATGGTGAAGATACCAAATATTTGAGTCAGAGAGCATGGAAAATCAGTAGATTATATCATAAGGCTTCATCCCTAGGGAATAGTTTTCAGTGCTAGAAGTTATCAAAGATCTTATCCAGATATGAATCCTGAGAGCTATAGCAACAACAAGCTAGGTGCGGTAGTGTCATGAACGTCATGGCAATAACCAACCTCTTCATGAATAAAATGAAGGCCTATTTCACAAGATTAAACCTGTACCTGGCAGTGTTTTCAGGGACTAGTATATGTGGCTCAAAATTATCCATGCATTCATAGATGCCCCTGTAGTAGGTACATACTGGTAATACTATGTAGGCTCAATGGATTCTAGTAGTAGTAATAGTAGTATCAGTATTAATAATTGTGGCTGTTGTTGTTTTGTTTTTTGCTGTGATTTTGCTTTGCTATGTTTTCTCTTTCAAGAATCACATATAATTTGGAGAGAGTAGTGGTGGTGGGGTAAGAATAAAATTGACAAGATGAAAATGCGGAGAGGAGTGGACTTGACTAAAACAAAGTATATATATGAAATACACAGAGACATTTAAGTAGAAAATGTTCTAAACCTTAAAAAGCAAGAAAACAAACAAACAAACCTGAGTGCATTTATATTGAAAGATATCAATAACTCCTGGATCTAGTGATACAGACACTTTAGTGAGATTTTCATGAATTGATATCAAATATTTTACCACCTTCTACAGGAGACCAAGTCAGCCTGTGGTGATCATGAAAACTTATAATCTCCTCATAAGACTTTGTCCCTTTGGAGATATTAACAAGAAACCCATAAGGATTTTTAAAATTAGGAAGTAGGCAGAGTTTCAAGAATGATTTTTGTCTCCAAAGCCAGTCTGTCATTGCCACTGCAGGTGAAATGGAAATTGTCATCCTGAGGGAGGTGAGGTAACAGAGTCACAGTCTTTTATCACAGGCATGAGCTGCCTCCTTCCCCAGTGCTTGTTATTATGAAGTCAGGATCTGTAGAGTGCACTCACAATACTGCAGAGGCAAGGAGCCAAGTGAGTACTTTATATTTTAGAGTGTGCTGCAGAGCCAGCAAATAAAAGAGGCCTGAAAAAAAATTCCTGTCTGGTAATGGGAATCTGGCATAGAAACATATCTATAGAACAGAAACAAAAAGACAAGTATAACTCCATAGCCAAGAGTTGAGTGAGAAATTTAAAACTGTTCCTAGACTGTGCCTTTTCTTATTGGTTCTTGTTGTGCAATAAGTCCCACAGAATGTGACTGTGGATAAAACAGCCTATCTGTGAATGTGCTGAGGAATTGTGGTAAGAAGTAGATGTATATCTACCTTTTCCTTACAATATCTGTAGGATTATCTTTCGAACACTGTTATTATATGTGAACTTTTCATGTTTTCACTTCATATTAAACATTGGAACAGAAGTATAAGAAGCACACAAACATGGGAATGTGCATAATATTTATAGAATCTGTCTAGAGTTAAATTTATTCTTAAGTGTCTGTATATTTTTTGGTTATAGAGGCAGTAAATGTGTGTGTATTGAATGAACCCTGATATAATAACTGGTTTAAAACCTCCAGTTTTAAATCAGGAAGGTAACATTGAAAGGGAGTTATATATGTATACCAGGGTAGGACCAGATATTCTTGAGTTATCTCCCCTAGTTTATTCATACTCTAATGTTCATCAAACATGATGCATGCCTTCCCTCACTGTTTACTGTAGTGGCTAAAGGAAAACACAGCTTTGTCCATGGAGCATTAGGGCTCTGTCACTCAGCTATGTTTGTCTTCACATATAGCTTTTCATTTCTGTTTGGACAATATTTTCCTTTACACATGTTTCTGATTCCTTTATATTTATCTTTCATGTTATTTCCTCTATTTGAGTACATTAAAAAATTTACTATAATAGGTTCATCAAAATAAGTAGCAGGAAATATATAGAGTTTTAAATAAAGTTAGAATTATTTTTAAATTCAATTAAAATTTACTAACTTAAATTTGTTTTCATAGTAATTCAGCATGTTAGTATTTCAGGTTGTACTCTGTACCAAGAAACAAGGTAATAATTCATCTATTGTTAACAACAGAGCCTTTAATCTTCAATCATGGCAATGCATATTTCCAGGAACACCATAAACATTAGATCCATCTTGTGCTTGTGAAATCAACCTGGAAGAGGGGACAGCTTTCTGCCAGGTAAGACTATGCACAGGACACTGTAATTTATCAAAATCTCCACAGCCTTATGTGTACTTGCCATTTGCCTATGAAATAGGCCATGATGTAAAAATAGAAATTATTTTTTGAAAAGATTCATGTATCATAAAATAATGGACAGTTGTGCTTTGAAGGGCTGGGCATATAAAGGGCAGCTTTGTTTGTCTAGTTCTATGAGTGGCATAAGACTGTGTTCAAACTGTTAAGATAGAAATCAGTTGGACCTTATCATTGGTACTGGTTTTTAGTTGCTATGTTGATCCAAACTATGATCAGGTAAGAAGTGCTGTTCAATTTGAAAACTACAGTTCAATAAACATACAGTAACAATAAATGTTTTAAAATTATATTTGCCATTATAGACTTAACGCTTCACAAAACAAAGCAGAGAGAATATTTACCAGTGAGAATATTAGATTTCAATGCAAATGACTACACTGTACTTCTATGTACAGAATACTATGGCTATGAAGACAAACACACATTTCTAGACTGGTCAGAACGACCTTACAAACGTGAACACAGAAGTGGTCTCAAACTGGTGTACACTGGTCACTCTTATTTTTTTCATTAACTTGTTTATTTCTCATCACTATAGTTAAAGCAGATGGATACAGGAATACTCAAATTTGAACCATGTGGTACACATCCTTTTTGGGAATTAAGAAGTCTCAAATGCCACAGCAGCTCTTATCATATATCTTCTTATCAATAATTATGAGTAATTGCTGCCATCCTCATAGAAATAGTGGCACAGGTTCACTGGAATCATCTCTCTGTGAATGGCATGGCCTCTCAGTAAACACAACTCTAGGTAGGTAAAGCTATAGAAAGCTTAAAAGTAACTTTTATTCACCCGAAGTAATTGTCATCTCAGAGGCTTAATGCTGAATGAGCTCACACTTTCTAGTTCTTTCTGAACGCTGGCTGGTGGGTTCAATCAGAAATTCTTGCTCAATTTTTCTCCCACATGACTGACTCAGTCTTCTCTTGGCTCCTCATGCAATAGGGATCTTGGCCTCAAAGTTTAGATATCTGTTCAAATATTCTTGCTTCTTATTCTCTGGATTCAAGTGCCTTAGCTGACCTGCACTACACTGCATGAACTCACTAATGAACTCAACTCTGCTGCACTGCACTCATTGTACTGACTCCTAACTGACTCACTCTCTTTTTCTGCTTGACTCTTATAGTTTCTTCTTCCTATGCTGTTCTGCTGAGAGTTGGACATATCCTACCTCTGACTCATCTTGTCTAATATTTCTCTGATTCATCTCTTTGCTCCTCAGTCAGACTTAACTTTCAAACATGGCCGCTTTCTTCTACAAACTAAATTTAACTTCATTGTTGGGATTAAAAGTGTGTACTAAGGGTTTGTCTATATTCCAGCCATGTGAATTAAAGGGTGTCATTTCAAAGAGATGACACAGACCTAGAAGTTCTTTGTATGTTACAATGAAGCTCAGAATGTTTATTCTATATGCGATTAAACATGGTATGATCCTCAAGTACAGCCAAATCTTTTCAGACTTCCTTTATGCTGTGCAACCATCAGTGTTCACATTGGTCTTAGTGGCTGATTGCTCTGTGGAACCTGGTAATGTATATTCTGAGTTATATACATTTCTCAGTACTTATCCTTTGATTCTAATGAGCTAAACATTAAGAATTGGTTTATTAAAGGGAGCTGAAAGACTTCAGTGAGCATATGCACAACACAAATACGACAGCATTTTTTCTGCCTTTTTTATACAATATTTACAATTTTTTTTTTTATAAAAAGCAGAAGGGTTGAAGGGTTGATCTGGGAAGTTAGGAAAGTGGGTGTAATTAGGGGAAATTATATAACACTCTCCAATAATCAATAAAAGTATTTTGTTTGAGAAAAGAATTCCTTTATTTAAGTTGTATGGTGTTAATGAAGTTGGTTTTTTACAACATGACTAGCAAATAAAAGTATATTCTGATAATCTTACATTATGTTCATTTATATTGCCTGTCACTACTCCTTGTTTCTCACAGGCCGACATTAAATCATCCTGAGTGCTACATTTCCTAGGGAACTTGATTGTTCTCCTTCCATCAATATGTACATTCTGGGGGATTGAGAAATCCACAGTAACAAGGATGAGAACTTCCCACTTCTGTCACAGTTTTTAGATGAGTTCTTTTTTATATGATCTATGCTGGACTTTTGCTCCCAAGGAAAAATGATTTCTGTGTCATCCTCTCAGTACCTCCATGGATTAAAGATGTTTCCCTTTATAATAGGCTATAATCAGTTGACATTATTCTTTTGACCAAACAGCTACTCTGGGCATAATGTAAAAGAAGTTGTCCTGAATGACAGAATGGACTTCTGAATATGGCAATAAGAATCATTTTTTTATTACAAACTACAATTGGAATTTTTGGAAATTCCTCTCTTATACTCTACTATCTCATCAGTTACCATAGAGAATACACATTAAAGACCACAGATTTCATTCTCTTTCACCTAATGACAGCCAATGCTTGATCATTCTTTCTTCAGGAGTGCCCCAAACATTGTCAATTTGGGGATTGAAGGAGTTCCTGAATAATTTTGGATGTGAGCTCCTATTGTACATTCAAGGTTTTGGTAGAAGAATGTCCATTTGTACCACCTGTCTTTTGAGTGTCTTCCAAACCATAACTATAAATCCCAGGAAACTCTGTTGGAAATATCATGAAGTCTTAGCTTCAAAAGTCATTGAGTGCTCCATTTCCTTCTTCTGGGTTTTGCACATGTTGATTAATTTCATTTTCTTTCTATACACAATATCAAAAGGAATCAAAAAAATGTAACAAGAATACGAGATTTTGGACACTGTTTCCTTATAGGAAGTGATGATATCAGTGATTCATCTATACAGCATTGGTGATGTGCCCTGAAGTTTTATTTACTGTGTTCATTGCCTGGTCCAGGTCTCCATGATGTCATTCTGTACAGACACAAGCAGAGAGTTCAACACATCCATAGCTCTCATAGTTCAGAAGAACCTCCCCTGAATCCAGGGCGATCCAGAACATCCTTGCACTATTATCTACTTTCTGACCTGCTATACTCTCTCCTCCATCTTAAGAGGATGCATTGCTCTTTTGCATAATCACAGTTGGTGGCTGATGAAAATCAATGTTCTCATTTCTCTGTGTTTTCCCTCTTTTGCTCCATTTGTTCTCATCAGTCATTACTCCATTGTGTCTAGGTTCAGTTTGTATCAGTTAAGAAAAAAAAATAACTATTCCTAAGTTAAATATAAGTATGTAAATATACTTGTTATCCAATTGTTTATTCACTTATCACCCTAAAAGATTAATAAGGAAAATTAAAGCAGTAGCTCCTTGTCTATGGAATGAACCAAAATGTGCTTGGAAGTTTTCTCTAGTGCTTGAGTTAGCAGCTTGCATGAGCTGATCATAAAGTTTTTGGCCCATTGTACTCTTCAATTTATATCTAATAGAGTTTTTTTCATTGCTTAGGTGATGCTAGTAAGCAAATTGTCAGTAAATCTGCCCTTCATTTGGCTTTCATTCTGTCAGGAATTCTTGGCTGGTTGGCTGCATAGACATGTTGTAGGTATGATGTTTTAACTGAAAGGCAAATGGACAAGATAGATAACCATAACCTTGTGCTTCAGGTAACACTTGTCCCATGAAATATAATCTAGTCTGCAAGAGAACCAAAAAATTTCTTCATGATAATTTTCCAGATACTTTGCATGCAGGTGCTCCAGAAAAAATCCTATTTGACTCTTCTTGACCTTGTCCAACAGTCTTCAACAAAGCCTGGGAATATAGACTATAGTCACTTAGGATAGAATCTGTGATTCAAGTCTTTACCATGTACCAAAATCAATTAAAATGAATTAAATTTTTGATGTGATATTGCAGATTGTTTGCTAGTATTTTTTTATTTTATTCATTAATTAAACATAGGGTTCTTTTCTCATGATATATAATCTAAATACAGTTTCCTCTTCCTCTCCCCATTCCTCTCACATCTCTTATCAGATTACCCCTTTTATTCTCATTAGGAAAGGACAGGCTGAGAAGATTAACAAAGACCACAACAAAATACAATATATGATTGAACAAAAAATTGTCATATCAAAATAATGCAAGACAAGATATACAAAAAGTAGCTCTAAATTAAGGCACAGGAACCAGAAATTCATTTATTTCCACATTCGTGGGTCCCATAAAAGTAATAAACTCAAAGCCATAGTATAAATTCAGATGACCTAGTGCAGAGCAATTAAGTTTTGCTACTTCAGTCTCTGTGATTTCACATGACCAAATCTCAAAAAATAAAAAAATGTTAAATCACACATTTTTTAGAAACTATTATACATATCTGTAGCCATTTGTGTACCAATAATATGTGTGTGTGTATGTGTGTGTGTGTGTATTTGAAAGACAGAGAGGCAGAGAGACACAGAGACAGAGAGAATAGAGAGAGTGTGAAGGAACATCAGAGAGAAGATGTGATAGAACATCAGCTGTTGCCACCAAGAGGCCATGGACAAACTGAGCTCACCTCAGAGGAGGACTGGAAATGTAAAGAAGACAGAGAGGCAAGAGAAACATGGAGCCAAGACAAATTTTTCTGATCAAAGCTCAAAGTTTAATATTCAGCACTTCATTTGTATATATAGGGAAAGCCCCACTTTATCCATGCTTTGTTTTAGCAGAATTATGTTGCAAGGCAAGCTCAGTGGGCAGTCTATTCTTCTAAATTCCTGTAGGAAGTTGTACTGCCAGGGTAGATGCGTCCTCCTGGGTCTTGTTGTGGCAAGGTTTATTGTGGTAAACAAGGTCTTATTCAGCCTACTTAAGGCTGGTGGAGGGCACAATTATCAGCTAATATTTCCATGCAGATTTCCCATAGCTATTGAGATCACGTCAAAAATAGCATTAAAGTGCTTTTTGTGGTCCTTGTAACTGGTAAAACAGGGTCAGCCAAAACTGTTCATGTTTCATGAACACTATCATTGACAACACAAACCAAAGCCAGCAATTTGTAGAATTTCAGAGAATGGGTATGTATAGAATACAGATAGCTGAAGTCATAGGAGGTCAGAGACTAGAGAGTACAAACTGTACAGGTGCCATCCCTTAAGAGTTCCAAGGATCTGGTCAGATTAATATCTGAGATTCTTATGAGTATAACAGACAACCTTCAGTGAGTGCCTCCCATTAAAATTAACTCTCTGAATTCCCGTGATGATACTGACAGACAGGGTTACATGAGTAGGATGAATATCATTTGGTTCAAACCATAGAGAGACAGTTAGAGACAACCAAGAAATGTTGAGATGTGGAGAAGTATCCTTTTCAAGGGAAGAGCCTCTCAATTGGTCTTCCATTATCATTGGATATCTCTGAAATAAAATACATAAAAGGAACACATCATGGAACAAGAAAGTTGTATTTACATACACACACACACACACACACACACACACACAACACCAACAGGCGAGTTCACTTCTGAGAGAGGATGTATCAGATTTCTTTAAGATGTCATATTTTAGAGACTCCTCATAGTTCCATCAATGCTTCTGCCCTAGGTTCACACTAGCTTCTCTCAGTATATTAGTGATTGTTTTGTTATTTGTTTAAGGAACACTTGATATTCAGAGGAACTGTAGTGTGTGTTAAGAAATTAAAGGAATTGGAAAGAAATAATCATTTTAAACATGATAAAACACATATGTCTATATGAAGCACTCAAAGATTTTAAGTAATACATGTTGTAAATCTAAAAGTTCATTAAGTTGATTGTGTTGGAATTAGTAATTAAAGACTGGACTTCAAATCAATACAGAAACTTCTCCAACTTTCTCATTGTTCTGACCTCAAAGTTTTTAGAACTTTCCAGAATACACCTGATCAGCCTTCACAAGTCTTAAAAACACAATCATTCCTAAAAACACTTTACCCTTTGGAAAAATTCACAATAAACTCTCTTCAATGTGTTTTTGTTAATTAACACCTGGAAATTTTGTATAAATGATCTTGTCTCTCCAAGCCAGTGCTGTCATTGCCAATGAAATTGAAATGAAAATTGCAGTTCAGGAGGGAGGTGAGGTCAGAGAGTCACAGACTTCTACCTTGGGCTTAAGTTGGCTCTCTAACAGAAACTGTTTATTAATGAGTCTGAATCTGCCCAGTGAATCCAGCATCTTGTAGAGGAAAGGAGCCAGGTGAGCACTTTGTGTTTCAGTCTGAGTGGAAGTGCCAGCAAAGCAAAAAGCCCTAGGTAAATGTTCGCATCTGCTAACAGGGAACTAATATAAGAAGAGATATAGGGATGGTCAGAGAGGACCAGAATAAATCTAAAACTAAGACATGATTGAACAGGTAGATGTGTTCCTGACCATGTACTATTCCCTGTGATTTCTTACTGAAATATAATTCCCCTACTAAGTGTAACTGTGGGAAAACACCAGGGTCAATGCAGCCCATCTTTGCAAGTGCTGAAATATTATGAAAATAAGTCAATGTGATAACTCAACTTACCTTACACAATGTGTAGACTAACCTTAAAGTATTATTATTATTATTATCCTTTAATGATCATGGTTTTATGTATAGGAAATACTAAAATGGGAATGTAAGTAGCATAAAACTTGGGAAGTGTAGAATGTAAATATGTTTGTGGATTAAAAAGTATTTATATATGACACTAATCTTTGATTTGGTTACAGAGGCAGTCACTGTGTCTGCATTGAATGGCTATTGATATAATGTCAGGTTTGAAGCTTGTCCCTCTTAAATGCAGAAATGCAACATGAAAGAGAAGATACAGTTCGAGTAGTGACCAATGGCAGTCAAGACCAAATGTATCTTGTTTTCCCTGGTTTAATAATACTTTAAGGCCAGCATGATATCACATTTTCTTTCTATGTTTGTTGTTGTTCATGGAATACAGGGCCTTGTTCATGATATTATCTCAGCATTCTATACCTCAGATAAATTTATATTTACACTTAGTGCTGTACTCACTGAACAATGGTTAATGTTTACATTTTGTCAGAGTGTACATTTTTGAATGCATTTCCTCTATTGAATGTGTCATAAACTTCATTATAACAGTATCATAAATAGAAGAATTATCAAACAAGCCAGGTGGGTGTTGAAAACATCCAACCTCATCATTTCAGAGGCAGGGGCAGGCAGATCTCATTGATTTTGAGGACAACTTGGTCTATGTAGTAAGGTTTAGGGTAGATAGAGTTAAAGTGAAAGAGAGCCCATACTAAGAGAAATACACTTTAAAAAGCAAATACATGTTGAATTTTAAAGGGAATGTTTTAGTAACTTAATTTTCATCTCATGCTATTGTTGTTAAACATGTTTGTATTTCATGTTACATTTTGTAGGGGACAATAGTATTATTAATTCATCTGCACTTCCTCCTATACCCTTTACTTTTGTAGTGACAATAATCCACATTTGCAATGGGGTTTTAAGTATCAAGTCCGCCTTTCACTTCTGAAACCAAGCTGGGATGATATTGCTTCACACCTCATCAGTTGCTGCCCAACTGTACTCACCCTGGGGTGTTGGGAATGAGCTGGCATGGAATCAAAGGTGTGTACTCCAGGAGCAGGTAAAAATGCAGAAGCAAGCTTGTTTATTAATCCTTGGGGAGTACCTTTTTATTCTCCACCTATGTTCTTGGTGCCAATCAAGCCTGCCTCCAATGGCAGTTCCAATTAGATCACTAGTCTACGTTGCCAATCTCTTGGCTCTTAGACAGGCTTCATTTGACCCTCATGCAGAAGTTGCCTCCACAGCTTGGCTTTTCCCACTGCTTTTGCCACTGTTCATGCAGAAGTGTCTACCACTTTGTCAATGAGGCTTGCCATTCCTCCTACAGACGTGTGACAGCTTTCTGTCAGTTCAAACCACACTGAGAACACTGAAATTTTTGAAGAGCTCAATAGAATTATCATTTGACATTAGCTTATGAAATTAATCTTCTTGTTAGAAGGAAAGGTTTTTTAAAAATGGCATATATATATATGTATATGTATATGTAATATATGTATGTATATGTAATATATGTATGTATGTGTAATATATATTTTATTTGTGTGTGTGAGTGTGTGTGCAAATAATTTTTTCCTAAATGTGAGAACCCATGGAATTGGGTGGTAAACAATGCCAGCACAATATCATGGTGAGCCAATAATTATCTGGTAGTTGCTAAGGGAACAGCTCGTTTCCTTTCTGTGTTTTATCTTCTTTAGGTTCCAAGCTTCATTGCCAATTCTGCCTCTGTTCTTGATTGTCAAGCTCACTTTCCCTGCATCGCCGAGGAGAGGATAAAACCACATTTTCCCACTGGCGTTTGATTCAGATATTACCATCATATTCTGCAATGGATTCTCTTCTGACTTAAAACAGAATTTTCTGACTACTTGACTCACAGGAATAAAGTGTGGCATCCTGAGGATTTCCTCCCAGTTTACTTTCCTGATGGGCCTTCTTTTCCACCATTTTCACTGTAGTCTCTTGAGTGGTGCATGATAATCCACATACAGTTCTAATAGATACACATAGTGTTTCCTCAGAAGGTACCGTCCAGCAGATTTTGTCCTTCTCCATTATATTTCATCTGATGTTTTTCCCCTTCTTTTGTTTGATGGAGAATTCTATGAGATTTCATCATACTGGATGTCCCGATCTCTCTAATAACACAGTCCTGAGTGTTCACACATGCATGTGTGTCCATGTGGTATGACTTTGCTTAAGAACTATGTCTTAGCTTAATTAGATATATGTTGTCACTTGAACCATCATTTGTGTATATTTTATGTGATTAATCAAGTTTTCCTATTTATGACCATAGAGATAGTATAAGTGATATTATTAATTTTTTATTATACACCATTTAATATTTGATGAGATGTACTTTAAGAATTGATATTTTTGTGGTTTGTAGTTGTCATTAAAATTGATTTCTTTTATAGATTACTAGAAAATAAAAGTATGTTTATGTATTCTTGGTTTATGCTTGTTAGTACTGGCATTCTGTTTTCATTGCTTTTTATAGACCTAATAATCTTGCCAATGATGCTTCACATTTTATGACTATCAAGGCATGTTTCCAATCAACATGTATGTCCTCAAGTTTTCAGCAATCTTACGATAGAACACATTGTAAGTAACAATTGTTATTGCATGAAACTTCCAGAAGTTCTTATTAAACAACATAGATTGCCGTCTATGCTGACACTGTATTCCTGAGCTCTAACAACTCTTCTAATTTAGTCTCTTAGTAGTCCTTCAGATCACTAAAATGTTGCAATCATTTTGATCAGAAAATGAGTGTGGCCCAAAGCTAAAGAGAATCATGCCCAAACATAAAGTAGACTTATGGAATCTGGCAATCAAAATCATTTTCTTATTACAAACTACAACTGGAATTCTGGGAAATTTCTTTCTTCTTATACAATATCTAGTCTACTATACAAAATACATGTTAAAACACACAGATTTGATTCTCATGCACCTCTGGGGAGCCAATGCCTTGATAGTTCTTTCTACTGGAGTGCCCCACACAATGGCAGCTTTTGGGTTGAAACAGTTTTTAAATGACTTTGGATGCAGATTAATTTTGTACATTCAAAGAGTAGGCCGGAGTATGTCCATCGGCACCACCTGTTTCTTGAGTGTCTTCCAGGCCATCACCATCAGCCACAGAGAATCCTGTTGTAATGATCAAAAAGTCAAAGTTGCAAAGTACATTGGTTGCTCCATTTCCCTCCTCTGGGTCTTGTCCATGTTTATACATTTCATTTTCTTTTTGGACATATTTCTCAAAAGGAATAGCAAAAACATGACAAGAAAACTAAATTTTGAGTACTGTTCCATTGTCAACCATGTTGAAATAAAAGACTCACTTTATGTAGCATTAGTGATGTGCCCTGAAATCTTATTTTCTGTGCTCATTGCCTGGTCCAGTGGCTCCATGATTGTCATTCTATACAGACATAAAAAGAGGGTTCAACATATCCGCAGCTCTCAGGTTTCCAACAGAAACTCTCCAGAATCCAGAGCCACCCAGAACATTCTGTCCCTAGTGTCTTCCTTTTTGGCCTTTTACAGTCTCTCCTCCATCTTAAGAGGTTGCATTATTCTTTCACATAATCACAGTTGGTGTCTGGTGATGGTCACTCCCCTCATATCTCTCTGTTTTCCAACTTTTGGACCCTTTCTTCTCATCAATCATTACTCTTTTCTGCCCAGACTCAGTTTGGTCTGGATAAGAAATACCATCCCTTAATCTTATTTTAAATATTTAAATCATATATTTTGCTGGGTGTCCAATTTTTATCTCACATTTTTCCTCAAACGTTCAATACAGAGAAATAAATTAGTTGTTCCTTGGTTTATTTTTTTAATATTAACCGAAATGAGTATGGGAGTTTGTCAGCTGATTGATTCGGCAGTCTGCATGAGTTGATCATATTGTATGAGGCCTATAGTACTCTTAAGAGTCTTCCCTTTGGCTACTCAATGTGCAAAGGAGCCTGAAAGGACAAGAAAGAGGAAAAGGAAGGGGAAGAGGAGAAGGAGACAAAGGAGACAAAGGAGGATAATCAGGAAAATGAGGAGGATAAGGAAGATGAGGAAGATGAGGAGAAGGATGAGGAGGTCAAGGAGAAATAGGTGCAGGAAAAGGAGGAGGAGGAGAAGGAAACATAGGAGGAAAAATAGAAGGAGGAAGACAGGGATGAGGATGGGTAAGAAGAAGAGGAGGAAGATCAGGAGAAGGAAGACAGGGAGGAGCACAAGGAGAAGGAAGAGAGGTGTGGGAGGTGGAGAAGAAAGAAGAAGAAGAAGAAGAAGGAAGAAGAAGAAGAAGAAGAAGAAGAAGAAGAAGAAGAAGAAATAGCTATCAATTAAAACAAAACTCTTTTCATCTGACTTTCATCATGTCAGGGCAGATCACTGCTTGGGAATTTCACAAAGGTCTTGTGGGTCCTACATTCTAACAGCAAGGAAAATTGAAATAATTTTGAGTGTAAATTTGTTTTTTGGAGGACCTGGTCCCACCACAATTGCTGTACTAGGCCTATAAAAAATAGGATTAATATCTTTGATGTCATACAGAAATCAATTCAAAATGAATGATGGTTTTGACATGACCTTGAGTTTTGTTTCTTAATATATTATTGAGAGATTGTCATCATCAGAGATAGTTCATTGTAAAATTACTTTGTTGGTATTCTGTTTTTATGTTGTTTGACATCATGGTCATGCTAAGTTCATCAAAAGACTTTTGATGAAATTAATACAGACATTGTGAAAATCATTTTTGTGATCTCCAAAAAGTTAAAAATTGAACTATTATTTGACCCAACTGTTCAACTCCTGGGCATATACCCAGATATCTTCATATTGTACAAAGGAAATATTTGTACATCAATGATCATTGCTGATCTGTTTGTTGTAATGATGAGACATATTCATAAACAAATAAATCAAATTTTAAATTTCTCATATATAAAATGAACTATAATTCTAATGTAATGAAAGGCAGAATCACAAAAACTATAGGAAAATTGATTGATAATGGATAAAATTAATCTGGACTAATCAAAAATCAGAAAAGATTACATGTTCTCCTTCATATGCAGATCTTATCCTATAATGTCTACATGTATATACAAATGGGTCTAAGTATAACTTTATTATCAAATATCAAAATCAGGTAATATTAGATAGATAAGAAAGAATTAAAAGGAAAGGTACTATTAGGTGATAGGCAGGCAAAAATATCCAGAATTTATAAAACATGATATAAAATAATTATATTTCTATGTTCAATGTTGTCAATTTAATCTTGTTCCTGGTGCATAGATGTATCAAACTATAAGTGTTACAGAAAATGGAAAACCATAATCAAAGCTCTATGACTTCAACATGGTTATTCTAACTATTGTAGTTCATTGAAATGTAAAGAAATTTGGCCTGAGCAAATATTCAATTGACATTTGACTGGCTATTTTATTGTAGGTGTCTAATGCATTTATTTGTGAGTTCCTTAAAATAAAGTGATTTATTTTAAAATGAAATATCATACCATCATAATTTTTCCAAGAGATTATTCCACTTATAGCCATTAATAAATGTAAGTATCATACAAATAGACTCAATGACAGAAATCACTTGATTATCATGGATAAGCTGGAAAAGCTTTTTTCTTCTTTTCTTAATATTTTATTGTAAATATTCTGTTCTCATAAACATATCCTGATTAGAGCTTTCCCTGACTTTACTGCTCCCAGTTTCTTTCCTCCTATAAACATCCACTCCATTTCTGTCATTGGAAAAGTATATAACAACAAAACACAATGTCACAAGATAAAATGAATACTACCACACTAAAGTTTCAAGAGGGAGACCCTTACTGACCACCTTCAGTTATACTTGATTTTCAAAATCTCCACAATTTTTTAAAAACAGTACCATAATCGAAGTATAACATGTAAAACACAGCTTTTAGAAGACATTTTCTACTATAGTCATATTGAAAAAGGAAACAATTTGGGGTATGGATATAGACAATGAGGAGTAAACAACCAATATAATAAAGGTAAGGGGGTCATCACTACAGTGGACATGAGTTGATGAAAAGTGACACAAAGGAAATGACAAAGACACTAGGGGTCTAGGAGTATGTATTGAGTTCATCAGGGAGTAAAAGGCCTAAAACTTGAGCGGCAAAGTCTTTGAAGTAGAATACAGAGGAATTAAGGCTTATGCTGAAAGACATCATTTGGGACAGACATAAATATGAAGATGGAAGTTATAGATGCTGGACAATGGACTGAAGGATATGAAGGTAACTGCTAAGGAGGTTGAACTGATGTAAATACAGAGTCCCTCAAAGAGTTTGCACCATAGTAAAGGGGTACAATACAGACTAGGGAGAGATGATGAGGTGTATGAGAGTTTTTGAATATCACAGTGACAAAAGATGGAAGATGTAGAGAAAGACTTCACAATAACCAGTGAAGACTCTGAATCACATTTTGACACTAGATATTTGTCTATACTGCAAAGCCCTGACCAGTCTAAAGAGATACTTTAAATATTTTTTGCTCTAAATCTGGGTCGCACCCATACACAGTTTTAGATAGAATAGTAAGTTTCAACGTACTAGGAATCTTCTAGGTATTCAGGTGTTGAGTTTATAAATTTGTGAAGTAAAGTCTGTTTCTGTTCTTGGAAGTGGACATACATGATGAGATGCATTAGTGTGTGTATTATGTTATAAGAAAAATCTAACATCAGAAGGGGTCCATGCTATGCTCAAATTTCTCCTTGGCAACAGTGGTTGATTGTCCAGAAGAACTGAAGCTGTGGACATTTCACTGTGATCTATCCATTTTATCAAAATTATTTGTACATCTAATATAATCCTAATGAAAAGT
Source organism: Mastomys natalensis (assembly GCA_021653895.1). Taxonomy (NCBI): domain Eukaryota; kingdom Metazoa; phylum Chordata; class Mammalia; order Rodentia; family Muridae; genus Mastomys; species Mastomys natalensis. Next base: position 15,083 of record JAJTUV010001609.1, on the reverse strand, counting down.
TCCATGTCATTCTTCTCAGAAATAAAAGAAAATAATCCTAAAATTCATATGGTCCCACAAAAGACTCTTGACACCTAAAAGCGATAGTGAGCAAAATGAATGATTGAAGAATGACTATTTCAAATCTTTTTTCTTTTTGCTTTGTTTCTTTTCTTTGATTTTTCTGTTGCCATTCTTTTTTTAAATTATATATTTGTTCATTTTATATTCTAATACCTTCCCTCCTTTTCTTCCCGTATGATCTCATACAGATCTCCCTCCATTCCACCCTGATCTTCTCCTTTGTGAAGGGGAAGGTCCCCTCTGGATGTTAGGCCCTCACAAAACTGCACCCCTTCATGCCTATCCTGCACATCAAGTCATTCTAAGACTAGGCACATCTTCTCCCGCTGAGGCCAGACAAGGAAGACTATTTCTTTGTATATGAGAACAAGCTCTCATATACTATATATGTGCAAGGGGCTTAGGTCCAGCCAATGCTAGTTTGTGATTCAGGTTCTGGGAATCCACAAGGGTCCAGGTTAGCTGACTCTGTTGGTCTTCTTCTGGAATCCCTGTTCTTCCAACTCTTCCATAAGACTCCAGTTCTCCATCTAAGGTTCAGCTATGGGTCTCTGCATCTATTTCATGGGTTGCCAGATGGAGCCTCTTGGAGGACAGTTATGTGAGGCTCCTGACTGCAAGCATAACAGGGTATGATTACTATTGTCAGGGATGGCTTTTTACCCATGGGATGTGTCTTAATTTTGGGCACTATTTTGTTGTTGTTGTCATACCCTTTCATTCTTTGTCTTTGCATTTCTTGTAAGCAAGATGCATTTTGAGTCAAAGGTTTTGTGGGTGATTTATTGTATTATCCATCAATTGGGAGTCCTTCGTGGCTCGAAGAAGTGGGCACTTTTGGATTCATATTCCCCAATGCTAGGAGTCTCAGCTGGAGTTGTGACCTCCTTTATATCCCCTGTAGCTTCCAGCAATCCAGGTCTCTGGCAGATCCTAGAGATTGCTCTCTCCCACTGCCTCTTTTCCTCTTCTCTTCCCCTGCTTGACCTACATCTGATGCCCTTCACCTGGTACCCCTCTCCATCTCCTCTCTTACCTACTGCCCTCCTTCCACCATCTCTAATATCTAATAGCTCTTGAGGTAGAACTATTCACAATTATCTTAGAAATTGCTGTATTGATTTCCAGATTGGTTGTAGTAGTTTGCACTCTTACTAGCAGTGTAGTAGTTCCCTTGCTCCACAACTCACCAATGTGTGTTGTCACTAGAGTTTTTGATCTTAGCCATTCTATTTCTCCTCATATGTAATCTAGCCAAGAGGTCATCTTCGTCCTCTTTAGCACAGATTATATTTGTGCTCACTTTTTCTCTTGTATACTAGAAGTCATAAATAATAATAATAATATAATTAATAATAATAATAATAAATATGATATAAATATGAATATAAATCATCATCATTATTTTTATTACTACAAATGTCAAACCATGAAATTCTCATGTTTTTCTGCATTGTTTTTTCCTCCTTATGTGACTAAGCTTTTTAAAAGACAGGTAGCTGATCCTTTTACTTGCCTTATTATCTACAAAAAAGTCTTCAGAACCATTGTCACAACATGTTTGCCATCTTCTCTCAGTAAATACCACTTTCAGTGATTAAAATATATTCTCTATCCACCATTCAATAAAGGCTAATTCATCAAGAAGTCATGAAATCACATACCATGATGTTCCTGGGTTTCCCTTTAAGGGTACTTCATTCACATATTCACATATGGTCCAGCATTATTTGTAATGTGTTAACCATGAAAGGATATTTGTGATTGCTGTGTAGGAAAAAAATTAATATCCAAAACCTAAGTGGGACATGTAGATATATAAGGACTGCTGTCTAGGCTGCTCCAGTTGAGTTTCTCAAGCCTAGTTGTATGTGTTATTATATATTCTTGGATTGTCTATCCTCCCAGCTTATCTTTAATTCTGTCAACAAGCATGTTAGTAACTTTCCTAAAGTGACCAAAAAATGAAATTCCATTGCCACATAATAATCAAAACACTAAATATACAGAACAAAGAATGCATTTTAAAAGGTGCAAGGGGAAAAGGCCAAGTAACAGACCTATCATAATTACACTCAGTTTCTCAACTGAGACTCTAAAACCTAGAAAGGCCTGACCAGACATCTTGCAGTTCCTATGAGACAACAGAGGTAAGTTCAGTTATTATACCAAACAAAATATTCAATCACAGTAAATGAAGAAACCAAGATATTCCATGACAAAAATAAAATTTGAACAATATCTTTTCACTAACATAGCCCTATAGAGAATACTAGAAGGAAAACTCCAACCCAATGAGGGAACACAAGAAATAAATAATTTCAAACCATTAAAATTAATAGAAGAGTAATACACACACACACAGACACACATAACCACAACACACAAACTACCACTAATAACATCAAAATAACAGGAAATAACACTCATTTATCGTTAATAAGTTTCAAGTTTAGTGGATTCAATTACCCAGTAATAGACACAGGCTAACAGAATAAATGGGAAAACCAAATCCAAAATTCTGCTGTATACAAGAAAAGCATCTCAGCAACAAAGATAGAAATTATGTCAGAATAAAGAGATAGAAAAATTTTTTTCTCAGCAAAGAAACCTTAGAAACAAGCTGGAATATCCATTCTATTCTAATGACATAGACTTTCAACTGAAGGTATTTAAGAGAGACAGGAAGAACACTTCATACTCATCAAAGGAAAAATATAACAAGTTGATGTCTCAATTCTGAACATCTATAGGCCCAAAGCAAAGGTACCCATATTCATAAAAGAAACATTACTAAAGGTTAAATCACCAATTGAACCATACACATTAATAATTCAACACTCCACTCTCACCATGAAACATATCATCAAGACAGAAAGTAAACAGACAAGTAACAAAACTAATAGAGGTTATGATTCAAACAGACCTAACAGATAGCTATAGAATATTGTATCCAAATACTGAAGAACATACTTTATTCTCAGCACCTCACAGAAGTTTTCCTAAAGTGACCATAAAATTGGTCACAACGCAAGCCTCAACTAATACAAGAAGATTGAAATAACACCATGCATCTAATCAAATCAACACGGATTAGGGATGGACTTACAACAGAAACAACAGAAAGTCTACATTTCATGGAAATTGAACAACTCTCTCATCAGTGATCACTGATGAGTCAGGGAAAGAACAAGTAAAGTCTTTCTAGAAGTCAATGAAAATGATGGCACGACATACCCAAACGTACGAGTCCTGATGAAAGCAAATGCTAAGAGGAAATTTCATAGTACTAAGTCCCCTTGGAAGAAATTGGGCAATTCTTACACTAAGAATTTAAAGCACAGCTGAAGACCCTAAAATAAAAAAAGTAGCAAACAGTCCAGGAGGAGTTGACATCAAGAAATAATAAAACTCAGGGCTGAAATCAATCAATTAGAAAGAAAGAGAGCAATGAAAAGAATAAACAGAACCATGAGCAGGTTCTTTGAGAAAATCAACAAGATAGACAATCCCTTATTGAAACACAATAAATGGCAGAGAAACAGTAACCAAATTAACAAAGTCAGAAATAAAAAGGGAAACAAAACAATGGACACTGAGGAAATTCAAATAATCATTTGATCGTCAAAAGTACTCCTCAAAATTGGAAAATCTTTAGAAATGTATGGGTTTCTATAGAGATACCAATTACTAAAGCTAAATTAATATCAGGTAAACCATCAGAATAATCCTATAAACCCTAAGGATATAAACACAGTCAGTAAAAGTCTCCCAACCAAAAAACAAAAACAAAAACAAAAAACACAAAGCCCTAGCCCATATGGATTTATCACAGAATTCTGCCAGACATCCAAAGAAAGAAAAGGTAATGGCAATACTTATTAAACTATTCCTCAAAATAGAAACGGAACATTGCCATACTTATTCTATGAGACCACAGTAAGCATGATACCTAAACCACACAAAGATTTGACTAAGAAAGATAACTTCAGCCTAATTTCCCTCATCGAACATTGATAACAAAACACTCAATAAAATACTAGCAAAACGAATCCAGGAATACATCAAAGGCATCATCCAACATGATAAGTAGGCTTCAGCTCAGAGATGCAGAGTTTGTTGAATATATGAAAATCCATCAATGTAATCCACCATATAAACAAACTGAAAGAAATAAAATGATCATCTGATTAGATGCTGAAAAAGCCAGGGAAGAATATCAACCTTATTTATGAAGATAACACAGGGACTTGCAGAAGCATTCAATGAATTTCTACTGAGATTTGGTTCAGCTGTAAAAAGAGCCATATCAGACCCTGAAAACAAACAGATATTGATAAAAATACTGACCTTTGAAAACATGAATACTGAATATAAGAGAGAATTACATCACTGAAAGCATGAGAAGCCCAAACAGACAAAGGGATAAGAGAAACAACTGTCATTCGTTTTCAGGAGTATCATACTACTATCATAGGGCAAGCCATAGCTAGAAGTCTTAGAAATCAAAATATCCAATGCCTTAGTCATGGAGAATTTGGCCACCCACAAAGGAATTGTAAAGCCAGAATATTAAGAGCTCAAATTAGCAGGTACATTGAATCTACAGAATATGGTGTTCTTACAAGAGAACAAGCAGATTCTGGCTATTATAAACCTCAGAGGTTTCCCAGGTAATGTAGTCACTGTGGAAAGGGCAAGCATTGTTCAAAGGATTCCTTGTCCAAGAGAAACATAACAGATAACCTCTTATCTTTGGCAAATGGACATAAGGGCTTGTCAGCTTGAGGACCCATAAGAAACAATACGAACCATCTTCCTTTTGTCAGCCAGAAAGTACCAAGCAGGCAAGAAAGTAAAAATTAAGTATTTCTGATTTTATACAATGCTATAGAAGATAATGACATATTGGATATGTCCACAGAAATGCCTCTTACATTATTCTCAAAATGTAACCTATAACATTAACCCCTGGTGTTTATGATCCTTTACACTTAGGAACACTGGTTATAATCTTGGGAAGAAGTGGGTTAACTTCTCAAGGATTTACTTTGCATTCCAGTATAGTAGATGGGGATAGCAAGGAAGAAATAAAAATCATGACATGTGAGAAGGGAGATGCAAATTGATACAGGTGATAGAATTGTTCAGGTGTTGCTGTTTCCTTATATTAAGAGCAAGGCTGCTTGAATAGAAAGAATAGGAGCTTTTAGAACTACTAGAAAATGTGTGTTCTGTCAAAAAATGGTTAATGAACAGAGATTCAAATGAATAGTGCAAATGAATGATATTGACCTAGAAGGTCTGGTAAATACAGGAACTGATATTAGTACACTTTCACAAAAATCTTGGAATACAGATTAGCCACTTCAAAAGGACTACACACAATTTATAAGAATTGGTAAATTTTCACGAATAAGACAAAGTTAATAAGACACAGTTAATCTGATAGATTAACTGTGAAGGACCAGAATGGCAAACAGGGAAGTTGAAACCTTATGTGGCTGACATACCCATAAATTAATGGGGAAGAGATCTTTTATAACAATGGGGTAAGCAAATTAATATTTATGGAATTCCAGGGACAGAATGAGGAAATTAAGTGTGTTATGGTAGATGCTCCTGAGAAGGTATTGATACAAGTAATCTAGAAAAATCACAAGCTGTGCCCAAGATCCCAGAACAGGACATCTCAGGGGTTGAATTTTCAGATTTAGAAAAGGGAACACTGCTGACATACCAATAGCCTTAGCCCTAGAATGGTAATAAAAGAGAATTTTTGGCAAAAGCAGGGACCCATAACAAAAGAAAACTTGCAGGTTCTTGAACAACTGTTAAAAGAATCCTGGAGGTGCATCATATAGAATAGTCTAACAGCCCATGGAATTCCCATGTGTTTGTTTTCAAAAAAGAAATCAGGAAACTAAAGGATGATAATAGATTTAAGAACCAATAGTAAAGTAAGTCGGACAATGGTAACTTTAAAGGAAGTTTGGACTTCGTTTACCATCTTTGTTACTGAGAACCTGGCCTGTAATTATAATTGACTTGAAAGATTGCTTTTTACAATACTTTTGAATGAGTAGGATAGGGAAAGGTTTGCTTTCTCAGTATCTATTATCCACTAAAGATATACCTCTGGAAGATACTTCCACAGAGAATGTTAAATAGTTTAACCTTATATCAGTATTTAGTGCAAAAACCATTAGAAATAATTCATAAGCATTTCTCTTAATTTATCATTTATCATTATATGCATGGCATTCTTTTCGCTATTATGACAGACGCTTCTCTCCCTTTTCTCACCCCTTTGGCTGTAGGTCAATACAGACTGTGGCCCTCACCTCATTCTCAGCTGTTTTGCGGCTCCCTTCAGCTCCTGAAGACCCAAGAGCCTGAGAACCAGTCAGTCCCTGGACTTGTCACAGGCCTGGGAACTCCTGAGCCAACTCCAACAGTCCCCAGGGACCTCAGACTGCACTCCTCCACCACCTAGAGTGGGTCCTGTTGCTTCTTATGTCCTAATAACCACCCTGCACTGGTGTGGGGGAGTGCGGGCAAACTTCCTGTGCCTCTTTCTCCTTAGTGGCCCTAGCCCAGTGGTGGGGCAGAAGCAGGACTTTATTCTTTAACCCAACAAACTGGTTAGATTTGAAATCTATTACATATAAGTAACATTTTATAGAGCAAGCACATTTTATTTAAATACACACACCACACACAGACTTACACACACACACACACCAACACACAGACACACACAGCTTGTGTGTGTACACATATGTGTGTTACTGTAGGGGATTGTATGTTAGAGTAGTTAAACAAATATAGGCCATGAATTTGAGAGGGATTCAGAGGTGTACATGGAAAGGATTGGAGGGAAGAAAGAGAAAGCATGGAGTTCATGTAAGTATAATTTAGTTTTTAAAAAGAAAACAGCATTTTAAAAATTTTTTAGTGTTTCTTTTTCTGCCTCATATATATTTCCTTTACCTGGGATTATTTGTATTCTAAACGAGGATGGAATCATATGATTAAAATAATGATTCAAATATATATGTTTCAATTTATATTGAAAAATAAATAAATTTATATTATCTATTTTGCATGTTCTAATGATCTCCAGTGCTACTTGTGATACCATATTTTGCCTTTTATTTCAATTTCCTTAGAGAAACATTTTAGATTTGGCTGGACATGTTACTCTGCACGGTGCTATAAAATGGGACAGGCTATGTGTTTCAATTATGAGAAATAAATTGAGTGAAGTGAGAACAATTCTAGTATCCTATAAGATAACATATACTTGAATCATAGAGCATGGAAAAAATCAAGCTGTTCATCACATAGAAACTTCACCCATACTGAGTGTTGAAAACAATGCTAGAATTAATCATAAATCTTATCCAGGTGTGAACCCTGAAAGCTATACCAAGAGTTTGGTGAAAACTTGTCATGACCATCTTGCAAGAAAATAACGATTTCATGAAGAAATGAACATCCATTTCACCAGATGGAGGCCTTGTATTTCCCCATTATCAGAGTCAAGAATGTGTGTCTAGAATATACTTAGACTGGGTGTTAGTCACACCAGATTAGAGTAAAGAGCATCAAACTAAGTTTTGAATGAAGCATGCAAGCTTTACTTCTGTGTATAGAAAACTTGATCCCACAGCTATTTCCCCTTATGTGGGCATGGGAAAATAGCCATGAGTTGATTTTTCTAGGCTATTTTTATAGGGCTAACCCATAAACTGGAAGTCTCCAGTAGGAATCTCACAACACAGGCACTTGGAAAGCTAAATACAGAATGAGCGTACAGGTGAAGAGTACTTGGAATAACATTTTGTGATAGGGAAAGGATGGATATAAAGACATAGACAGGGTAAAGGACAAGTCATACTCTAGGAGATAGAGAAATGAGTTACAGAGTAAACAAAATGAAAGATCTTTGATCATGTAACAGGAAGACTACTGTTATTAAGAGGAGTCAACTTGCTTCATCCTTAATACTGTTATTCTGCTTAAAGGATATGGAAATAAATGGTCCACTATACTGTAAGCTTTATACTCTGAGATGAGTATCTATCTCATTAAAGAAGATATTTTGGCATAACATTTAATTACACAAATATATTTGTTAAAGGTGCTAAAAAAAAAGTTTATGGAAAGCCCAAACAAAGCGTAAAAATATATATGTCAAAACTTTTCTTCCAATACTCTGGTTCATCATGGAAGAAGAGACAGTAAGAGTGTTAGGTACCTCCTTCTGATAATATAGAGGTTGTATCCACTCAGAGCAGAGGTCTTGCACATGTGAATTCACATATTATGACTGTATGCACAAAATATGACAAGATCAACTAGAAAATTACCATCTGAGTGAGAAAGGTCAGGATGTCTCAGTCCCAGCTGAAGAGCTTTTGGTTACAGATACCAGCTGATAGAGAAAGTGCCTGATTTCATTAAGATTTCAAAATTTTAGAAAGTAGTCATGTTTCCATCCATGCCCCTGTTCTAGACACATACTAGATTCATTAAGAAAACTCAAAGTTTTGATTGTTTGTTTTAAGGAACACCTGAAAGTTAGAGAGAATTGTGGTAGTTAGCTAGGAATGAATTTGAAGGAAACAATCATTTATAGACATGAGTATAGACATGCATGTATAAAACACTCAACCATTTTAATAACTAAATGTTTAAATCTCCTAAGAATAAACTATGTTGATTTTTGTAGAAAGAAGTCAGTGAATCCTGGATTGGAATCAACAAATGGACATCTCTAACTTTCTCCTAAATCTGACTTTAAAGTTTCAGGTTCTCTCCAAAGGAGACTTCTTAGCTTTCATTGATCATGAAAACTGAATCACTCCTAAAGATGTTTAACTTATCCCTTTGGATAAATTCACAAGAAACATTTTAAAGTGTCTTTATTAATTAACAACTGGAAAATATAATAGAAGATCTTTTTCCCAAAGCTAGTGTTGTCATGCCACTGGGAGAGATATGAGAATTGCAGTTCTGGAGGGAGATGAAGTCACAGAGTCAATGACCTCTACTCAGACTTGACTCTCTTACAGCATTGCTTATTAATGAGTCTGGATGTGTTCAATGAACTCCTTGTGCTACAGAGGGAAGAAGCATGGTGACTACTGTGTATTTCAGTCTGAGTGGCAGTCAGCAAAGCAGAGAAGCCTGAGTAAATGCTCAGGTCTGCTAAGTGGAAAGTGCTGTCAAGACAGATCCATGGAACAGACAGAGAAGGTACAAGAATAATTCCACAATTACAAATGATTGAAAAATTTAAACATTTTCTTCTCCGTCGTCCAGTCCTGTCATTTCTTACTGCAATATAATTATGCAACTAAGGTTGACTGTGGGTAATACCAGGATAATGCAACCCATCTGTGCAGGTGTTGAATGGTTGTGGTAATAAGTAAATGTCATATGCACCTTACTGTACATGATGTCGGTACTAACTTTAAAGTCTGGTTATGATCATGTAACCTATTATATTTCATAACATAGGCAACATTAGAATGGAAATATAAGTGGCACACAATCCTGGAAAGTGCAGAATATGCTTTTGCCGTGAAAAGTATTCATATGTGACAGTAGATTTTAGATCTTGTTACAGAGGCACTGAGTTCATATTGAGTGGACATTGGTACAATGTCTGGTTTGAGGATCTGTCATAAATGTGGGAAGGCAACATGGAAGGTAAGGTATAATACGAGTATTGAGCAATGACAACCAGGACCAAATGTATCTTGTAATATTTTCCAAGGTTTAATCATGTATGACCTGATAACATGCCTAACTCTCTGCTTACTGTTGTTATTCATGAAGCACAGCCACTTGTTCGTGAAGTACCAAGGTTTAATCTTTCAGATAAATTTGCATTCACACTTAGTGACATATCCCTTTGGACAATGTTTAGGGTTTCACAGTCTTCAGATTGTTTATTGTGAACTTTATTGTGTTTCATGCAATTTCTCTATTAAATGTATCCTAAATTCTCTATAATAGAGTCATCAATATAGGAATGGTCAATTAAGCCAGGTGTGCGATGAAAACCATTAATGCCGCATTTGTGAGACAGGGGTTGGCAGATCTTTGTGATTTTGAGGACAAAATGATCTACATAGTGACTTCCCGAACATCTAGAGCTAAATAGTAAGAACAAGTCATGAGAAAAATACATTTAAAATACAAATACATGCTGAGTTTTAAAGGAAATGTTTGAGTGACTTATTTTCACTAATTTCCATTCAGGCTTTAATTTTAAACATATTCTTATTTTATGTTGTGTTCTGTACAGGGTGATCATATTAGTAATTCTGTGTACTTCGTTCTATAGCCTTGATCTCTTCAGTGACAATAATTTTATATTTAGTGGTATATTAATTATCAAGTCTACCTTGTACTTCAGAAATCAGCCTGTGAAATGGGTCAGCTTTCTGTCAGATCAGATCACACTGAGTAAACTGCATTTTATTAAAAGTTCAAAGGTATTACCATTTGACAATCACCTATGAAATAAAACTATGTTAGAGTGAAAATTTATTTTTAAAATGGTTTATATATCTATATATGTGTATGCATGTGTTTGTGTATGTGAGTGTACATACACATGTTTTCCTTGCATGTATATATGTGTACTATGGGAATCCAGTGTCTACAGGGCCAGTAGACTGTGTCAGGACCCATGAATTTGGAGTTACAAACAGTTGTGAGGTACTATGTGGGTTCTGGCAACCAAACACAGATCTTCTGAAACCCAGGTAAGTGTTTCTAACCACAGAGCCATCTCTCTTTTTCTCCAGTATTAAAACTTTTGCAGCAAAAAGTGAAACAATAATATACAAACAAAGTGAACACAATGTCAAGTGAGAGACACAGACTACATACAAGGGAAGGCAGTGTGCAAGCATCTCTCCTGACTTTATGTGAACAGACTGAGAGGACTGTGTTTGTGCCATGCTAGACATGTCCAAGTCCTTCAAGTATCCACTCTATCTCTATAACTCTGGTATTTAAAGTGACACTCTTTGTTTTTATAAGTTCCTGTTCTGTCTGAGGAAATAATGTTACTATACACACCCTAGAGTAATAAACATTAAAGAAAATGTCAACCTGAGAAGAGGGCAATAGTTCAACAATTGTCACTATTTGTCACATTCACACTTAACTCAGAACAGTTATATTTTCCATTTAACACTGAACACTTAATGATATTTTAAAAAGTGAATATTTATGAGGGAGAATATTGGATTTCAGTGAATGTGACCACTGTGACCACACTGCAACACTTGTGTGTAGAATCTTATGGCTATGAAGTCAAATGTACAGATTTGGCACAGTGACCTCACAGATCGGAGCACAGAAGTGGCCACATACCATGATCCACACTGGTAACTGTTTCTTTTCTTTAGTATTACATCTTACTTCACTAAATTGAATTCAGGCAGCTATCCAAATATTCAATTCTTAAGCATGTGGAACAGAGATTTATTGTCATACAAAGAGCCCTAAAGTCACAATGGCTCTTAGAATAAAGCTTCTTGTCAATACTTTGATTTCTTTTCTGTTCTCACAGATGTGGCAGGGTAACACCACTGGCATTTTGCAATAAATTTGCCTGGCCTCCAAGGAAACAAACACCTTCAAGTAAATAGAACTTAAGAAGCTTCCAAGGATGTTCGATTTTCACTTGTTCCCTATTGGACCGTGTATATTCTAGCCTCTGTCTTAGTTCCTACGTGTATGTTCCTCAGATAAAGCTGCAAAATCACAAATATAAAGACATGGTTGTGACACTATTCTGAGGAACATTTTAATGAACTCAAACCTCAACTACTATCATTGCTACAAATATTGGATCATATCTCTTTAGATTTTAGACTCAAATTGTGACTCTGTGAGATGAATTTATGTATACAACTGATATTCCTTCAACAACCTGAAACTAAATTTCTTTCTTGTTTGTGATTTGTATATTTTTAAAGAAGAAATAAATCACATAATCATACATTCTCATGACAATTTCTCATGTGAAACATAACTTGGAATTCAGTGCATAAAGCATGAATATATACGGTAAGATTTTCAAGGGTCTATGTCTATATAGAATTCTATTTATCCTGTGTCTATATTGATTAAGTCATTATGGGGTGTCGCCAGAGGCCAGTTCTGGATGTTTTGTCTTCTTTTAAAGGTAGCATAGGGTGAGAACATTGTCTATGGCAAAACTTGATCTTTTGAAATATTAAGGTTGTTTTGGTTTTAAAGGACTCAGCAGCAGTAACTGGCTTGCCTGTGTGAGATCCTCTGAGGCCAGAACTGCAAGTCTCTTGTGGAAGCATCTCATTTAAAACATCAGGGAATTATAGAAAGTAACCCATGTTCTTACCTTCACTGCAACTTTCCTGCTAGGACTTGGAGTTCACTCAACTCCCATCCTGCTTGCAAAAGTTGTTCACAGGAAGAAAAAAATTTTCCACAAGTAAATATGCATCAACTTGCATAAATTCATATACAAATTTATGCACACATACTCATAACATTCATGCCTTCCAGTAGGGACTAACTACTTACTGATCTTATAATTACATACTTACCACAATCCACACACACACACACACACACACACACACACACACACACACACACACACAACTTACATATACATACGGAACAGTAGTTCAATGTCAGTGCCTAAATAAGTAGCTCATTCTTGATGAAAAATTAGTACCAATCTTAGTTTTTTTCTGCCTTTGATTTCCTTTTCTTTATTAAAATTTTTTCTTATTTATTTTTTTAATCGGATATTTTATTTACATTTCAGATGTTATCCCCTTACCCCATTTCCCGCCCCCCTGCCCAGGAATCGCAATCCCATCTCCCTCCTTCTGCTTCTATGAGGATGTGCCACTCCCTACCCCCAACTCCACCTCCCCCACTCGAATTCCCCAAAATTGCATCCAGCCTTCATGGGACTAAGCTTCTTCTCTCCCACCTATGCTCAACAAGCCCATCCTCTCGTAAATATACATCTGGAGCCATGGGTCCCTCCCTATGTGCTCCCAGGCTAGTAGGTTAGAACCTCGAGCTCTGGTTGGTTGGTATTGTTGCTCTCCTCATCGGGCTTCAAAAATTTTCAGCTCCTTCAGTCTTCTCTCTAACTCCTCCATTGGGAACTTCTTGATCAGTTCAATGGTTAGCTGTGAGCTAACCCTGTGAATATGTGAGACTCTGGCAGGCCTCTAAGGACACAGGTATATTAGGCTCCTGTCAGCATGCACTTCCTGACATCAACAACAGTGTCTGCCTTTGGTGACTGCACATGGGTTGGATATCCAGATGGAATAGTCTCCAGATGGCCCCTCCTTCAGTTTCTGTCCCACACTTTGTCTCCATATTTGCTCCCTTGAGTATTTTGTTACTCTTTTTAAGAAAGACCGAAGCACCCCCACTTGGTCTTCCTTCTTCATGAGCTTCATGTGGTCTGTCAGATGAATCTTGGGTATTTCAAGCTTCTAGGCTAATACCCAAGTATCAGTGAGTGAATATCATGTGTGTTCTTTTGTGTCTGGGTTACCTCACTCAGGATAATATTTTCTAGTTTCATCCATTTACCTAAGAATTTCTCGAATTCATTGTTTTTAATAGCTGAGTAATACTCCAAATTGGGTAAATATGCCACATTTTTTATATCCATTCTTCTGTTGAGGGACATCTGGGTTCTTTCCAGCTTCTGACTATTATAAATAAGGCTGCTATGAACATAGTGGAGCACATGTCTTTGTTATATGTTGGAGCATCTTTTGAGTATATGCCCAAGAGTGGTATGTGTGGGTCCTCAGATGATGCTATGTCCAATTTTCTGAGGAACAGCCAGACTGATTTCCAGAGTGGTTGCACCATCTTGCAATCCCACCAACAATGGAGAAGTTTTCCTCTTTCTTCACATCCTTGCTAGCATCTGCTATCACCTGAGCTTTTGATCTTAGCCATTCTGACTGGTGTGAGGTGGAATCTCAGGGTTGTTTTGATTTGCATTTCCCTGATGAGTAAGGATGCTGAACATTTCTTTAGGTGCTTCTCATCCATTCATGTTTCTTCAGTTGTGAATTCTTTGTTGAGCTCTGTACCCCATTTTTAATAGTTATTTGTTTGTCTGGAGTCTAATTTCTTGTGTTCTTTGTATATATTGGAAAGAAACATTTCTACCCTTATGATTACTAAATGAATCTAACTGAAGATTCTAAGAAAAAGCTTTTTCCTCTTTATTAAGACTAAGCCTACTTTGCTGTTAAGTAGAGACTTCTTCTGTCCCATGGTAAGGGGAATCCTGTCTCCTCTTTCTGCTCTTTCTGCTGAATCTTTATTCCTCTTTCTCCACTCTGCTTATGTCTCTCTTTTTCTGTTCCTGTCCCAGTGTTCTGTCTATTTCTATGGGAAAATCAAAGTGGGAAAACATATCAGGCTCCATGCTTTCTAAATCTCTAAGTACCTTTTCTTAATGTTATTCAACTCTGCTGTCCTCCTTCCTTCTCCCTAATCTTGCTCTCTCCTCTTGCTCTCATGTTATAATGCCATGTAAATTAATTGTGTCTTGTATCTTTTCTAGGGGAATAGATCACATAGTTTTTCCAAGCATTCTTTTGTTTTTAGAGAAGTTGACTAAAAGTTCAAAAATAAATTCAAATGACAAATTGATAAAAGTTTACAACAGAGATGAATATAGGCTTTTTCTATTACTGTATTGACTGAACTATTTCTACTTTGTCCCATGTATCTGCATTAACAACAGCTTATGTGTTCCATGATCAATTCTCACACTCCCTTATCATGTGTGCTTCTAAAAAGCCTCTTTAATAGAGTTTTTTCAAAACCATGTTGTGGATCCTTTTCTAGTTTTGTGGGGTTGAACACTTATTCATTCCCATAAAATCACACATTTAAAAATGTAGCTAAGAAAAAATGTTTAAGCTGAAATCTATGCTATTGGTCTTATT
>JAJTUV010001608.1:600000-800689 GCA_021653895.1 Mastomys natalensis | reverse complement strand
TATTAGCCCCAAAACACACAATACCTAAGATGCAACGCATAAACCTCGTGAAACTCAAGAAGAAGGAGGAAGACCAAAGTGAGGGTGCTTTTGTCCTTTTTAGAACGAGTATCAAAAGATTCAACCAGAGCTCCCAGGATCTAAACCTCCAGCCTGAGAACAGACAGGGGCAAGCTGTCCTCTGAGAGACTCTAACCAGCAGCTGACTCAGACAGATACAGACATCCAGAGCCAAACAGTGGATGGAGCTTGTGGACTCTTATAGAAGAATAGGTGGAAGGATTGTGGGCCCTAAGGAGATAGGAACTGCACAGGAAGATCAACAGAGTAAACGAACCTGAACCCTTGGAGCTCTCAGAGACTGAATCACCAACCGTGGAGCATACCTAGTCTACACAGATCTACCTCCATGGGCTGAACCTAGGCCTCCCTGCACATATGTTGTAAATGTGCAGCTTGGTTTTCATGTAGGTCTCAAACATCTGGAGTGGGGGCTATCCCAAAACATGCAGCCTGTATATGGAATATGGTCTTCTAAAACAAAAAAAAAAAAAACAAAAAAAAAAAAAACAAAAAAAAAAAAACAGTTGTTCAGTTAAAAAAAAAAAAAAAGAAATAAGTGGGCATTTGGGGAGCCATATGGAAATGTAGTACAATGGAAATTTTCTGGAACTTCTGAGGATGAGCCTTCTAGCAATTGAGTATATGAAATCAGAGCTTGCTATCTTCTGTAACAAATGGTGAGACTGGAGCACCAATCGAGCCACACATCCTACAACCCACAACATGCCTTGCTGGCAAGATGCAATGTCGCTATGGTGGTTTGGAGCTTAAGGGAGTGGTTAATAAATAACTGGTTTAACTTTAGGCTCAGTCCCTTAGAAGGAGACCACAACACTGTTTAGTTATCTAAGAGACCTAGAATACAGTCAAACATGATTGAGAAAACAAACAAACAAACAATAGAACAAATAATAAGACCAATGAAATGATTGCTAATCATATTCTGCTACACTCATAGATCAG
Organism: Mastomys natalensis; assembly: GCA_021653895.1. Lineage (NCBI taxonomy): Eukaryota > Metazoa > Chordata > Mammalia > Rodentia > Muridae > Mastomys > Mastomys natalensis. The sequence continues at coordinate 799,663 of JAJTUV010001608.1, read as the reverse complement.
TGCCTAGTCCAATCACCATCAGAGAGGCTTCCTCCTATATAGCTTATGGGAGCAGATGAAGAGACCCATAGCTAAGCATTAGGTGGAGATGGGAGATCCTAACAGAAGAGTGGAAGGAAGAATTGTAGGGTTCGAAGGATTCGAGGACAGCAGAAGAACACAGGCCACAAAATGAACACAGTAAGGCTCATAGAGGTTCACAGATACTGAAACAGGAACCATGGAGCCAGGCTACATGATTCTATGCTAGGTCTCCTGCATATATGCTTTGATTATTTAGTTTTGGTTTTTTATTGGACTCCTAACAATGACAGTAGGGATGCTGTGGGCACCTTTTTCTCCTACTGTGTTGCCTAATCCAGCCTTGATATAGGGGTTTCTGCCTAGTCTTATTGCATCTTCTTATGTTGATTTCAGTTGGTATCACTGAGAACTCTGCTCTTTTCTGAAAGGAAATGGAGGAGCAGCGGATCTAGGCTAGATGGTAGGTGTGCCAGGGGTACTTGGAGAGGAGGAAGGAGAAGAGGCTGTCTGTGATCAGCATGTATGTATAAGAGAAAAATTAAGAGAAAATAAATGTAAATTATAACTTATTACCTAAGAATAAACTAATGATAGAAAATTATACTAACTAGGAAGATACTAAATAGAATGGTATTTTGGAGTTAATTATGTAGATTTTATATTATACTTACTTTATTAAGTATAACAAAGTAATAGAAATAAAATAATGCTTGTAATTAAATGTTTTATCAATTTTTTGATGATTTTAAAAAATAAATTAGAAAAGCGTTAAAAAAATCTTTAAAAACAAATAATCCAAACAACAATGTAAATAAAAAGCAAAACAAAACTACAACTCACAAAAGAAAAAAAATATGTAAAGGAGCATCCTAAATAATGAGAGGGAATTTTACATAAAAAATTAAATAGTAAAATATCAAATAATCAGTAAAGAAATACTGAAGAGATAATGCTTACAAGATATAATCCAGATAGCAAAAGCTGTTCAACCTTACTGTGAATCACAGAAATGAAAGTAGAAACTATACTGTTCTTGAGTTACAATAGCAGTAGAATGCTGATGACAAGGAAGAGGAAATGGCAGTCTCCACTCACTGTTACTGAGGATGTAAATGAGTTCAGCAACTGTGACAGTCAGCCTGGAGGTTTCTTAAAATAGTAAAATAAAAGTGCCATACTAGTTGCTGGAGATAATAAAATCGAGATAACTGACTGACTTCCTGTGCTACTGCTGCCAACTCTCTCCCCAAAGGGCATGATCCCACCACCTCTGTCTCTAGATCCTGCACAACTGGTCATGGTATTCCCAGCATCCTGTTCACTTGTCACTGGACCCTCTAGTTCCTTCACAGCCATAACCCACTGTGGTCAGCAAACCAACAGGCTTCTGGTACTACGTTGTAATTCTTTGCTAGCCAACTCCGCTATCTCTGTCTCTAACTAGCCCCATGTAATGATCACCCACCTCACAGTTAGATATCACGATACCCAGTAACCCAGTAAATTCAAAACTCTTGAAGCTTATAATTAACCAGTCAGATTTCTATATCAACAAATCTCAATTCACAGGATGCCCACACAATAATTGCTGAGCCAAATGATGATGATACAAGGTGCCCAACTAGATTAGACAAGTTAGTCTAAATTATTCTATCCCTGAATGATATTAATAACTACCTGTGGTTATTTAAGACCACAGGGAATCAGGATATTCTTCCTGTCTGTCATCCATTTTGGCTCCTTCATCCCTCTCTCTAGTTGCTCTCCCTCTCTGCAACTTTTAGTTCTGCCTCCCTTTTCCTTGTCCAATCATCAGACCTCCTGCTGTACTAATATTTAGTGTAATTGAATAGGAAAAATCCTGCCACATATCACCCTTTCTGTTTAAATGTAAATAATAAATAAATAAATAAATACTCTTCTCTCAAAATATAAATAGCCAGGTTTGTCTATGAGAGATGACCAACATATCTGAAGATATAGGAAAATTAACACAGCTTTCAGAACTGAAATAAATTTTACAGACAGTTACCAGATTACTTTCCATAGGTAGTTGCTTTTTTAAAATGACCGAAATCCACAGAATGTGACATTTAATTTTATTTATTCACTTGTTGTTGAAACAAATCTGTTCCTAACAGCTTCCCATTCATGGATTCAAAGAAGCAGCTGCACATCTTACCTCCAGGTGAAGCTATACATCCAGGTCATTAATGTGCAGAAATTGCCTTTCTCTCCTGCACACCTATACTATTCTTGAAAGGACACAATTTACAAGTTAGGACAGTTTAGTTATGCCGAGACAGAATAGGCTCCTCTTTAATATTCCTGTTTCTCAAAGGTCTGTCAGATGATCCAGGGCCAGAAGGCTGAAGACTGTGTGTGTGTATGTGTCTGTGTGGCTGTATAATGAAATTGTTTTTCATTATCTTTTCATTTGAATGAGAATGGATACAATTAGAGATAGTAATATTAACCAAAGTCAGTCAGTTTCAGAAAGATACAACAGTATGTTTTTTCTCGTTTAAGGCTCTTAAATTACATAGAAATACAGAAAATCATTCAACGTATCCATGACTTGACAATAGAATGAAACTGTTTAGGTGAGTAAAGAAAATTAATTGAATTGGATAAGTGCGATATGAGAGTAGCCTCAACTTATGGTATGTTCATGACCAAAGATATGTTTAATTGCATCAACAGATAACATTGCATTTTTTATTACTTAAGTTTGATATTATATGTTTACTTTAAAGTTAACATAATTTGATAATATTTTAATCTGTTTATTTTAGCTAAATACACCATACATAAATTAAAATTACAAAAAAGTAGAGTCCATAAAGATATTTATAGATATGTTGTGATTCTGTCCCTTATTTTTATGCTTGCATTAAAAATAATTTAAATTTTTAAAACAAATATGATTTGGCATAAATGACTATAAAAGAAAATGGATTACAATGTCCTTAAAAATAGAAAAGCTGGTTAAGAGAACAAAAACATCAGCATTATTTCACAAGAAATGTGACAACAGAACAGGATCACAAGAGAAGATTCTTGCTTTTCATTTTCCCCAGAGTGATGTTACGGTTCATGTGGAAGATTATGAGTGCATTAGAAAATCCAAATCAAAATAATAATGGGAAACACTTCTCTAAAATAGCCAAAGAAATAAATGTCTACAAGAAGACCATAATGGAGGAGTTAGGGGACTCACTGAAGGATCTGAAGGGGTTTGCAACCTCATAGAAAGAACAACAATATCAACAAACCACAACCCCCAGTGCTCCCAGGGACTAAACCACCAACCAAAGAGTACACACAGAGGGACCCATGGCTCCAGTTGCATATGTAGCAGAGGATGGCCTTATGCTGCTTCAGTGGGAGGGGAGGCCCTTGATCTGGTGAATGATCAATGCCTCAGCATAAGGGAATGCTAGGGAGGTTAGGCAGGAGTGAGGGTGGGTGGAGCACCCTCATAGAAACAAGACGAGGGGCTATGGGATAAGGGGTTTGGGGAGGGGGAGAACGAGGAAATTTGAAATGTAAATATATAAAATACATAAAATAACCTATAAAAAAAGAAGAATGCAGACTTAATGTAGTTATGGATTACATGGTTATTTGCTTGTAAATTTTTAATTCTTTGAGTAATATGATATTAAATATTTTGTAATTTGAAAGTTCTTAAACATTCTTGTTAATTAATGTGGTACTGGTTCCTGTATATATATTTTAACATAAATTTCAATATATGCTTATAGATGGAAAAGCTGAGAGAAATACAGTAATAGGTCTAGGATAATGTTTTGGGACAGTAAAAATAATGCCTTTTGTACCTTTAATCTTGGTCTATTTGATAAAACAATGTGATAAAATCTATTCAATGATCTATAGTTATTTATTGTTATTTTTAGTTAAGCTAGATATGTACCTCTTAGCCATAAAATTATTTAGATTTTCTACAAGGTTAATAATTTAGTGTCATTAAATAACTATGGATTTATGCAAATAAAATTGGATGAATTAAATGTCTATAAATTTATTCATAATATGACATTTCATAATATATTCAGAAATCGAGTGAACAGGAAAAAAACACTGTGCTTTTAAATCACATGTTGATTGCTATGAATACCTTTTACTGTTAACATAGACTTGAAATATAAAATACATCCAGAAAACATCAAATACATCAAAGCTTAGATAGGCTTATGAATATGATGATGTGCTTCCCAAGTGAAAATTTTTATCACTTTATTTCTGTGTTTAATCTAGACAAGACTTACTTTGAATAAGAATGCAATTTTTTGAATACTAAATATTAATCCCCATGTTGCCAATACTTCCACCAACTACCTAGACTAGGAATCTAATTAGGTTTAATGTGATTAATAGACTGACTGTACATGATTCTTGAAAGTAGAAGAAAGTTCGATTATGTGTATTATAGGAGGTACACATAAGCACATAACTTAAAAAACAATTTCTTTTTTTCTTATTATTTCGAAACCTTTGTACCATGAGGCATGACAATAAAATATCTTCACATGTTCAATACATGGAGTTATTACACTCCTGAACTGTTGCCCAAACATGGTGAGGATACTGCAAGTGATGAGAAAAACCATCACCCTGTGTTAAATGATAAAGGCAAGAGTTTCAAGAAGTCACATACTTTTGGTTTACACAACCCATGCCTGCAAATAAAGAAAAGGAACAAAATAAAATATGACAAAAAAAAGTCATTTTATTTCACCATGACAGTGGTACCCCATGAACACCTAAAGTAACATGTAATCTTCATTATTTGATTCCTATTTAAATGACAGAAATTATCATAAATCTTCAAGCTACATTATCTAGAAAATGTACACAAGGAGATTGTGAATAGGTAACTATTCCTCATATCCTGGTTTGGACATTGAAATTTGGGTTATATAGCCTGAACTAAATTTAATATCCAAGGATACAATGAAACGCTATGGGTTTCTTAAAATAAAGATATGTTTAAAAATAATGTAGTGGTCTAATTTTAAAGTCAACAAGAGAACATGTCTTCAGAGGAGTTTTTAGTAAGTGCCAGTATAGTGGGGAAGTGTGATCTTAGGGGTTCCTGTATGTAACAAAATCAGAAGTGGCTACAGAATTATGGATGTTTAACTGCTGAAAGGCAAGCTAAGATGAGGAGTAAATACATAAACAGATTCAAGAAAAGGAGACCTGGCTAAGCCAGGTTTCAACAGGAGAATGAGTATTTATTATGTATACTTACCTAAGTTGACAAAATTTAGTAAATAGTAAATTACAGATTCTGAATGACTCCTTTATTTACTTGATCATGTGTGTCACCTGTAATTATGTAACTATCTAATCACTGACATTTGGTATAATATGTACTCTATATTAAATACAGACTCCAATGGAAGTCATTATGGATTATTTTGTAAATGCCTAATTGCAAACAATTTAAGATTTTGATTATTTACTTATAGTTGCAACGTTTTATTTCAAAGTTGTATGTAGCAGAACTGTATGTCTTTTAGTAGTGAAAAAGTAACTATAAGAGAGAATATGTGTATATATATTTGTGTGTGTGTGTGAGTGTGTGTGTTTGTGTGCTTGTAGGTATAATATTTAAACTCTTACTTGATGTTCTCTGAGCCATAGATGCTGGGAACATAATGAAGGTAATTATATTGAAACTGGGCACTCTATAATCCACTGTTCTCTACATTATGTCCAACTGTGGTTTTGATCACTGATCTCAAAGGAAAATGAAGAATAGAAGAAAAGATATATATCATCTACAGAAACATGAAACTTTACAATTATTCATCTACTCATATTGTTTTAAATTTTATTTTTTTACAATTTTACCAACATTTTATATTTTCTCCAATCAGGAAAATAAAATAAAGAAACATAAAATCGTTTCAAAAGTTCATAAATCTGACAAGGGAAACAACAGTATTACCTTGTATCAAGGTCAAGCATAGATTAAATCCTTATAGTCTATTGTTAGAAAATTTGAAGGGCACATACATTCAGATAACCTCATGTTGGACCAGAGTTTGAGAAACAACAGTGGAAAATGATTTTGTGTACTTTCTAATTCTGTTTTGCATCAAGTATCCTTTGTTATAAAATATGTGGATAATTTAATATATAAGATATGTATATACAATTATGTGGATAATATTAATATTTAGTGGTTTTACATTTCTGGACTCATTATTGAAATAATGCACAAATTAAATGAAATGGTTGATGTGTTTCAATAAAGCAAATTTACATATTTCACCAATAAGAAATATATGAAACAAAATTGTTGAATTTTTTTTTTAGAATGTTGTTTATTTCAGTAAAAGCATATATGGGTTTCATTCATTCTAATATTTAACTAGTTTCTACCCCTTCTCTGCTAATATTTCTTTCTGATGTCACTTGAAGGACACCATGAGATTCTGATTTTAATTAAGTCATGTTTCTGTTATAGTTCTAAACCTGGATATTCCCATTCAATTAATCTTGATTTGTTCCCTAGATGAAATCTGTATATATTAAAAATAGAAGTTATGTGCTTCTGGGATTTCCTGTGGGAATATTTTAGATAAAAATCATGTTTATGATTAATTTTTCTATACTAAATGGAATATTTTTTCTTGAAATATCCATCTGTACTATATCTCCATTTAGTAAAACAGTAGTCTCAATTCATAAAACAAAAGTTTTGCTCCTGAAAAAATGCTACATATTTAATTAAATATATTCATTATTTGATAATGGCTCTCTATTTAATTAAGAGTATTTAGAAAATGTTGCTTATTCATAATGAAAGAGATTAGATTTTGAAATATGGATATACTTGGGTGAATATTTCCTCTATGAAAATATATTACCTAGAACCATTTAGAAAAATAACATGGACTAATTAAAAATATCACTTAATTCTATACCTTTTAAAATATTTATTTGCTTGATTGGGAGCCTTTCTGGTAAATATTTGTCATCAGGCACTGCTTAAGCACAGGCATATAATCATGAATCACTGGCATAGTCCTCTGTAAATGGCACAGTTATTCATTTAGTCTAAATTTATATGGATCCATTTATATATTCATATTGAATTTCTGAGGGGCAAACTCCATTAGTACAGGAAGTATGCATGTATTCTTCACCACTATCTCTCCACATGCTTAATACTTAACTTCACGCATATTATGTATATAAATATGTTTACTGTCTATATAAAAGTTTCAGAAGTAGACAAATTTCCTTCTGGAATATTCTAGCAGGGATCTACCATAAATAGGAAGCTACAGCATTACAAGTGGCTGCTGTGTTGTCAGCAATTAAAAAAACATGCCGCTGCAAAGATGGGTGTTATGAGAAAGCATATTTGGGGACGATGTATTTTGGTTGCCTACTAGAGAGATTTCAGCATGCAAAACACCACATTGGAATATAATCAGGGAGTATTCCCAAATTCACAACCAAAACATTTTTTTTGAATAATTTCTAAAACTTAGAGGAGAAACAGCTCATTTCAGTTAGTAATATTAGGTGGATGTCCATCAGTTCAGGGAAGTCACAGTAGCAGGATCTAGAGATATCTAGAGATATCTCATCATATATGCATCAAAACCAGAAAGAAATTAATTAATTCATCATTATTGAATAGTTAATTTGTGTTCAGCTTGAAGTCTCCACCTTTATACAGATTACAACCTCCAGCACAAGCAGTGGTGCTACCCAGAGAGTGCTGGGTTTCCCCCCATAAGTTAATACATTTAAGACAATCTCCTATTAAAGTGTCTAAATACCAACGAAATGTAGAAAATTTCTTAGTGAAGCTGTCTTCCAAGTAATTCTAGAATATATCAAGTTGACAATTACTCAACAGCACAATATTGCTATTAGAATAAATTAACAATTGGAATAAATTACCAAACAAACTTTAATAGCAGGGGACATTTGAGTAAATGGCAGAAGGAATTAAGAAAGCCTTGGAAGAATTTTCCAGGTAGAAATCAATGTTGGTTAGTGTTTATTGCTTAATTGTCAGCAATTAGTTAATTGTCAAATTCTCAGAATTTAGAATCACGTGTAAGAGAGACCATTAGGAATGTCTATAAGGGATTATTTTGATTCCGTTATTTGGTGTAGAGTGACTCATTTTAATTTGGATAGGAAAGTCTGGACAGGAGATACTGGCTCACATAAAGTGGAAAGAGAGCTGAGCACAGGCATGTGGGCTTCATGGATGACAGACATAATGTGATCATGTGCTTCGAGCTCTTGTTGCTTTTACTTCTGCACTTCATGGGCCATGCTTTCAACTGAAAGGTAAGGTAAAGTGTGGCCTCATTTGCTCTGTAAGACTATTTATCTTAGCATGACAAAGCAAAACAGAAGACACAGATTAACCAATCAAAGATCTGTGTTGAGGAGAAGAGAAAACCCTGAATGGTTGAAATCCTGAGCTGAAGTGTTTTGACATGTGCCAGCCATGTTAATAATAAACTTCAGGTACATTAGAAACTGGTAGAGCTTCCCCCAGTCCATGGGGCTAAGAGGAATGACAATGTCTTCTTCTGGTCTCAATGAGAATGTTAGTAGTATGTACAGAAAATGCGCACCACAGTTTTCTCTCCTAGATGTTTATGGCCTGAAGACTGTTCCTACAAAATTAACTCAACTTGCCTTGTTCAGATATATGCAGTAACAATGCCTCTCTGTTTAACTATATGCAAATATGCTGAGCACTGATGTGTGGTAGCTTTTATTTCAGACACCCTGGCCCACATCATTTTAGATTTCTTCTCATTCACTCATGTCCCTAGTCAGGGTTTTCAGACTCAATCCATATCCTAACCACACTGAAGAAATAGCTTGCAGATAAAAAGAAATGAACAACTGAGATTCATCTTAACAAGGTGCTATGATTTGAACATCAAATAGTCCTTTCAGGCTCATGTGTCAAACACACAGCTTTTAGCTGGTGGCACTGTTTTGGGGAGACAGAACCTTTTAGGAGATGAGTTATAGCTAAAGAAAGTAGATTGTACGGGATCAGTCTTGATACACATAGCCCAGCATCACTCCTCTTCCTTCTCCTATTTCTGATGCACCAATATGTAAGCAAGCAGCCTCATGATGCTGTTGCCATAGTAAGAGTGGTTCTCTTCTTTGTCCTGTCCTGACATACTGGATGACTCTTGATTTATAAGTCACAAAAAGTCTACTATGCATCTCTGTCTTAGATGTGTACCTAGTTTTACTCTGCTATATTAAGTCACACACTTACCATGACCTTGCATTAGTGTACAGAAATTCCCATGCTTTTTCTTTTTTTAAAAAAAGTAAGACTGTTCAGTTTTATGATAATTAATGAAATTATCCTTGTTTTCCAATTTCATACCCGTCTCTTCTCTTCCCTTCTTCCTTTCCTGTTACTCTTGTTCTCCTTTCCTTCTTTCAACTGGTTTTCTTCCCCTATGTCTTCCAAATTATTCTACTGTTTATAAAGAAAAAAATAATGTTCATTTTTGATGTCTTCTGAGAGCTGTTCTATTTTGTATAGATGACATTTTAATTTTACTGTAATCATAGAAAAATACTACTTTTCGTTTTATGCCTATTTTGGCAAACATATATAAACATACACAGGTAAATGCAGAAAATTTGTATATTTCTTAACAATACACCAAGTTTCTTAGAATTAGAGTGTGGTATGAACATTATTGACATTTAAATTATGCAAAGTTGGGGCACAGCAATCAAGAGCATTAGTTGTTCTTTCAGAGGTGTGAAGTTCAATTCCAGCAATGACATGGTGGCTTACAAACATCTGTAATGGGATTCAATGCCCTCATCTAGTCTACACAAAGGTAGCATACTTAGATACAAAAATAAATAAATCTTCAAAAACTATATATTCTCCAATAACAATAACTCACAAATGCTTGTAAGATAAAGTATAAAATACTGAATAAATGCATTTTACCCATAGACTTTATAGCTTTATAGATACATTTCTCTATTTTCATATATACAAAATGAATAAACAGTCACATACATCTGACATACAAGTTTTTTAAAATAGAAATGTTTAAGCAATCCCCTGTACATGGCACAGAGGTTTAGGGAGAATATTCTTTTGTACTGTCTTTGTTGCCTTTGCCTAAAGCAAGATAAGATGTAAAAACTGAAAAAAAAATATTGTCAATTATAAAATGCAACTATAATATCAAGTTTGGAAGAAAGGCAGATAAAGAACTGAAGAAAATGCATTTCTCCTCAAAACAGCAAGTGAATAATCAAAATAGAAAACTCTCAAGATAACTTTCTGTGAAAGCAGAATGAAGAGCATTATTATTACAGTAGACTTCAATAAATATTTAAAAATGAATGTGCACCAGTAACATGTAAATATATAGAATCGTATATGTTGGTCATGTATTCAAAGCATAGGTATAAGAGTAAAAGTCAGAAAGTTAATAACATAATGTTCAGTATTACTGACTCATTGACATCTACAAACGCATCTGTGACTTGCATAAAACTTTTACATTTTGATAGTGATAGAGGAAAACTATTTTGTATAATTACATATAATTCTTTTGGGATTCTAATCACACAAGATTTTTCTAAATTATTTGAATTTTTTGAACTTTATCTTTTGAAATTTTTAAGCACATATTAAATTTAATATGATCATATCATCCACCATATATTTCCAGCAATTCCCTTGTTTCCCTCAAAGTAAATGTAACTTTTATTCTAGCTCTTTCTGAACTCGGGCTGGCTGGTTTAACTCAGATGTTCTGGCTCAAACTCTTCTCTAAGCTGATTGATCAAATCTGGCTTCTCTTGATTTCTCATTGAATTGCTTTGCTTGCCAAAGGCTAACAATCTGTTAGGATATTCTGGCTTGTTTAATTTTCATCTACCATTTGTCTCTGTAAAATTATGCTGTTAAAGCTATTTTTCTCTATAAGAACTGAATTGAACTCAACTTTTCTGCAGCAAACTCTAGTGACTTCAACTGCCTAACCTCTCCAAACATTCTCTCTCCCTGTGCTGCTCTTGAATAGCTTCTCTTAAGAGGTGGGTGTAACCTATCTCTAACTTATTCTGTTAAATCTTTCTCTGATTCATCATTTTGTCAATCAGTTAAACATCACTGTCAAACATGATTGCTTCCCTCTACAAACTAATTTTAACTTCATTGTTTGATATAAAGGTGTATACAAAGGGCATGTCTATATTTCAAACAGCATTACAGGTGTGTGGTATATCTTATTCCATCAGGTCCAAAGACCTATCAGGCCTTTGGATAATAATCTCTTGCCAGAGAAGCCATTCTTCTGGAATAAAATTCCTCTACATCTTCTCTCTTTCTGTTTAAACTAAAAATTGTACACTGTTTAACTGTTACAACTGAAAAAAAATCATCAACTCCACAAATGTAACAGTGCAAATGTACTTATAAATTTCTGCTGATGCAAAAATCCCTCATAACTGAAGTCTTGATCATCTGTCCATCACCAAAATGTCCATTCCAGCATTAAAGTTTTCCATGCAGCCAGTTTGTTGATTGAGTTATCTTTGTGTCTTTTTGTAGCCAGTTGATTGAGGTGTTCCTGTGAAAGGGGATTAGCTTTCTGTGCTGACTCTGTTTTTGTTTTTCTCTGTTTCTGCCTTCCTTGAGTCATACTTTTCATGTGGAAGGTTCTTTCATTAAGACTAGATCTTTATCAAATTTGATGGAACACATAGCCATAAATCACCTGAGAAATTAGACAAAACCTCTTCCCCAATGTCATACAGTCCCTGCATTTTCATTTTGGTATTAAGTGATCATTAAAGTATACAGGTTGATATAATTCAGCAATTTTTTCTCACCTCAATACCTCTGCATCCAAATTCATGTATTCTAAAAAATAAAAAACAAAATAAACAAAAGAAATCACTGGAAATAGCACTGCTTGCATGGGGGTGGTAACAGAGTCATACACTGAAGTATAGGTAAGTTAAGAGTGACTACAACTCTGAAGAAAAGTGAAACTCTCTCAGTCATTGTTCATTGCCTATATCTCTTGAAGCTGAGGTGACAGCCCCTCCACTCATACTAGAATTTTAGCTGACTTTTTCTTGTGTCGATTTTATTTAAATAACTACAGTTGCTATGAATTCTGAGTGCAACATCCACATCATTTGCTAAAAACAGCATTACAGAGGATTATTCTCCAACTTCCACTTCTTATATCCTTCCTATCCACTGTTACATGATATTTTCTGAGCCTTAGAAGGGTAGGCATCATATAGATATCCCAATCATGGCTGATTATGGGCAGTTATTCATTCTCAACACATTAATAATTTATGAGTCACTGAATTTATTGCTTTTCACGGTAAAAACTTTTCTCACAGATTTGAGAGTTGAACAGATTTATCGTTATAAACATAAATGTTTAAAATGAAGTTTGGTAATATTTCCATTAACAAAATAAGAATAAAACCCTCAAAAGGTTTATGACTTCCATATTCAGGGACGTTTTGCCAGAAGTGCAAAATCAATCATTGTTTTCCTCCTGTGCCAAGGCTAAAACCTAATAAACATGAAACTGTCTACCTACAGAGTTGTCATTACTATTGCATCAACGCATACAACTAGCCAGGTACACCAGTTCTGTAGCATGCTCTGTCTAGCTATGGATAAAGCCCTTGAACTATAACTAGCTGATTTTAAAAAGTGAATTTATAGCTAAACTAAAGTATTGTACTGAGTAGTATTTTCTAAAGAAGAATAAAAGTGGCTAGTAAACACTTGAAATAATGCTATTCAACACTGTCAGCCACAGACACAATCCCTTCCATTCCAACACTTCTCTCTCCCCTAGATGCACTCCTCGCTTCCCTTTTAAAAATAGCAGGCTCTCATACTTATCAACTGAATATAAAGAATTAGAATGAAACTAAGCAAAAACTCAATTGACACAGTAGGGAGAAAAGAGTCCCAAGCACAGGCAAAATTGTCAGAGGAACCCCTCACATCCACTGTTAGGGGCTCAACAAGAACATCAAGCTACACAAGCATAACTTATATGTATAGGACCTAGCTCAGATCCTTACTGGGTCTGTAACTGTCTCTTCAGTCTCTGTGAGCACCTATGAGTTCTTCTTAGTTGGTTTTGTGGATTGTGTTCTTATGGTATCCTCAAAATCTCTGACCCGTAGAATTTTTCCATGCTCTCCTCTTTGGCTTCAACTCCTGTTTGGCTTTGGTTATTTGCATCTACTCCTATCAGTTACTGGTTGATGCCTGTCTGATGAAAATTAGGGTAAGTGTTAATCTGTGCGCATACCAGACTATCACCAGGGATCATGAGTTGACTTCTTCCATACCTTCAAAGAGGAGTTAACACCAATACTCCCCAATATATTTCTCAAAATAGATACAGATGTAACATTACCCAAATCATTTTATTGGATATCTGGAGCCACATTTACCCTAATACCCAACCTACATAAAGACTTAGCAAAGAAACTGCAGAGAAATTTCCCTCATAAATAGATGGATAAACACCCAATAAAACACTTGCAAACCAAATATAAGAACACATCAAAAGAATATCTATATTGATCAAGTAGGTTCCATCCCAGAGATGCTGGGATGATTCAATATATACAAATTCATCACTGTAACTTAAAGAAAGAAAAACAAAAAATAAAAATACATGACCATCTCATTATATCCAAAAAAGGACTTGGACAAAAATCATGATATCCCTTCATGATAAAAGTCCTGGAGAGAATAGGGATACAAGGGACATACCTAAATATAATAATTTACAGGGAGCTTATACCAAAAACAAATTAAATGGAGAGAATATTAAAACAATTCCAGTAAACTCAGGAACAAGACAAGGTGGTCCACTCACTCCATATCTATTAAATATAGTACTTGAACTTTAGCTAGAGTAATAAGCAAACTGAGGAAGGAAGATCAAGAGGTTACAAATCACAAAGGAAAAAAAATAAAGTATTATTATCTGCAGTAATATGACATAATACATATGAGTGCCTAAAATTCCAACAGAAAACTCCTACAGTGATAAACATGTTGCTGGATACAACAAGCTAAGAAAGAAAAGAAAAAAAGAAAGAAAGAAAGAAAGAAAGAAAGAAAGAAAAGAAAGAAAAGAAAGAAAAGAAAGAAAGAAAGAAGAAGAAAGAAAGAAGAAGAAAGAAAGAAAGAAAGAAAAGAAACAATCAGTAAACCTCATATACAAATGAATGACAAAGGGGCTGAGCAAGGAATCAGAGATACAACACCCATTACAATACACATAGATATTATAAAATATCTTGAGGTAACTCTAACCAGGAAATTTAAAACCTGTAAGATCAAAACTTAAAGGCTTTGAAGAAGGAAACAGAAGAAGATATCAAAAGATGGCAAGATCTCCCTGCTCATGTTCATGGATCACTAGGATCAACATAATAAAATAGCCATCTTATCAAAAGTTAAATGTAGATTCAATGGAATTCCCATAAGAACTGCAACACAATACTTTACTGACCTTGAAAGAAAAATGTCTAACTTCATATGGGAAGCAAAAAACATCTAGAATAGCTAATACAATCTTGTACAATAAAAGATCTTCTGGAGGTATCATCAGCCCTGATTTCAAGCTGTACTACAGAGCAATACTAACAAAAATACATTGCCTTGGTATAAAAACAGATTGATCAGTAGATTGAAAAGATTACCCAGATGTAAATCCGTAGACCTATGGACCTCTGATTTTTGATAAAGTAGCAAGAACTATACAATATTTAAAAAGAAAGCATCTTCTACATATAGTGCAGTCTGTTTCAATGTCTGTTGTAGAACAATGCAAATGGACTAAATCCATCAACATGAATAAAATTTAAGTCCAAGTGGATGAAAGACCTGAACATAAACTAGAAGCACTGAATCTGATGCATAAAAAATGGGGAATAGCCTTGAATACAGTGGCATAGAAGATGACATTCTGAACAGAACACTGATTGTACAGATACTAAATAATCAATTAATAAAGAGCATCTCATGAAATTCAAAAGATTCTATACTGCAAAGGACACTTTCAGTCAGACAAAGTGGCAAACTATAGAGTGAGAAAAGATTTTTACCAACTCCACATCAATAGAGGACTATAAATCAAAATACATAAAAACTTAAAAAATAAAACAAGAAACTAGATGTAAAAAATAGTTTGGGAGACATGGTTGGTATTGGGGAGCATTTAGGAGTGATAGTGTGAAAATCTTGTTCATGGTAATCTATGAAGGTGATCCTAATAAGGACTCTTATTAGAGGGACATATGGAATTTCAACTGGCCATCTGTTGTTAACCAGTCAAAACATAAAGTGGCAGGACTGGGTTATAGTCAACTGAGTTGTTGACCAAGGGTGTCATATGGAAATACCCAAACAATTCAGGATACTGCTAAGGAAAAGTGTTGCTCTGTGTAAACTGACAACTGGACCCCATTGCTGAGGAAAATACCCACAACAACTCATAGAAGTCAAGCTGGTGCTTACATGTAACCATCACCCTGATGCTCTAGTCTCTTGGGTGCAGGAAGGTAATCTACAGGCTACAGGAGGAGAAACAATTCAGCCAAGAAAATTGTTACCTACAATTTTTCTATTTTGGCTGCAAAACATGCTAGGGCAATAGTGGCACAAAACCAACCAACGTCTGATTTGACTTCAGGAGGAACCTACACTTGACACTGCTTAGGTAATCAAGAACGAGAGACTAGATAGCTCTGAGACTCTAGTGTAAAACTAAGTACTACTGGTCAAAATAAACAAGCAAATAAATAAATAATAAAATAAAATAAAGGGGCTGGAAAGATGACTCAGCTGTTGAGAGCTCGGACTGCTCTTCCAAAGGTCCAGGGTTCAATTCCCAGCAACCAATGGTGGCTCTCAATCATCTCTTAGGGGTCTGGTGCCTTTTTTGGTGTATCTGAAAAGAGCAATGGTGGTGTACTCATATGCATAAAATAAAGAAGTAAGTCTTTAAAAAAAATAAGATAAAATGATTCTAATATACTCATAGATGCAGATACCCATAGCTGGACATCATGCTGAGTAAATTATAGTTGTGAGGTCTCCACAGATCCCTCCCATACAACCCAGGGAATCTTGAGGAGGAAGAGGTGTAATGACTGTAAAAGCCAGAGACGATGGAGGAACACCAGCTTCTACTTTTATTAAAGAATTTTAACTTGTAGCTAAACTAAAACTCCTAGAAAAAATTATCTTTATCGTCTATCACATTCTACTGTCTCATATGTTTAAGAGAAGATAGAGTTTATGATGATAATCCTTTAGAGTTAAAATCTTGATTCATCTTCAAAGAATAAATTTATGAGGGATTTTCCATCTTTTTACTTGGAGATTCAACGACCACTTATTGTGCACAAACTCTTCAATATACAGAAAAATCATTTGAATTATTAATATATAAATAAATAATAGTTTTGTGGTAAATGTCTATCAGTGAATCTCTATTTTATATAATCTGTACTTTTATCAATATGCCCACAGAGGTCCCTTCTTAGCTATCAGTAGTTTTCACATAAATGAATTTAAGATAATTTGCAATCAACAGACTCATGAAATGCTGTGTAAGTCAACACCATCATTTCTTTGTAGCTGCTCAAGGAGAACAAAATGATAAGGAAACAAAAACAGATAAAAAGGAGTGAAGTGGGGAGATTGTGAACAGTAGAAGTTTTAGAGAGAGAGAGAGAGAGAGGGGGCTACTTTTCATTTGGTTTAATCATCATTTCCTAGCAAGAGAGGTAGGAGGAAAGATGCTGTTTTTAGACTGTAAATTTAGGACTCCTGGGTTTGCAGAATACCTTCAAGGCATTAGAAATTGAGAGAGAACTTTACAAAAGCACCATACTCTCTAGAAGTGCATGTGGAGGGAAATGTTAGCATTTTTAAGTGTTACATATGCAGAGATAAGTAATCTGCAAATAAACATTACAGTAAATCTGTACCAAATACTTCAAGGAGGATAAGGCAGCAAAACGGATATGAAAGGAACTTATGAAACAATAGTTCTGAATATTTGAAAGAATGAATGCATTTGTGATGCGAATGTTAATAGTGATGAGCATCTATTACTTAAATTCAGACATAGGAACAACACAGCACCATGCCTGCTGTTTAAAGAATAAGATAAATGTTTTTCCCACTGTAACCATGGTTTATGTAAGGATTTCACAAAATAACTGTAACACTAAATCCAAGATTAAATCCTAACTAGAAATGTAGTTGAAAATATAACTACAACTTTAAAAAACAAAATTATTTCAGGAAGGCATATACTATGTCATAACAGAGAAAACTGCAAAGCTTTTCTCTAAGAATCACAACACAGCTGGTAGGTTTAAATCCTAGAGAGCAAAGATCTAGTTTTTAAAATTACATGTGTCTGAAGAAAAAAACTTAAAGGAATAGTATATCTATAATATTAAAAAGTATCATTTGATTCCTCAGAGGGAGCGTCTATGTATTTCTCATCTTGTCATAGCTCATAAGCAGTGTGAAGTATTGCCTAGATTGGTCCATGTTGTATAAGTTTCCACTGCAATTAAAATATTTCTTTCTTCAGGGGGAAAACGAATTGTTAAAATTAAAGCTAAAGAGTTTCAAAGCAATTGGTTCTTTACATACATAGAAGAGGACACTTCCAGATGTTAAACCTTATTGAATGAAAAATCAATGCCAGGAGTAGGCTACCTCCCTAAGTGTGGACCAGAGAATCCACTCAGGTCTCACAAACCATAAAGACTTGCTACTGTTGTTGGTTTTCTGCCAGATCTAGAAGATAAGACTCTATCACTGAAGACCATACTTTCACTGTAGAACGTGAAGAAATTAAACTGGGACTGAACTAGAAACTCATACCCTGCTGGCTAGCTATGTAATAGCAGGAGGGCCCAGGTAGGCTGCTGGTGAGGAATTCTTATCATCATTTCTGGACCTACATGCTAAAATACTGATATGCCTGGCAAGATATACCTGCTTGTCCAATAGTGGCTAGGTACTCAACAGTAAAACCAACATTCTTTCAGTTGAATTTAAAGACTGCTCCACAGTAGGAAATACATGTTTGGTACCATAAGCCAGGATAAAAACTTGTGGCTGGGGTATTCATAGATCCTAATGGGGAAAAAAATTTATGGTTTTACTAGATGGATGGGATATTCCTGTCAAACTGCCTTTAAAACTATGTGTTTATGCCTATAGATTGTTGTTGCTTTCAATTTCAACTCACAACTATCATGCTCTTCTGAAGAAGTAAGCTTGGACATGGCACAGTGGCTTAATTATTAGCCACAGCTAGACATCTTTAGTCACACACTCCAAGGCTCAATGATTATTACTAAAGAAGCACAGAGAGGAATTTTAGAACCCGAGGAAGGGATGGAATGTTGTATAACCATTTCCTCCAAGTATAAAACATTTTATCCTACTTGGAAGCTCCTTAAACAGGAAGGTGAACAGTTCAAAATAGTTGCATAAAGTTCCTGAAACCAACAAGATTCACAATCCCCCTTCCTCCAAGAGGAAACAAACTAAGATGCTGAGAGTCACTCAGAAGGTCACACAAGATACAAAAAGGACTGTTTGTCCAGTTGCCTTGTAGAAGCAGGGACCTGCAGAGGTACATGGAGGAAGTTTGGAGCAACTAAGTCACCCAGAAAACATACTCTCAAAGCTGCTCAGCTGTTTGCAGCCTGTGCAGGCAGAGTGATTTAAACTTCTGGGGTTTTATGAACTTTTGCACTTCCTGTGTGGGCTTTGGTGACACCAGTGTCTTTGAGTCATTTCTGCTCTTGAAAGCAACCCTTCACACATATTCTTATAAGTAAACCCAATTAAACCTGTTAGTTCACCATGTCTCATTTTGGTTTGTTGTAGGCTCTCTGTGTGCATAGCCCAGAAAATGTTCTGTCATGTCACACTCATGACTGTTGGGACACTTCTGAGACAGTGAGAAACAAATAAGGAAGAGGTACTTTTGGTTAGAATAACTCCATTATATATTGCTTGAGCAAATAAGTAAAAAGCTACTTAAATGGGAAATGCTTTTGGTAGCATGTGATAAGATAAAAACAAAAAACAAAAACAAAACAAACAAACAAACAAACAAACAAAAAAAACCCTAAAGGATATGGGTGAATGTTGTACTAAAACAAAAACTTAAATATTGGCTGATAGCCAAGCACATCAGCTAGTCTCAATTTCTTTTATTTTCTCTCTATAAAGAGAAAGATAAAGATGTATGTGGAGGACTGTGGATACCAATCTGTCAAGTGAAGTTCAAATTCATGAGGATCTCAGTTCTATTCTACATATCAATGGGTAACAGCCATATTTGATGGTATCCACTTGTAACCCAAGTTCTGAAGAGACAGAAACAGAAAAATTCTAGCTAGCATAGCCTATTTACAGAGGAAATTTATCTTAAAAACAAGATTGATGGTTTCTGAGGCACTGGTCTTCACCTGCACATGTGGACATCAACTATCCTCCCCTAAAATATGTATACAAATAAAACTTACCTAAAGTTATAACTGGAGAATATATAAAGTGTAGAATTTAGGGGTTCAGTTGCCTCCAAACCTGCCAATCTGACTTAATCTATTGGACAAACATGGAAGAAAGCTAGAATATAGTCCCATAAGTAGTACCCTGACATCCAGAAAGCTCCACTTGTTTGGTGGATCTCTACCTCCCTCTTCCAAGACACACACTCACATATTAAATGAGTAAATAAAGTGTGATAAAATTCCTAAACTTAAAATTCCCAAATCCTTCCTATCATCCTTTTAAACTATGTTCATCTTAATATTGCTCATAGCAGTGCTACATTCTCAAATTTTGGGTTGACTTACTAATGTAAAATGTTTTGGTTCTGGAAAACTATAGCCTTTTACCTGCCCTACCTTACTTTAAGTCAAATGTTATCTCCTTTTAAAATATTCACCAATTGTTCTAAGATAAATCACTTTGAAGAATCAACGTAGATTCATTGTATCTTTTACGCATTGGCCGTTCAAATGTTTAAATATTGTTAGTATATAGTTGAACAGGCTTTAACAATGTAGATAATTTTGTTTCAGTAATTTATTTTCTGTGCATGTTAGATCTTCTAGACACTTTGACATTTTATGCTAATACATTTTGCTTTCTGTTGAAAAACTCTATTTCACAATATATCTCTTAAACTTGTGTTCCAAATGCCAAAAGTATTTAGATAATGTCCAATCAAAATGTTATAAAATGTTCCATCCTTAAATAAATTTACTAAATCTAGCTAGCTTAATTTAAGTAGAGAAAAACTAGGTTATTACCATTCATACGTCTTTGCAATATCACTAATGTTATTTGAGACAGTTTTCAAAATACTCAAATGCAGGTTATTAACAGATTATGGTGAGGAAAATGTTGAGGCTTTGGTGGGAACTCAGTGGCGCAGCAGGTGAGTCAGGGTAATGGAATTGTCAGGGACATGATCATAAGATGCCAATAATTGCTTACCAGCCTCCAAGACCTTATGAATCCTAATAGGAATCTTTAAAGACCTTTGGGTATGATTGCACTTTGTAAGAACAATCAAAGCAATATTCTAGACTCCAAAGTGCAAAGGAAAGGTGCATCTCATATGTACCAGCTCATCCACCCCAGTTCCTGAGGTCATCTATGTAATCAACTCTTCTGGACTTCAAATATTCTTTCTCTACTCTGCAAACATTACTTTCCTGCTTGTCAAACTCAATTGGCACTGAGCAAATATATTCAACCCCATTCAATTCAGGAATTCTGTCCACACCTGTTTTCAAACGTGATACCCAGAACTGAACAAAAGTATTTGGATAATCTCATTCAAAAAAGATGAAATGGGACTATCACTTGATTATATATATATATATATATATATATATATATATATATATATATATATGAATGTCTGCTTCTTTGAAGTTTCTGTTAGATAAATTCAGTGTGACTTTGAAATGACCCATATCATTATTCAACAAGATCCTCTTTATTGTACATTTCAATGAGGTTCTCTATGTTTTTCTGAAATGCTTTCCATCTTCCTATTCTATTTCCTTTTCAAATATAATATATATGGGTGATACAAGATTTATTGAGGTGACAGAAAACAATAAGGCAAGGTCAGAGAAGTAGAGGAATTCACATATTAGCTAATTTATTAGCACAGGTATTCATTAAGTGAACATAATGTACCTGGAGCCCTGTCCAGCTTGGCACCTATAATGATGCACGACAAATTTGCTGTTCTAGACCTTTCAGAGACTGCATAACTTTATTTATTCTGAGGGTTTGTTGTTTCATGAAGAAATCATGAGATTTTACAAGGACCTGTTATTCAAATGTCATGAAACAGTAATATGGAATAGAATGAGTATTTTCAGGAGGGACAACATGAAGAATATGTAAAAATGCAATGCTTTTATGCATTTTAAGTGATAAATCCAGTAGTATTTCATGAAAATTCTCGTGCAACTCTCAGTATCAATTATCTTTAGATATGTTTCATCTCAGACTGCAAATGTACACAATGAACTTATGCATTCCCTCATCATTCCAGGCTCTGGCACTCTACTGGCTCTGTCCATGTTTTGACTGATTTGGGAAAGATTTCGTTCCATTTCAGATTTATTTGATTTGTATCAATATCTTTAAAGATAATTTACATCACAGTGTTATTCATACTTGAATTATATGTAAGCCTAAATAATATTCATGTTTTCTTACCTATTTATCTGTTGATGGATTTCTAGGCTCTTTTTGTTTTGTATCTATTATAATTAATATTGCTATTTGTGATGAGGTCTAAAAAATATGTCTGAGTCTCTTCTTTAAATTATTTGTTTTTAAGTTACCAGATACAGTTTTATACATGCTTTCATTAGAAAAAGAACATCATTTATCACACAGGTGACGCATGAGCCAAATTAATGGTTTCTTCTTTGTTATAAGTTGATTATATATAATAAGAATGCAATTTTAAATAAGAAAAATTATGTTCCATAGATATTTTTAATCATATACTTCTGAAATTTTATCAACAAAAACCAATTTATATTGACTCTCAATTTATCACTAGAGACATTTCAAATTCCTTGGATATATCTTACATCAGAAAGATATTCAAATTAATGATTTCTTAGGTAACTAGAATTACAAACGACATTTTGAAACCACTGATTTCCATCATGCTTTAGCTGCTCTTCAATCTCTGAGAACAATAATGTAAACTTCATTTTACATATTCACTTATCACTAACAATTTACAGTCATCAGAATGTTCAGACCTTCTAAGTGTGAAGGAACACTTACCATTTCAGGAAATGGTAGATGTCTCTCTGGACTTTAAGACTTTCTTGTGCTTGATTGATTGTTTTTAAACGTTCAGAACAACATTTTTTTTTTTTTTTAAATCTGTTTGGTCCTGATTTCCTCCTCTTCCTACTGTGGGGAGCAAGCTGTACTTTACTTGGAGTATGCAATGCTAATGTTTTTATACTCTGATAAATTTCCAAGTCTATACTTGAAAGCCTTTTATGACTTCATGACAATGATAGCAGATTTATCTTAAATTATTTCAAAATTAAAATAGTTTTAGATTTGTACATAAATTAACATTTATTAAATTTATTGAGTTTACCACTATTACATAATTTCTAATTTTTTATATTACCTCATATAAATTAGTAAATAAGTAAAACAAAACCCAAAACAATAATGAGAACAACAACAACAAAACCCAAACCAAGGAATGGGGATAATCTTGTGCACCTATAATCCAAGAACATAGAAATTTAAGGCAGGAGATTAAAGTCCAGGACAAGCTGTATTACTGAGCAAAGCAATTATGGATCAATCTCTAAACAAGCAAAAAGATATGTTTATAAATGATGACCTTTAAGCATATCTAATTAACTTGACAGAATAATATTTTTCAGAAATATGGATATTTATGAAATTTAATTTTTTAAAATGGAAAGCCTGATATAATTAATATTGTTTTCAAGCATTTCATAGATTTTGGAATGAATTTTTGAAAATAAAAATAAACTTATTGAGAGAAAAAGAGGTGATAGCATGTTACACTTTGAAAATTATGTTTCAGTATCTTCTTAAAATATGTGACTGTGTGTTATATAGGTCAATGAGAGAGTGCTATAAGAAGTTATAGAGCAGATAATCCGCTCTTTCTTTTCTAAGAGAGGAAAGTGTTGGTTTGGTTTATAGATTGCTTTTTTTGTTTTTGTTTTGTTTGTTTTTTGTTTGTTTGTTTTACACTCCAGATTTTATCCATTCCTCCAACCACCCACTGATTGTTCCACATTCAATATCTGCAACCCACCCTTGTGTCTCTACCAGGCTGTTCCTACACTAGTCGCTCCATCCCACCTGATTTCTAAACTCCCTGGTTCCTCAAGTCTCTTGAGGGTTGGGTGCATTGTCTCTGATTGAACACAGACCTGGCAGTCCTCTGCTGTATATGTGTTGGGGGCCTCCTATCAGCTGGTATATGCAGCCTTTTTGGTGGTCCAGTGTTTGAGAGATCTCGGGTGTCCAGATTAATTGAGACTGCTAGTCCTCCTATAGGGTCACCCTCCTCCTCAGCTTTTTTTAGCCTTTTCCTATTTCAAGAACAGAGATCAGTAGTTTGTGTCCATTGATTGGGTACAAATATCTACATCTGACTCTTTCAGCCGCCTGTTGTTTCTTTTGGATGGCAGTCATGATAGGTCCCTTTTAGTGAGCTCTCCATAGCCTCAGAAATAGTTTCTGGCCTTGGGACCTCCCCTTGAGCTGGATACCACTTTGGGCCTGTCGCTGGAACTTCTTTTCCTCAGGCTCCTCTCCATTTCCATCCCTGCAGTTCTTTGAAACAGAAACAGTTGTGGGTCAGAGTTTGACTGTGTTATAGCAACCCCTCCCTCATTTGATGCCATCTTCCTGCTGGAGGTGGGCTCTACAAGTTCTCTCTCCCTATTGTCTGGCATTTTATCGAAGGTCCCTCCCTTTAAATCCTGAGATTATCTCACCTCCCAGATCTCTGTTGTATTCTGGAGGGTCTTCCCAACCTCCTACCTCCCTAGATTGCCTGTTTCCATTCTTCCTGCTGATCCTCGGGGCTTTAGTCCCTTTCCCTCACCCAATACCAGATCAGGTTCCCCTCTCTGCCCCCAACCTCTGTCTACTTTCCCTCTTTGAACTCTCCCTCCCCACTTTATGATTCCTTTCTTCTCCCTCCTCAGTGAGACTGAGGTGTCCTCATTTGAGCCCTTCAGCTTGTTGATCTTTTTGAGTTCTGTGGACTGTATCTTGGGTATTCTGGGGTTTTTTTTGTTTTTTGTTTTTTGTTTTTTTGTTTTTTGGCTACTATCCACTTACTAGTGAGTACATACAATGTAGGTCCTTTTGGGTCTGAGTTACCTCACTCAGAATGATATTTTCTAGTTCCATCCATTTGCATGAAAAACTCAGGATGTTCTAGTTCTTAATAACTGAGTAGTATTTTGCTGTGTAAATTAACCACATTTTCTGTATCCATTCTTCTGTAGTGGAATATCTGCATAGTTTCCAGCTTCTGGTTATCATAAATAAGGCCGTTGGGGGAATAGTGGAACACTTGTCCCTGTGACATGGTGGGACATTTTGGGGTATATTCCCAAGCATGGTATTGCTGGATTTTCAGGTAGATCTATTTCTAATTTTCTGAGGAACCTCCAATTGATTTCCAAAGTGGTTGTACCATTATGCACTCCCACCAACAATGGAGGAGTGTTCCCCTTTCTCCACACCCTTGCCAACATGTGTTGTCAACTGAGGTTTTGATCTTAGCCATTCTGATTGATGTAAGGTGGAATCTCAGGGTCATTTTGATTTGCATTTCTCTGATCATTAAGGATTTTGAACATTTCTTTAGGTGCTTCTCAGCCATTCAAGATTCCTCTGTTGTAAATTCTCAGTTTAGTTCTATATCCCATTTTTTGAATGGGTTGGTTTTTTTTTTTTGGTGATTGGCTTCTTGAGTTCCTTATATATTTTAGATATTAGCAATCTGTAGATTGCCGATTTGTCTTATTGACTATGTCCTTTGCCTTACAGAAGCTTTCCAGTTTCATGAGGTTCCATTTATTCCAATATACCATTGGGAGAAGCCAAGACAAAACTTAACACAGGACTTTGAAGCAGAAACTCATGAAGGATCAGTATTTGCTGGATTGATTGCCTTGGACATATCGGCTTGCTGTATTGCACAGCTCAGACCAACCTACCTACTGATGGATTTGCCCTAAATAATCTGGGACTGGCTACATCAATTAGCAACCAATAAAGTGCATCAGAGGTATGCCAGAGAGCATTCTGTTTGAGGCAATTACTCAATTGAGATTACATCTTCCCCAGTTCATCTAAGCTTATATCAAGTTGGCATAATCCAACCAGTTCCATTTCTTGTCAAATTGGCATGAAATTTCCTTTCTTGTTTATCAAGATATAATATTAACATCGTGATATGAAAAAGTACAATGTTAGAAGTCTCATGTCATAAAACAAATATATCACAACAAAGTTAAATGTTTCTCTTTGTTTTAATTGGATATTTTACTTATTTTAATAATTTTTTACTTATTTTAATTGGATAGTTTACTTATTTACATTTTACTTATTTACAATGTTACCCTCTTTCCCAGTTTCCCCTCTGGAAACACTCTATCCCATCCTTTCTTCCCCTGTTTCTATGAGGGTGCTTCCCCACACACGCACCCACTCTTGACTCCTGTCCTTTTTTATTAATATTACTTTTAATTTTTTTTTTACAGTCCAGTCATTCCCCCCCCCATCTGCCCTCCCACAGTCCCTCATCCCAATCCTCCTCCCCGTGTCTTCAAGAAGATGTCCTCCTCTCTTAGTCTCTGGAGACTCAAGTCTCTGAAGGGTTAGATGCATCTTCTCCCATTGAGGCCAGACCAGGCAGTCCTCTCCTGTATATGTGTTCGGGGCCTCATGTCAGCTGGTGTATCCTGGCTGGTTGGTTGCTCAGTGTCTGAGGAGTCCAGGTTAGTTGAGACTGCTAGTCTTTCTATGGAATCACCCTCCTCCTCAGCTTCTTGCAGCTTGTTTCTTAACTGAGGGTTTCTGCAGCATGGAAGCCATTTAAATATCCCAAGGTGAACGAACCAAGACATAGCTACAATCAGATCAAAGAAAAACTATATAGCAACAGAGTAAAAGTCACAGAGTCTAAAATCTGCTGTTCTTGACACACACTGCTTTCCTCTTAGCCTCAAAATACCTTCATTACATACTGGCTACATCCTTAGTAGTCAGTGGAATGGGAATCTCCAATATGCTGGTTCCCCTACTGCATCTGAGCCTGCACCTTCACCTACAAATTGCTGATATTTCTTCAGGGACTCCCAACCTGCAATGTCGTACCCACAACCAGTCTTTCTCCATGACAATTTTAATCTACGGTTGTCCCCTGAAATTAATGATGCATCCTCATTAAAAGCCTCTGCGAGCCTTTCTTCAGGGTAATCTCAATCTTGCCACACAGTGACAAACAAGCCAAAGCTTTTCTCTATGCCTCTTGATACATTCAGAACAACCATGTCTAGTATTTTAGACATTACTATTAAGTCTGGTCTCTAGTTTGTAATGCAGGCTTGACTGGCTCTTGGCCGCAGCTTCTGTTTGCGGATCACAGAGAAGATACTGTCCAGAAGATTTCATTTCAATATTTCTTATTATGCACAGCTGAACTTTCAGAGCCAGTTTACAAACATCTAATGTCCCACTATAATTTAGAAAACATTATTTCCAAAGATTCTTAATATTTTTTTAGAATTTAAATATATATATATATGTATATTTTTTTTTCCGGGCTGTGAGACTGACTCACGGTAGAGTAGAGGCTGGACTCGAACTCGGGAGAGATGGCCTCGGACTCCCAAGTGTGGTGATGACAGTGGTTCGTATTTTCAAATTTTTAAATTACAATTATATTAAAAATATTTTTTAAATTTTAAAATATTACATGAATGGCTCTGATAGTTTTCTGGTGACCCACATACTTCTTTCTGAAGAGCTGAGTCTCTATCTTCTGCATTTTCTCAGCACTTTTATTTTCAAGACCCAAAGAACAGTGCTCTAAGCTACCGTCAGGGAATATAGAGACTGAAGTGGTCATCCCCTGTAGCCAGGCAGGACTTCCAGTGGCAGTAGGGGAACAATCACCCACCCAAAAAACCTTTAACCCCAAATTTTCCCTACCTACAAGGTTCTCAGGGGTAAAGATGGAACACAGACACTGGCCCAGCTTGAGACACATCTCTTAGAAGAGAGCCAACCCCTGACATTATTGACTCTCTGCAATGCTTGCTGACAGGAACCTAGCAAAACTGTCTTGAGAGACTTTATCCAGAAATGGATGAAAACAGATTGAAAAACCTGTAGCCAAACATCAGTCAGAGTTTTGGGAGTCTTGTATAAAACTTAGTGAAACTGTGCGGTCAAGGACACCACAAGAAGACTCACAGAGCCAACTAGCCTGGTCACATGGGGATTAGAGAGACTGAACCACCAACAAAAGAGCATGTAGGGGACGGACATACCACCCCCTTGTGCGTGCACCCACACACACACACACACATTAGTAACTGATGTGCAGCTTGAAATTCATGTCAATCCCCTAACATATACCTATATGTATATAAATACATTATGCCTTATAAAATTAATGTTTGAATCAATCTTGATATGTTATAAGACAAAAGATAGTGATTCATTTTGCCTTATAAAACTGGTTCTGATACTTAACACTTGAAATCCCTGTGATATCTTGTAATTGTATTAATTACAGCAGGATCACAATTGCTAGCATTCCTTCTAGACTTCTCCCCACAGTTACCTGACTCACTATAAAAGTGGCAGTTTGCCCTCTTCTCTCTCTCTCTCTCTTGCTCTCTTAAGCTCTTCCCCCTCTGTCCTTCCTCTCCACATTTCCCTCCCCACCTCTCTCCACATGCTCATGACCAGCCTTCTTTACTCCCTGTTCTCTCTCTCTCTCTCTCTCTCTCTCTCTCTCTCTCTCTGTGTGTGTGTGTGTGTGTGTGTGTGTGAGTCTATTACCATTTTGACCCCCCTTCCCATGCCCTAAATAAACTCTATTCTATACTATACTCTCATACTGTGGCTGGTACCTCAGATGGAAAGGATGCCTCAGCATGGGACCACAGAGTCACCCCTTCCCCTGCACCATACGGTGCCTCCACCAAACGTATTCTTGGCTTTATTTTCTTTATTTTTTTATAAAACATAACAACAGTCATAGATAGGAACCTCTATCATAGCAATTGTCTGCAGCTTATTTCTTTTGTATTTCTTTTGAGTTTGCTTCCTTCACTCTATCTTATTTTCCATTACTCTTCTTTCTTCTTACTTTCACTGAGTTGCATTCCCTCTGGCTCAGTGGTGGGACCTCTTCTTGCTCAAACTTCCAAGATAAACACCTCCAATTACAATTGCTCCTCATCTCTTCAACAGAGGCCCCAAACAATAAACAATGTACTCAATAGGTAGCTGAAGAATGGTTCTCTGATGGGTTTGGTATAACAAGGGCCTGGGTTGTGATCCTTTTTTAACATTTTGTATTCCCTTTAGCCTATCCACCACAAAAGAGTAGGTTGTTAGATATTCCCATAAGCAGAACTTTGGCAGTCTATTGTCAATCATGTAAATGTCCTGGAGTAATAAAAATATCCTACAGTACATGTCTTAGTAGGGTTTCTATTGCTGTGAAGAGACACTATGACCATGACAAATTTTATAAAGGAAAACATTTAATTGGGTCTTGCTTACAGTTTCTAAGGTTTAATCCCATATAGTCATGGCTGCATGCAGGCATCCGTGTTGCTGCAGAAAGACCCTGAGAAGTCTACATCTTGATTCAAGGGCAGCAGAATCAACCGTGTGTCCCAGTGGGAATAACTTGAGTGTATGAGACCTCAAAGCCAAACCCAACAATAACAAACTTCCTAGTGACCAAGCATTCAAACACTTGAGTCTATGGGGTCCATTCCTACTCAAACCATCACAATAAGAGGAGAAAATACTTCAATAGTACAGTTTTTTATCAATAAACACTTGAACTCTAACAGAAGTACTATAAATGCTGTTCATTAAAAATGACCTATAAATTACATTTTTCACTAATGTGCATATGTGGGTGTTTGGGTAACCAAACAACTGACCACATGCATTTCCTCCTTCCACCACATGGATCCTGGAAATGGAATTCAGGCCACCATGCCTGATGGCATATACCTTAAAGCACTGAGTCATTTTTAAAGTTTTGTGATTTTTATTTAACTTAATTAGGAAGATATTTTCTTACAGTTAAAGAAAATTTTGAGAATAAGAAGCTGAAAGGTAGCTTGACAAGTATGTTCCATTTTAAGAACAGGAAGCATTAGCTTTTCCTGCATTTAACAGTATTAACTTCTGCACCACTCACATCAACTTCTCCATCATGTCGCTGCTTTTGCCCACCCACTATTGAGTATCTCTTACCTTGAACTACATGCTTTCTTTCATTCTGTTCGTGAAGAGTCTCAAATCAGAGCCTAAGAAATGAATTAAAGTTCTTCTTGTCAAGACCGCTAAAACATTACCTTGGTAAAACTTGAAGAAGAAGAAGTACTAACACTCCAACTGTAAGAAAAACCATTTAATTTATCAAAGGACTGAAAGAGTGTCGCTTTTGGGATAGGAACCCTGCCAGTCTTCTATCTTAGTTTTCAAATGGCAATAATTTGTTAATTTGGTTGAACTGTCTAAAACGCTGGATACCACCACAGTCAAGCTTTTATTCTCATTTCAAAATGTTTGTGTGTGTATATATGTGTGTGTGTGTGTGTGTGTGTGTGTGTGTGTGTGTGTAATATAAAGAACTGGAAGGTAAAAGAGGTGTTACTAAATATTACTGACAGTCAAAATTGAAAATCAACATTTTAGAAAACTAGAATCACAAATTCGTTATAAAATAGTTATACTACAGAGTATATTTTAAAATGACCGTCTTCTCTCTCTATGTCTTTTCTCCATCTTTCACTCTCTTCCACATACACACAAATCTTTACAAGTACTTCTTCACAAATATTCACAAGAAAAAGAAGTACTTTCAGTCCTTTGGAGTTGTTTTTCTTACAGTTGGAATGTTAGTACTTCTTTTTCTTCCAGTTTTGCCAAGCTAATGTTTCAGCAGTTGGACAGAAACACATACACATCAATAGCCACCAACTTCCATTCAGAGCATTAAACTGGAACATCCAGAGTAAATCTGGGTGCTCTGTGTGACAGCTGGGGGCATTGACATTTATTTGTAGTTAACTTTGATTCTCCAGAAGACTAAGTCTCATAGCTCTTGACTACAGCCATCAAGACAATTCCTTTCTTTTACTCATCCTTAAGGAAATCTGAAGATCTCCCTCATAAACATACTACCAAAGGGGAAAATGTTAGCCTCTGTTCTGCTTGCTAGCTATTTCAAGGCTCACATCATCAAAGACTGTTTTGACTAACCATCATAGCTGTACTCATAGAGTAAATCTGAAAATCATCAGTGGACTTTACACTACTAATTTTATTTTAGTCAACATAATGGGCCTCTTGTTATATATAGAGACCTCTTTTCATATTCAAGTATATCACTTAATTTAATTATAGGTTTAATGATTTATCTGGCTTTCATGTTCAAGGTCCCTCTCCTCTGAGGCCTTTTGTTCAACCAAATATAATCATTTTGGCTTGCTTATTTAATTAATTGATTTCAATAAGAATATGGAAAATGTGATATTGATTTTTGTCTGAATCAAAGGCTAAGGCATAATTGGCCTTTGTCCCTCACAATGTTTATTAATTTATCTCTTATAAGTTAGATATGAGAAAGCCATATAAATTAACCTTGCAAGTCTGAAAATTCTTTCATTTCCTCTATAAATTTTTTAATTTCCTTTAATAGGTGACACTTCTCTAAGATCCTTCTTCTTTTCTTTTTCTTGTACTTCTTGTTGTAAATGTGATTGGATCCTTGTAGACCTAGTGTCTTCATAAGATGCCTAGAAGGGCCTTCACTTATCCAGTTGCCATTTAAGTACTTTTAGTCAAAATGTTTGCAAATGTCAGTAGGTTGTATTCAGTCTCTAGGAATTCCTCTGCCTTTAACCTGAGTTTCAAACTAAAGCTATGTTGTTTAATAAAAACTTTCATTTTATAAGTAAGGATTACTTTGTCAGTTAGCTTTTGCTGAGCTAGTTATGAAATTTTAGAACTTGAAAGTATCAGAATCATAACGACAGGAAAGACTTTTTAAAAGCTTAGTTCATTTCCCTCCTCTTCTACTGCTTTCATGTAGGTTATGGATCTGTTTCATGTCATCTTTTTATTCTGGAAAAAAAAAAAAAGACAGGTGGTTGCTAGTTCATGTATATAATTACCTTAAGTGAGAGAGAAGAGGTTTGATATAGAGCTCTTAAATGTCTCTCCTATCTCTTGTCATAATATAGCAGTCTGCTGGTTTGAGTGAGAACAGACCAGATAGGCTCATATATTTGAATGTTTGGTTCCTAGTTGGTAGATCCTTGAGGAAGGATTTGTCTCTCTGACTCCATCTTGCTAACAATATATAAGCTCTCAGCTCCTTCTCCAGAACTATGCTTGCCTGCCTGCCTATTGACACACTCTACACTATGATGATCATGGACAAACACTGAAAAGGAACCAATTAATTTTTTTTTACAAGTTGACTTGGTCATTGAATCTTTTAAAAGTAATACAACAGTAACCAAGATACGATGTTAATACATGTTCCCTAAATCAAGTGCTTATTTCTACCAACAATTCATGTACTGTACTTTATGAAGGTCTTATGCTCCATGTAAATGTGCTTTGACATTTTCTATATGATTAAGAGAGCATCAAGGTGGAATTTCAGTACAAGAGACCACTTTAAGAGGGAAGACCTAGAGCATGGCCTATGAGTATTTGACCTGATGCAAGCAAGGGAGTAGCACCTCAAAGACAAAACCAAATCTGTAGATGCTTTGTTCTTAGGTTTCTATCCTTGAGAACCATGGGAGACAAATACAGGGATCCATCCTTCTAGTCTAAGACATTTCATTTTGATAGCCTAAGCTAATTGACAGACCATTTTTCCTGCTAAATCTCAAGTGGAAAATACTTCCTCCCTCACAGAGAAATACTAGCTGTGTTTTGGTGCTGCTAAGGAATATTTTGAAAATAATTTTGAAAACCATTGCTCCATCAAATGTATATTTTTGATAAAAAGAACAACAAAGAGAAGAGTTTTAAAAATTCATAAGTTTTATTTAACCTAGTATTTTAGAAGAGATTACCTTATATTAACTAGATTAACATACCATACTTCTTAGCTGCAACAATTTGCAAGTTTTTCTAACAAGATAAAAAAGATAATTGAAATGAAACAAATAAAATAAATTACAAAAAAAAGTGTACAATGGCTTAAAACACAATATTGTTTAAACCACATTTCAATTTTTTACTTAATAAAGTGAGACATTAATTGTGAAAACTGTAAGTTGCTGTTATTTATTTTAGTACTTCAACGTTAACTAAATTCAAACTGAGATACATGTCAGTTTGTTGTGGTATTGAATATTTAATCTTGAAGGAGAGACAGAGGTAGAAAAAATACTTTCAGTTATGAAGTTTGATAATAAAAAGCAGAAACTTGAAGAAAAGGTAGGACTGTAGAACTCTAGAGATGATAAAACTGAGAATCTTCTAAAACAACAAATAGTGAAAACGAATTCCCAAACCCTATTTTTAAGGATTTAGAGTAAAACTAATAAGTGAACCACTACCCCACTGTCAGTTTGCTTAGAGAAAAGGCTCAGCAATTAAGAGTATTTGGTGTCATTACAGCACCTAAGTTTATTTCCAGCATCCATGTGGGTTAGCTCACAATCTCGAGTACTTCCAATTGTAAGAATTTGATGTCCTTTACTAGACAATGTGAACTAAACTAATAAACATGCTATACACTCAGACTCCAACCTGTGCACATAAATACATACAAATAAGTATTTAAATAGTGAATAGTTTAACACGTCTCAGATAATACACGAATAGAAAGGTAATTTTTCATCATTTCTCTTTCCACCAATAAGTAGGATAGTAGATCACTTTTACACCTTTCTCTTGACTTTACTAGTGGCACATGGAGGTGCAATGTTGAGTCGTTAAAACAATTGCTAAAAGAGACAGAAATAGTGGTGTATGTTTACCTTATCCAATCAGCAGATACTACTGTAAAATATGCATGGAAACGCTATGAAGCTCTTTAACTCCAAGAAAGAAAGAACAGGTTACAGTAGAAGACTGCTCTTAAATCTAAATGTGTTAACAGAATATGGTTTTGGGAGAGTATGTTAGTATCCACTACAGTTTTGCTCAAGTTCCTGTCTCGCAGCAATTTATCCCACTTCAATGCTTGTCTAATGTCCATGTTAAAGTACTTCAAAAGTTTTCCTTTGAGAAAAGATACTCATTGCTAAAAGGCATTTGAAAAAACCTTAAAGGAAAAATTTGAGTCTAACTTGTAAGATCTTCTGGTCTGTTTTAAATTCTCTGTTCTTCTTATGAGCTGATGCAATTTTTTTCAGAATAGTTATATTAAGTCAGTTTAGCACTTTGGAATACACATAACTGATAAAGAAATACTTCTCTTTGATACAGAAAATGTCTAGGTGGTAGATAGGAAGCAGAAGCCTCTTATATAGTATTAGAAGATTTGGTAATAGATGATAAAAAATATTGATAATTATTATAATATATATAGAAGGAGAGAGAGAGAGAGAGAGAGAGAGAGAGAGAGAGAGAGAACTCTGAGATAGTTCTCAATGCTAAGATTAAGATACAGGTTTCTCTTGCAGGATATTTTTTCTAATAGAAATAGGCCTAGATAGAAGTTATGTTATATAATTTAAAATTCTAGTATTTGAGAGATACAAAACTGAGACTCAAATTATTCTCAAGAACTTGATGACAGTGAAAAGAAAACCTTAAAATATAACTTGATCTCAATTTCATTTAACTGAATTATCTTATATTTCTCAACATTGGAAAATAACACAGTCTTATTTATTGCGTTATGATGTTCTACCTGGAAACCCCATCAGGGCTCTGCAAACAGAAATCTCTTTTTGTATCTTTCAATTCTACCCTAAGATATTTCTCACTTTAGTGAAGGTAGGAAAGTAGCTATTAATTTTTCTTTAACTCATCATGTAGTTTAAGTGACAACAATGACTATATTAAACAATCCTTCCTCTGTCTATAGTAAGCAGATATTTGATTATTTTTTTTTTGTTTTCACATTTATTTTATGCAATTAGTCTTGATTTTATGTTGATGTGCATCTTTTGACAGAGTTTTGTAGGTCATGATGAAAGGCATTGCAACATTTCTCAGAATAGAAAAATATAGAAAAAAACAGACTTGATGGGTAAGGAAAGAAACAGTGAGATGAGCTAACAAGCCGAGGGAGTGAAAAAATATGTTTACTTCCTGTCTTCCTTCTGCATTTATAGAGCATTCACATCAAGTGATCTCCTGAGTCTACTGGAGTGTGACAAGCAAAAAAACAGGAATGGTTTACTTTCCCTAATTACCAATTTTACCCTGGCAGCCATCTACTAAAAATTATAATAATAGAAAACACAATTTGTTTCTCCTACAGTTGGCTGAATTTAGTTAAATTAAAAACAAAACATTATTGACATTGTCTTCAGATGATAAAGATCCAAAGCTGAGGTGCCTCATTTATAAATTTCATAGCCACATAGGAAGCACCTTGTGTTTTAAATATTTTTTCCTATTGACTCCTCTTAAGGATTTTGTTCTGAAAGTCCCCTAAATAAAGAAAATGGTAATCTAGTATCATGGCTAATGCAGATACCAGTTTTATAGCTAAATGGTAAAATATTTATTCAAGAAATAGATGTGATCATCATTCCTGGGATGCGTTTTCCATAATTAATGATTTGATTGATTAATTGTGTGTGTGTACTAAAAATGATGGTGTCTGGATAATGATTACTGAACCACATGCAGCTCCCAAGCCACAGCAAAGTTCAGAAATTCAATTATAAGCTACACCTGCTGTATGTTGCATAAGCAAACTATTTCAGGTTGGGTAATTGAATATTAATAACATAATCTATGTGTGTTATTTCTGTAGCTTAGTGATATTTTGTTAAAAGAGAGCCCAGGAAAATTAAAGAATACAGAATGTAGGTAGTTTTAAATCTATCATAAATCTCAGCTTCATCTCATCTTAAACTGTGTTATCTTTATGGGTTTTTTTTCCTGCAATTAAGATATCAAAAGTAATTTTTTTGATAATGCTAATTTGATTACTAGCTTTCATGGACTAAAACCAGTCTGAAATTTTATTTTGGATTTAACTATTCAACCATTCTTACTTGTCCATATCTTTATCTTTCTAAAGTTCCCAGAATGAACAGTATTTTTTAAGAAATTCAGGCAATCTTTTTTAAAACCATGAACAGTCATACCAACATGCATACCTACTGAACTTCATTATTTACACACCACATATTTGCTGAGTGCCTCCTAAAAGACAGACTTTTCTTTTGAAATCCAGTTTACATTAGAAAAAAATAATAAATGATAATTATTTTGTAATCCCTATTTGAATTCATCTTTTCTATTAAATCCAAAAAATATCATAAAATTATTTGAATAATTCTGTCAGAGTTTGTTTCTATGACTTTTGATTTCATATGTCCATTGCCAAAATTAGTGTCAAATATGTCCAGCTCTACAATGAGAATGCAATTTAATAAGATAAATTACATGAAAATTGTTTTCCTTTAAAAAAAAAAAACCTACAGATAATTCAAACTGCATGCAGAGGCCCTTTCACAATATAGGATTAGACTGAAGAAAATTTCAGAACTGTTTTTTTAAATACTAAATTGCTAGAGTTCTTGATTGGGTAAATAAAATCTTACAAATAAATAGTAACATATTAATTATCAAAGTAAACAGATTAATATAAGAAGTTAGATAATGTTAGCATAAGTCTAATAGTTTTTAAAACCAAGGAAAACGAGAAATAACATCCACAAGTTTTTCTTTTGGGAGGAGTTCCCAAGAAACATAAACTGTATCTAATGTCCTTGTCACATAAGAGCCAGAATTTTAAAAATCTTAAGGCTGATGTTAGGCCATCAAAATATAAAGTAACCTTTTTTTGTGCAAGAATGTTATAATTCTTAGCTACTAAAGTAGAATGTGATTCCTGAAACAATAAAATTGATCAATAGTTAAATAAATTCTGATTTTTATCAGGGGATCTTGGCAATGAACACTTAAATAAATAAACTGAAATAAAATTCGGATTCATTTTCATATGTATATTATTTTTTTCAAAACATTTTTACGGACATCATAATTTTAACTTTTATTGTCTTCTCTTCCTCTAACTACTTACAATTCTTATTATTTCTCCACAAGGAACTGTTTTCTTCTGACTTATTTCCTTAAAATATGCTAAAGTTAGTCTTAGTTCATTGACTCAATTTTACTAAAATATAGTTGTTCTGATTAATTATACCTTAGGTGACATTGGAACCACAGGGGAAATTAGAAAGAACATTACAGAATGATCTTTCATATTGCTACAAAGTATAATCAGTTTTGCCAGGTTTATAAATGCCTTTGGTCACTTTAAATCAGGTCCTAATAGGGCTTTGTCATTCAAGGGGCTCATCTGAATGATAGCCAAAAAGAAAAGGAAATTAGTTCTAATATAGGAAATAGACCCATTTAAGTATCTTAACTCATGCACATAGCAATCACTTTATCTTAATCAACAGTTATTCTCTGTTTTGAACAATGAATTTCCTTCTTTCAATTACTTTGCAAGAAGCGTTCTATTTTTGGCAGACAGGATTGATTTTTCTAAACTCAAATTCATGAAAGTACATCCTAGGCATGCTTACGACTTTAGATTTGTAACTTTTGTGGAATAACTATTAAATTTGACTGATTTTTGAGAGAACATTGGAGCTAATATTAAAAATTCTTAAACTGGTTAAGTTTACCACATATGTAAAATGTATTTCCTTTTGTTAATAGCAGTAAAATAACTCAATATCATCAACTATTAAAAGTTGGAAAAAATTGGATTTTGATGTTTGATTTGTAGCAAGTAAATGTATAGATTATTATACATGTTATGGTACCTCTCCATGCCTATGGATTTACTATACACTAATCATCTGACTCCTAAAAAAAATGGAAATATATTGCATCTTTACTAAACATGTAGATATTTATTTTTCTTATCATTATCTCTTAAACATCACATGTGAACAGAACAATTATTACATAGAATCTTACTGATGTGTCACTAGGAACTGTAAGTCAACGGAGAGGATTTGAAAATATTTATGGATCTATAAACAAAATTCTATGCATTTTTAATAAAAGAACATTCTTACATTTGAGAAACACCGAGAACTGAAATTATGAACACATTTCTTCTAGAGCAATGGAAGAATGATTATAATTAAATATTGTTAATTATGCAATTAATTCATGTAAAATTTGCCCTCTGCAGCCTAATGTCAAACTTCAGTATCAGCTAATAGACAGCAAGATATTCTGTGAACTGTTACTTATTGATCTGTAACCTGTAAAGAAAAATGTTAAAGGATCTCTCATCATGAATGACCTGGGTTCATTCACGGTATTCTGCCTCTTCAGTGAGACATAAGGACAGCATCTCTTGTGTCATTGCAAATGTGTTAAGAGCACAACACAAAGGTCCGTATGCTCCTAGATCTCCAGAGAAATGAGAAATGTTAAGCGCTCAGGATTGTATTTCTTTGAGAAAGATATAAAAGTAACAAACAAAAACAAAAAACCAAAGGGGAAAAATATCCTACCAGCATGCTGGGAATTGAAAATGATTGGTAGCCCAATGATATATACTATCTTTTGAGCCAGGCCATATCAAACTTCTAGAAACAGGACCAGAGGTAGTTAGTAATATAAATAACCCTTATAGCCAGATGCTCTCCCAAGCTCACAAAAACAAACAGAACAAGAACAAAAAAAGAATGAATACAAAAATAAAAATCAAACCACAGGTGATTAAATCTCAAATGACCTCTATGTATGACAAAGATCGTCCAGACTCTTGCATAGATCCTTAAGTAATTCAGATAGCCTATCTCAAGAATTCATCTTCTAGAGAAAAATGACATGTACCCTGAATCGAGATGCACTGTAATCATGCTTCCCTGTACACTAGGGATTGTATTATACCTTAAAACTTTTTTTCTAAATTGATTGGGTTTAGGTATACTAGGAATAAACTGCTTGATATTAGACTGAAAGAAATCTTGATCCAGACTGATGATGTCTGTAATGGAGCTTTCTACCCAGGCATAGATTTCCAGAAGTTATGACTCTGAGACTTTGTATTTCATGAATGAATGCCTAGACCAAAATGTTTGTGGACTAAGTTGTAACATAATTACCCATTTATTCTATTCTAGGTCCTGCCAATTGGTCAGTTACCTCTCCTTAGTTCATGCTAGCATCTTCTCCAGAGTTGTGGCTGGATAAGGGCAGTTTTGGCACTCTTGATTTCATGTCTATAGAGCCAGCTCACCCATGAGTCCTAGGCAAGGGGATGTGTCCAGTTCTACACAGCCCTCAGACAGCTCAGTCGAAGGAAATATGCCTGGTATTCAGTGGTAACAGATACCTGTTGCTGCAGGGCCACAGACCCAGAAGTAGTCCCCAGTGTCAGCACAGGTTCCATGGTCCCAGGTGGCATCATCAGCTACTTAGATCTGGCTGTTCCTTACTACTCTCAAGTCTCCAGTTCTGTTTCTCTTTGTTGTGTCCACATCCTTTTGTTTCTCTTTCTCTTCCATTTCTCTACCACTTACTTGTGCCTCTAAGTAGAGCCTAGGGACTCTGTGTGTCTGGGGTTGTCTCTGGAGTGATCTCAGGGTGTTATGCACTGCTCATGCATTATGGCACCCGGCAGGGGTCATATCAAACATGGTCATGCCTACGCCCAGGGGGAACCAGAATAATTTTCATCTCAGGCTAGCTCCCTGTTAGGGACCCATGCTGCCAGTCTGACGGTTGTTTCAGGCTTACTCAACTACCAACCCACGTAAGTGGCCATCCGTCTTGGACTCACTCTTACCTGAGATCATGTTCTCAGGTGGGGTTCTTCTAGTTTCCGGTACAGGCTTACTTTTTTCAGGGAATTTTAGGTTACTAATCATTCATATGTCTATAGGTCAGAACATTGACATAGTATCTCTCCTCTCTGCCACCTACTAACACACATGTGACAGCAATCACATCTGCAAGGCCTCTAGGGGCAAGTGCTGATAGTTTAAAGCTCTAAAACTTTGCTACTGAATTTTAAAACATACTTTTTTCATATATTTCTGAATTTGGAACTGAAACCTGAAAATATATGAAAAAAAGTAAAATAAAATATTTTATTACTATAAAGTGAAAAAAGGCGGTATATGAAGTTTGATGTGTTATGTACCATATATACATTTATTAGCTTAGCTTTATTACCTTTTATATTTAGTTGGAATTATCTTACCATAATTACAGATGGCGGTTCAGAATATTTGAGATTCAAAAAGATGTAAATTCTTTCTAATATCAAGCAGGGAATTGTAGGCCAATGGGTTTGGACTAAAATATTCCTAAATGCATTAGGGAAACAAGAGATTGGCTCTTAGAGTTTATTGATTAGGTACTTTTATTATAATGGCAAATAATAAGAGACAGAGTATTGATTATGCCAGTACAAAAAAAAATCATCAACAACAAAAAGCTTAAGCAAAAGTATTCAAACGTTTAACGAATTACCAGATCTAAAAGTGTTCTATTACAGGATTTGGTTTAGAAATGGTGAAGAGAAATTTTTGTTGTGATATTAATACTGAGGCTTTTGCTGAAAGCATTTTTTGAAACTTTCCTTGCTTCACAGTGTTCACTGTTTGTAGCTAAGTAAGCATTTAGAGGATTTCCTTTTTATAGCCCTATTCAGTTATGTGTGCAACGACTGCCTATCTTTCCTGACATTATCAAATGAAGAGATGTTTTTACTAGCCTGAAGCTAAGCTTCATAAAATCTTTGTTTCTAACACATTGTGAGTCACTGTGCATTTCCTGACCACTTCTAAGTTAAAATATTTTATTTTTCTGTAACATGTTTCATGCAGACAATTTTTCCATCCAAATAAATGTACTAGAGCTTTAGTGTTTGTTTTTTCCATTTGTATATCTTTTAGTGACAAACCCTTTGCTATGTCAAAACTGACATTTTAAGCACAAATGATTATTGTGGCTCTTTACATTGGAAGAAAGTTTAAAAATAAAATTTAACTTCCCATGACTATTTCTTGAAAAATTAATTTCTGGTTGTAAATATTAGGTATTTAAATATTTTCTGCCTGTTGTGTTCTTTCTAGGATAAATTACATAATGGTAAGCTACTGTACATTTCTCCCCATGTTCATATTGAATGACCTGGGATTTAATTTAATTTAATTGGCTTGTAAT
Organism: Mastomys natalensis; assembly: GCA_021653895.1. Classification (NCBI taxonomy): domain Eukaryota; kingdom Metazoa; phylum Chordata; class Mammalia; order Rodentia; family Muridae; genus Mastomys; species Mastomys natalensis. The sequence goes on along the minus strand of JAJTUV010001608.1, from coordinate 758,814 downwards.
TTAGTTATGATGGGGAATATTATATAAGATCCATAGATAATACTGCAAGTTAAGGGTACATATTGATATTTTATTGATTATACATTAAACAAAATAATCACAAATGCATTTACAATGATAATTATACTTATATTGTGTACAACCATAGACTACTAAAGATGTTTTCCAGTTTTCAATATATTTTCATTAGAATGAAAAAACTGTTTTTTTCAAATCATAAGAAACTAAAAGTCTTTGTCACTACCATCTTATGCATTACCATATCAAAATCAAAAAAGGGCATAAAAATCACAGAATTAATAAAAATTCTTTCATAGTAATTAGGGGTAACAATTTGAAGTTTTCTAGGATATAGAAATAATGTAAGAGTTAAGTTTTTCTAATTTTTAATGGCTAGCAAATATCAGGCCTAACAGAACACAAAAGCTAGACTAATTCTTAGATGTTGAGTATATCATAAGGTGAGCTCACTAAAAGTGTAGTGAAGTAACCTGATACTTTTTTGAAGCTGCTTCCTCATGATTGGTGTGTCTATAGCAAAGAATATAATTGTCTAACCCAGGACTAGTATGCTGTAAATGTGTACTTTATTTTAATCAGTGGATATGGTTTAGTTACTCACTGAGAAGAGGAAAAATGAATGAAGACTTTAGCCTCACTCCATACCCTGAAAGTCTGGGAAGGTTTATTATTGGTTGAGAAAGAAGAAGGAAGACCAAAGCGTGGATGCTTCGCTTTTTATTAGAAGGGGTAACAAAATACTCACGGAGGAAATATGGAGACAAAATGTGGAGCACAAACTGAAGGAAAGGCCATCCAGAGACTGCTCTACCTGGAGATCACTCCCATATACACTCACCAAATGTAGACACTATTGTGGATTCCAAGAAGGGCATGCTGACATGACCCTGATACAGCTGTCTCCTGAGAGCATCTGCCAGAGCCTGACAGACACAGAGGAAGATACTCCCAGCCAGCCATTGGACTGAGCACAGGGTTCCCAATGGATGAGTTAAAGAGCTGAAGGTATTTGCAACCCCATAGGAAGAACAACAATATCAACCAACCAGACCCCATCCCCACAGAGCTCCCATGGACTAAACAATAAACCAAAGAATACATATGGAGGAACTCATGGCTCCAGCCGCATATGTAGCCAAGGATGGCCTCATCGGGCATCAATGGGAGAAGAGGCCCTTAGTCCTGTGAAGGCTCGATGCCTCAGTATAGGGGAATGCCAGGGGGGGGAGCAGGGAGTGGGCGAGTGGGGGAACACCCTCACTGAAGCAGGAGAGAGGGATAGGGGAATTCCAGGGGAAACAGGAAAGGGGGTAACATTTGGAATTAAATGAAGAAAATAATAATTAAAAAAAGAAACCAAGTTGGAGGATCAAGAGATTTAAGTATTTATTAAAGTCAAAAGATAAACCATGTGCATGCATTTCAAGTGAGTAAATAAGCTAACTTTCCCATTTTAAAAATATTTTCTTCCCATAGTGATGTGTGTTTGGAAAGAGAGAGATAGAGATAGAGATAGAGATAGAGATAGAGATAGAGATAGAGATAGAGATAGAGATAGAGATAGAGATAGAGATAGAGACAGATAGACAGACAGAGAGAGAGAGAGAGAGAGAGAGAGAGAGAGAGAGACAGAAACTATCTCTGAAGTGCCTGCACAGTGTTTTAGTTTCTTTTATCTATTTGAGGATTCTTTGTTTAAAAAAAAATGTACAATTTTTGCTTAAAAATGCATCAATAGAAACAGCAAAGCTTCTTTGACCAAAAGTAAAAACACTTTAATATATTAAAAGGAAGCTGAGGTTGCAGGTAGCACACTAATTGTTGTAAGACACAAGATAAACTCTCTATATTGCTGCCTGCACTTTACAGTCAACTCTTTTTCTTTTCTTTTCTTTTCTTTTCTTTTCTTTTCTTTTCTTTCTTTTCTTTTCTTTTCTAATATGATTTGCATTTCCTAGTTTTGAATATATTTCTTGTGATGGATATCAAGTCGGGACCAAATAGTCTCTTTTACTAGTCTCTTTAATATTGATGAGCCCTTATAGGGCAAACTGCAATGATGATATTTTATACTGTTCCATGCCAGTGATTTCAGATTTGATAGACAATGTTTGTTCCTGTGTTTCTGTTATGTTTCTTCATATTGGAGATAATAAAAGTGAGATGATAAACTATATGAAGAGCAAAGTCATACCAAATCCTCCAAAGAAGAATATTTTCATTCTTTTAGTAGTTGAAGAAATTGGCTGAAAATAAAATTTCATATTTCTATATTTGAAATTTGTATTCTTGAGAGAATGTATATTGGTATACTTATTGTAGTTCAACAAAAGCTGTTGATTTAAAATATTTAATTATTCTTTTAAAATTAATGCCCTTTAAATAGTAAAAGTCATTATTTAATGAATTTCTTAAATTATTCTTTGAGAACATAATACATGGCTCACCTTCCTTTCTATGGGGAATATAGTCGTTTTGATTGATTAAAATGAAGAATTACATAGAATCAAATAAAGCACTATTGACTTATAAATATTTTAAATTATTGGACATCCATCATAAAAGTATTCTCACATGAAATTGAGAGCATTTTAGTGCAAATATCATACTGATAGGAAAATTTGCACCACTTATATTTTTTAAGCAAGTTAAGAGTGAAAATATTATTTTCATTGAATTTCAGATATATCATTTAGATTTCACATTATGTGTTATCTTGAGAAGATGTAAAAATCACCTGACATTGTTTAACATTGGCAACGACAGAAATAACAGCTTGTGCTAATGCAAATTGCCCAGGAGTTTGTTGATACAGATGAACATAGACAGATGGTTTTGAGTATGCAGAATCATCATTGGTTTGTTATTTAACAGAAATGAAGGACTTCATATTTATGGTGGCAGAGTAGATACCAGGAGAATGCTGGTGATGAGATTTTCTTCCAAATCTTTTCTTTATCAGATAATGAAATGCCTAAGAGACTGGTTTAAGGGTATTCTCATACATACTGCTTCATTTAAATGGTCCCCCCTGACCCTACAGTCCTGTTCATAATCATTGTTCATTATTCCTCAGCATCACATAATCTAATAGTAGTGGGCACATGCCTTTAGGTATAAAAAGTAATAGATTCTATGTCCTTATTTGGACAAAAGATCAAACTGAGTTTGGAAATCTGCAGACACATGGAGAATGAAAAGGACTAAATGTTCATATAAAGCCATCCCCAAAATGGTGTTGCTAGTGACAATGTTAACATAAAGATTCTGACTAGGTAAACATAGGGACAGCTATTGGATAAACAGAAACATATACTCACCATTCTGAATAAATCACATAAGGCTAGCTGTTGTTCTCCAGGAAACCTCTACCTCTCTTATCTGCCCCAATGGTCAACTACCTCAGCAAGGACACCTAGTTCACCATTAAACTGAATAGCCTATATTGGTTCTAAGACGCCTACACTGCTGATCATGATATAAAATCACCTTGCTTTTCCATCAAGTTGTGGTTCTCTGTACCTTAAATACAATGCAGGCAATTTGATTTAAAAAAAAAAAAAAAAGCAAAACAAAACAATAAAACAAACAACCCAACAAACCTTTACATTCTATATACAGAGAAGTCCAAGTTTGTTGTTGCACTGTGTCTTCACTTACACTAGTGTACCTAAGTGCATGTCTAAGTTAGATACACATTTATACTTTAACCCAGAAAAACAAGTATAAAAATGTACATATTAATAATAGCATAATATAAATGTTGGGTTCTTTTTGCTTACTTGATTGGTTGTTTTTTAATTAATTTCCTTCCCATTTATTCCAGGCATCAGGGATTATAATGAGAGAGAGATAAACATGATGACTCTCAAAAATGTGGTTACCATTTTATCAAAGGAGCAAGACTGAAATGCAGAATGATTGACTGCCCTTGTTTCCACTCACCCATAACCTAACTCCTGTAAAGCCCCAAGCTGCAATGAGTAGGTTAGGTTTGCTGTCTTGTTGTAGTTATTTTGAATGATAATCTGCCTGCTCATACTGTTGCTCTCAGTATAATGCTCAGTTTAAAAGATCAGTTTTCGTTCTTACTCATTTGGTAACAGGAATCATGAGGCACGATGGTCTAGCTATAATGGGAGAGAACTTCTATATAACTAGTAGACACCACAAGGTTAGACTGAACACAGAGAGGACAACAAGCACAAGGGCAAGAAGAAGCAAATTTTAACAGAAATCTTTATGGCAGGAAAACACCAGATAAGGTTTCTTATAATTACAATATAAAAGAGCTGTCAAGCAAATACTTCAGGTAAGATTTTTTGCATTAATTTGCAATTTAAAGTAGTAGGATCTAGACCTACAACAAGACCAGATCAGTGATACTGTTTGCAAATATTCAAGAGAGCAATAGTCCTAGGTAGTACTTCCTAATTACACTAACTAGAACTTTGAAGATAAAATGTGCTCATTTAATATGAAAGAAGAACTGGTGGCACTTTAAATCCATTTCATTTTGTTAGCATAGTCTCAATCGTAGTAAACATGAATATCTATCTCATTAATAACTCTTGTCTGAAGTATGTTATCATAGGTACATAAATAACCAAAGTTTAATAATTGGTAAAGTTAAAAAAAGAACAATGAAGAAGACAAAGAAGATGACAGTGACAAGGAAGAATTATAAAAAGATACATTTTGCTATAAAAATGTTGCACTGAGTAATAGAATATATTCAGTTTTCCTTTCATTCATTTAAAAATAATTAACAGCAAGAACAAGGAATATACTTCTGCTATGTTGATAAGAATTGTTAACATCTTGATTCTACCCCTGATACTGAGGGTAATTTTGGCTTGGTTTTAGGAAGAAAATAGCATCAGTTTCTAACTATGGTCACAAATACTTTGAAAGCCCACCAGTGTCATCTTTCTGAAGTCAAGCAAGTATGATTGCTTCATCCAACATAGTGTGAGTCAAACAATTGTATGCATTGTAAAATTTTACATCAAAAAAGGCTGCCACAATTATTTTTATCATAGTTAATTAATTAATTAATTAACTTATTTACTCTATGTCCAAACCTTAGTTTCTCTTCCATGTTCTTCCTGCCTATGTTCTCTCTACCCTCAGTCTACTTCTCAATTTTTATTTCAGAAACTTCTCATGGATATCAACCAGTTCTGATTATTATGAAGTTCCAGAAAGACTGAGCACATCTGCTATTGATGCTCGATTAGGCAGGTCAGTAGAAGGAAATCATCCCAAAGTCAGGCAACCTAGTCAGTGACAGTGTCTGCTCCCACAGTTAGGACTCTCCCCAAAAAAGACCAAGCTACACAATTGTAACATATACACATTTACTTTCTGATTCACAGCCTTACTGAAGTCTCATGACTCTGCAAGGAAACTCAAGTTAGCAGAATGGCCTGGAAATTGAAGTGATTCCCAAGTATTAAGATTATAGGAGTATGCCAATATACAAAGCTTTGATTTTTTTTTTCTGATCTTGTTTCTCTCTTTCAGCCTAGAATTTGAGTCATCCCAAAACAGAGGTCAATATGCTACTGAAGAAACTTCCCTATGGTTCCGTTTCCCAACACTTAAGACATTTCTCTACATACAGGATATGAACAAGGCTAAATTTACAAAATAAAGGAAAGTAACCAAATTTTGTATATCCAAAACCCATTCCCTAGGAATTTGTATAGATAATAAAATGAATATTTTCTGCCAATGCCTTTGAACCATTTGTTTTGCCACATGCAAATAGCAAATGGAAATATTTTCCTTTACCTTTTTACATACTTATCACAAACTCAAAGAAGTTTGTAGGACATATTATAAGGTTTTCATAAATTTCCTGTGAGATTTGACAGTTCAATTGCTGGTTGTAGTGAATATTTTCATATTATGGTGTAATAAAAACATTCATACTTTTAGAAATTATAAAAGACATGGGGAGGCAACATTAATTGCAGTGGAATATCTTCCCAATACATTTGTATAAAGCTTGGGAATTGGACTATATGAGAGATAAGTGGAATAAGGAGTCGAGATGGGAGGAAAAGGAGAAGGAAGCGGAGGAGTGAGGAGAGGAGAGATATAGGAGCCATGGAGAACCTTGGGTCCAGGATGGTCCTGAGTAACAAGTTATATCTTAAGGTTAGATATTGGGAAACACCTCTAATTGGTGGACATCTTGTTATTTAATTGAGCATTACCAATTTATAAAGCTTTTGGATAGTAATTAAGCTTTAGAGTCTTATTGCTACCAGATACTGTGTGGATGGCAGGATGGTCTGGGCTTAGCCAAGCATTGTGGAGAGAGAGTGGTAGATGGCAGAGCCATCTCCCATGCTAGCATCTTGTGAGTGTCAGGGCCTGTGCTTCTGGCCAGCCTGAGCTGCAGCAGCATCCAGAACATGCCACATGGCCTCAGATCTTGCTTAATCAGGAACACGGCAGAACCATAACAAGCCAGATTGGGTGCTGCTGTTCTAAATTATAACTGTAATAATTAATAATATTAATATTGTTTATAGCTATAGTACAAAATCTATTCAATATAACAAATATATTCATGTATCTGAAGGACTAAACAGAGTTTGGGATTCAAAAGTGGATATAAGAATTTCTTTTTCAATCTTCAGACAGATAAAGAATAGTAATAAACTATTTTACCAGGACAACTTTTAAATTACAAATATCTTAAATATCTATGGGAATATGTATCACTAAACCTTATAGCCCTCTAATGTAAGAGAGTGTTTCCTTCTAGCTTTATAGACTGCTCTGAAAGAGTTGAATATTAGTGATGTGCTTCAGGGAGAATAGCATTGGTAAAAGCTGTGAGGAATTAATATGGAAATATCTCAAAAATGGAGGGAGATAAGAGTTCGTGTGTCATACAGAACAACAAAGTGTGTGACTAAAGAGAGAGGTGTTAGCAAAATGATAAGGATATCATAAACTTTGGGGCAATACTCTTAAGAACAGTGGAAAACAATCCAAAGGTCTAAAAATCCCACAAATGTTGTCTTATGCTATTAGGGAAAAGACTCATGACTTGTCTACAAATCTCTGGGTATGTGTTGATAGATCCACCCCATTGTAATTCTGTCAATCATGCTACTTCTGCTTTCAAAACTGTTTGAATATTATCCTAATTCAGGTACAAAATGAGCAAAAGGATACATATTTTATTATTTGTTTTCCAGTACTCCAATTTAAAACTCAAAAAGTAGTTTTATCATAAATAGGCTGCAACTAGCAACTATTAGATCTATTGCTCTGATGATATGTGATAAAAACAACGACAATGAAACACTCCTAGTAATAATTTTGCCTTCCAAAATTATAATCCAGTTGTACAGAAAATACCATAAGAAAATAAGATCCAAGAAATGCAAGCCCATGTTGAAAATAATACAGTATTCTCTTCAACTCATCTATTATTGTATCAACTCTTGTAATACCTTTATTTATTATAACAGATCTCTATATATGTATATAGCATTTGTCAACATTTGAAGTGTGAAAGTTTCTTGGTCTAAACTGCATAGTAGATGTTTTTCCTGTTAAAATTTTTATTAATATAACTTGAATTAAAAAAAAGCTTACTTCCAGGATATTTACCATAGGAAATGACAGATCAACTGATATTTTTCCACTTCTGTTCATAGAATTTCTTTATGTCAGTTGTACACTCTTCCTATATGTACAATGTATTACATTACTTTATATTCCTGTTATAATGTCCATGACCAAAAGCAACTTGGGAATGAAAGAGTTTCTTTGGCTTACGCATCCCATCAGACTCATATTTAACTGTTTCTTATGTTCTCAGGATTACCTGAGCATAGGTGGCATTGTTCTCCTTAGAGTGAGCCACTCCATATCAATCATTGGTCAAGAAATTGTCCGCGAATTGTATACAGTCCTGTTTGTTGGAGACATTTTCTCAGTTCAACTCTCCTTTTACCAGGTAACTGTAGATTATGTCAAGTTGACAAAAACTAGGCATCACACAATGAATTCCAGAATAAACAAACTAAAACAAAGAATGTACAAATCTTGCTCATTCTACTTCTTCGGATTCTAATCTCAAAAATTCAAGTGATTTTTTTTTGTTGTTGATGTTGTTTATACGAGTTAGATAAACCCATGCTTGAAGATACACTTTAGTTCATCGTTTCTGCTGATTTTCTCTTAATTATGCCACATACTTGAAATATTTTAGCTTTTTTACTTTTATGTATAATGGCATTTAAAACAATAAAATTCTTGTGACTAAACTTGTCTAATGTGGTATAAAAATAAGACATACCAACTATTAAAATTCAAATAAATGAAAGTACAGTCTATAAGCAGTGATTACACTACTCAGTATGGACACTGTTAATCCTCCCCAAATATACATCAACTTTTTTTTTTCTTGCCAAATGGCTTTTTGTAGAAAATGACATAAATTCATTAACATTTAACTACTCTTATAAATTCACAACAATACATGAGCATTCTAACAAATTTTCCTGCCTGCTATAACCAGCAGACTTGGTGTTTCCATAACTGTGTTTTTAAAATATCTTAATTCATAACTTTATTTGTTCTGCTCCTATAAATACTTTATGAAGCTGTTAACAACCTGAACACTGAATTAACCTAAATCCATGTTTCTAGGACATGGCCACCCAAATGTGACTCTAGAATAAACTTTCAGTTGTCGCTGTGTGAGCTGTTTCTGTGTCAGTGACATATCAAGTTTATGTAACTCCCAAGAAAATGCTCACCCAGGAGCTGGCACAGCAATAAGTACACTACTACCTAGTAGCCTTCTCCAGTGCTCTTCGAGCTACTTTTACACTTGCTTGGGAACTTAGTTTTCTCTCTTTAAAGCCTCAATCAGTAATGTATGAACAATTGTATGTTTCTAGGACCCATGCATGTGTTCATGTGTGTGTGTGTGTGTGTGTGTAGTGACATGTTAGGGGTGGGTGAACACTTGGAATCCAAACCAAAATTTAAACAGGAGTACCATTTTTCATAGTTATCACAATTCTGTTGGTGTTGGTTTTTTTTTTTTTTTTTTTTGGAGGGTGGGATAATTTATGGAGAAAAAGATACAAAAAACATTTTCTGTGTCCAAGTAATGTAGAGAAATAATTGTGTCCTGTACATGACCTGAAATAGCATTTTTATGTTAAAGTTCAAAGTAGTCAAATTTTAATCGCATTCATTTTAATTGAAGTAGAAATATAACTTAGTTAAGATATAAACACAAGGTATCCACATAGAATAAAATCTTGAAAGGGTTTTCTATCAGGTTTACAGTTGCTGCGATAAACACCTTGGCTGAAGCCAACTTGAGGAAGAAAGAATTTATTTGGTTTACAGATTAGAATCTATCAGGCAGGAAAGCAAAGGCAGCAACTGGAGCCACTCATGGACTTGGTGCCCCTGACATGCTCAATTAACTTTCATATATAGCCTAGATCCCCCTGCCAAGAGATTACTCTGCCCACAGTGGATTCTGACATTTCATACCATTCAGAATTGAAACACATGGTCCCAAGACATGTCTACAAATAAATCTGAATGAGGTAATTCTTCAACTGAGATTTTCTCTACAATGTATGTCAATGTGATAGAATCTATAATAGAGGGAAAGGGGAATCTGATGTAGGAAGTAAAGGAAGGAAAAAAATAGAAAAAAATCATGAAGGCAATCGTGAATAAGTATAAAAATGTATCTGCCTCTTCAGACTGCAAATGCTTAAAAAACTCATTAGCACAGAAGGCTGCAGGCAATTTTATATCTATTGATTTAGTAAGAAATTGTTTGAACCTTCACAAAAATCTGAGTAGTGAGGGCCAAGGGAATTATTTAATAGTCTGGAGTTTCCTTCCCTATAGGCAGAATGATTCCCATTACTGGCATAGAGGAGATCTTCTATCATTGTTAAAATTTCAAAAGCAAAGAGGAAGCATTTCCCTCTGAGAAAATATCTTAGGATCACAAAATACTTTCTCAGAAGTGCAATTTCACTGAGATAATTCACAAACTAGCATCAAAATGATAAATTCAGGATTACAGATACACCAAAGTATTTAAAAGTACATTGTTCTCTTGCAAAGGACCCAAGTTTTGGTCCACAATTTCTCACTTTGGAAGTCTCACAACTGTTTTTGACTTCAGTTCTGTGGTGGTTTGAATATGCTTGGGTCAGAGAGTGGAACTATTTGGAGGAGTGGATTTGTTGGAATAGGTGTGGCCTTGTTAAAGGGAGAGTGGCACTGTGGGCATGAGCTTTAAGACCCTTGTACTAGCTACCTGGAAGAAAGTCTTCTTTTAGCTGCCATCAGATAAAGACGTAGAACTCACAGACCCTCCTGTATCATACCTGCCTTGACACTGCCATATTTCTGCCTTGATCATACTGGACTGAACCTCTGAATCTGTAAGCCAGCCCTAGTTAAATGTTGACTTTAAAGAGTTGCCTTAGTCATGGTGTCTGTTCACAGCAGGAAAACCCCAACTAAGACCAGCTCCAAGTAGTTGAGTATCAGGTTCTAGACCTCAACAGTTCCCATGTTCACACATACATGGTCACTCAGTTTTGCCATTCTTTCACATAAATTAAAAAACAGATAAACAGGTGAAATTATAAATTTGCCATTGTTTTGTAATACAATTATATCAATAAAGGGATAGATGATGAAGAAAACAGATCAAAAAATAAATATTTTTAAAAAAGAACTACAGGAAAAGAAAATATTATTAAATGTGGATTAATAATTTGGATTATTTATTTATTTATTTTATTGGATATTTTATTTATTTACAATACAGATCCACTCCTCCAAATAGTGCCACTCTCTGACCCAAGCATATTCAAACCACCACAGAACTGAAGTCAAAAAAATTGTGAAATTTCCAAAGTGAGAAATTGACCAAAACTTGGGTCCTTTGCAAGAGAACAATGTACTTGTAAACACTTTGGTGTTCTGTAAGGTCATCACCCTTCCCCAGTTCCCCTCCCTAGAACTCCCTATCCCATCCCCACTCTTCCTTTATGCTTTTATATCATTTTGATTACATGCATGTATTAAGTTCAGTTCTAGGCTGAAGGTCTAGTAATACAATAGATGCAAATAGTCAAGGAACAAGCAATAGAATAACCATAAATAGTCAAAGAAAAAGCAAGGCATTAAACCCAATTATGTGAACAATCCAGTGATCACTGTTTCTAAGGGCTTATCAGGATGACCAAAGTATCTGAGCCTACTTCCCTGGCCTAGCCTAAGGTCATTTTCATGTCTGAATCCTACTTGGATTCATGTAAGTTCTACAATTTGCAGTGGTAGTCATTATAATTAGGAAGAAGTTTAATGGCACTTGCACAGTATTTGGCATAATTCTAACACCTCTCGGGATATTTTAATAATACATAGGGAGCTTATGAACTTCAAGAATGCTGCTTTGCTGAGCATTGATGTGATGTATTAGATACTGCAGATAAAATTACCCATGGTCTGAGGTCAGTATTTCTATTCTGGTCAAGCTTCAAAAATGGCATATATAGCTTGATCATGCTAGCCCTTTTTATCCTGGGAATACTTTTATTCCTGTCCATTGTATTAAAGCTTTTCTTCAACAACATCAACATGTTGGCAGCCAAATACATGGCTTGAACCTGAAAATGAACTCCCAGACAGAGTTATTAAATTAACAGACTGGCAAGTCAAGGACAGGTAAGATTCTGCACAGAGCCTTATCAACCTAAGATGGAAGTACATTGCTTTTGATAATGCATATTCCACGACAGACAAAGAAGGCATTCTTGTCAGTATGACTTAAGACAGACTTAGTCTTGTTAATGAAATAAAAAAAATAGGTAGAGGTAGAGAGCCTTTGGGGCTGCTTGGCAAGAACCTGACATGAGCCAAGGACAAGGAAATGAGCTGATTGGGAGGAATATGACATTGACCAAGGACAAGAAAGTAGGCTTCTGGCACGAATCTGACATTAGGCTAGAACAAAGTAGTAATTTCAGGTAGGAATCTAAATCTTATGCTAGGACACAGATGTAATCTCAGTCAGGAACCTAAATATTAAGCTAGAACAAAGAAGAAATTTCAGACTGGATTATTTTATATATTAAGAGAACTAGGAATTTGAAGGGAACTCAATGATTGTCTGATTCACTGCTTATTTCTGCAATTAAATCCCAGCAGGATAATTTCTATTTAATGTGATAGAAATTTCAGTTCTCCATATAGATTACAAAATACTCAGGTTTTTTCAATTTCTTAATCATTATCTATACTCTGAAACTTAAACAGTCATTATGATACTTAGATCATATATGTGCTCAAATACACACATATAGTTTTAAAGAATTCCTATGCATCTGTTTTATTTTTTTGTCTTAGAATTCTGATTACTGGAATAGCAAGTTTAAATTTGATCTCACCTTGACAAATAGGCTTTCTTACTTTCAAGTGAGAGAATAGACTAAGAAAATAAAGAGAACACAGACTACAGACATTTAAAATTATCAACCACAACCTTTCTAATCCCACCTTGAGATGTTAATTTTGCTGGGAGAAGGCTTTATTCTTAATCTGTGAAAAATTATACTTCATTTTACCACTAAAATCAGGTCTCTAAAATATACTTTTTCTTACCTTTCATATTCTCAACCTTATCATTCTATGAATAAAGAACTTAATTAAGTGACAACTGAAATTTGCCTTCTTATTTTAAAACATTTTAAGCAAATTAGTATTATAAAACATTTTTACAGGGAACAAATGCTTTAATTGCTTTCAATAAAATACTTGGTTGTTTCATTCCATTAAAGGAGTAAGTTCAAGTTAAAGTTTAATGTTTCCACACAGATGTGTGCTTATGTGAGTCAATGTGTGTTCATGTGTGTGTGTGTGTAATTCTAAATTTATATATATATTGCTTTACCAAGACTACACTTAAGTATTATAAAAGAATGGTGAGAATTTCAAATGTCTAAACTACACAGAATTTAAATAATTACTATGTTTAACTTTAATAGCGTAGAAAAATACTTTGTTTGAAGTGCAAATATTTCCTTATAAGATTTTATTTTACAAAAATAAAATAATAAATAATTTTATTCACAATGAACTCCAGGCTTCAACATGCTAGCTAAAGTTATCAAGTTATTAAATCAGTTCCCACATGCTTTTTTAATCTGGTGGATCCATTCATTTTATTGTCTAACATGTAATTATTTACACATTGAAGGAACTTTATCTAGAATATGTGAGTCAGCTTAGAAGAATTCCAGTACACCCTGTAAATTGCAAGTAACATTTAAAATATGAGAAAATGAAATTTCACCGGGCGGTGTTGGCACACACCTTTAATCCCAGCACTTGAGAGGCAGAGGCAGGCAGATTTCTGAGTTCGAGGCCAGCCTGGTCTACAGAGTGAGTTCCAGGACAGCCAGGGCTACACAGAGAAACCCTGTCTCGAAAAACCAAAAAAAAAGAAAAAAAAAAAGAAAATAAAATTTCTTACTTTAAGAAAATCCAATTTTTTAAAATATAGTAACTAATTCACATCTAAAGTTCATGCAAGCACTTGCTTATATTTTTAAAGCTTTTAGCTAACATCAAGATTTTAAACTTTCTGATTATATTTTTCTCTTCTTTATCTTTGGTTTACTAGTATTTTAAATGAGACATGCTTGCTCATTCTGAATCTATATATTCATCTACTGTTTTTTTCTCAATGTAATATCAAATATCTAAAGGACATTTATAATTTGTCAATATCCATATAATCAGAGACATAAGAAATTCTGAGAATTCAAAGCCTTACTTCATTTATTTACTCTTCTCAAATTTCTGCAAGACAGTCACTAGTCTCAAAAATGTAAGTTTCTTCATTATTATATTGTGCCTTTATGCAGTATAAAAAGAAAGAGAAAATGTACACAAACTATTTCTTTAGATACTAAATACTATGATCAGAAACATGGAGTAATCAACAGAAAATTTTTAAGGCTTTTTCAAACAATTTAACTAGCTGTCTTTGTTTGCTTTTTATTGCTGTGATAAAGACCATAAACAAAAGCAACTTAAGGAAGAAAAGGCTTACTCAACTTTAATCATTTCAGAACTCCTTCATTATCTTCAAAAATAAAAGCAAAGCAAATTATAAATACAACCAATCAAACAACAACAACAAAATCTAGAAACAAAAGTAAAAGAACATGGCCAGATCATAAACAACAAATCTCATGATTCCATGTTGTTGTTTTTAAATCAGTACCTTCTTGATTTTATCAAGCTTACATATCCTTGATCCATTATTGGGGAACATTAAGACAGTCACTCAAGGCAGGAAACAAGAAGCAGGAACTAAAGCAGAGTCCGTGGAGGAACACTTCTTCCTGCCTAGAAACTCCTGAACTGCTCAGTTGACTTTCTTCTTATTAAAAAATAATAATAATAATAAAATAAAAAATTTAAAAAAATTAAAAAATATTACAATGATAAGCTCACAGCAGTTTAGGCCTTTATATGTAAATCATAACTCAAGAAAATGCTCCTCAAGTTTCCCTACAGTCCAGATTAATGGGAGTGTTCACCAATTGAAATACTTCTCTCTTCTCATATGATCTGACTTTGGTTACATTAATTTCTCCCTCTTTAGTTAATTGCTTGTAAACTCTCTATTGAGTTGAAATTGATCAATTTCTGATGAGTGTTTCCTAATCTTCCTAGAGAACTGCCTGTTGGATAAAATAAACCCATGAGTCATTTCGCCCTTAACTTTTGAACTTACATTGCCTTTTTAAATTTATTTTTATGTGTATGTATGTATGCCTGTATGAGTACAAGTGCTTACAAGTGTATGCAGAGGCCAGAGGGCATTAGAACCTTTGAAATTGGAGTTAGAAGCCCCCACAAGCAACGTGATGTTGGTTCTGGTCCTCAGCAAGAACAATGTTTGCTCTTAACTGCTGAGCCATCTCTTCAGCCACAGCCTTATCTCTTTTTGGACTCTCCTCCCATCATAATCGCATTATATCCACAAGAATAAGTAAAACATCATTGTCATGAGCATAGAGATGGGGATTGACTAAATGTTCTTTTGTCTATCTTAATACAATTTTATTGGAAACTTATTAATCACATTTTTGACAGTTGTCTTTGTGATGATAGTTTAGTAGTTAAAGTGGAAGTTGTTTAGTTTATTAAACTCATAGCATTTAACAACTGGCCGTCAAAATATATTTTTTAATTTCAATTATGTAAATTTGTGAGTGTGTCTATGTGCTAGAATGCACATGTGTTTGCAGGTGCCCATGCACCTGCTATGTGCACAAGACTATGTTGGATCCCCTGCAGCTAGAGTTAGTTGAGAACTACCTAATATGAGTGCTAGAAACCAGACTTAGGTACTTGAAAAGAACAGCAAAAAAGCACACTTAACCACTAACTCATCTCTCTAACTCCAGAAACTTGCCTCTTTGACGAAAACTTTGCGGACTCTAATATACATGGACTAGACAATGTAGAACTCAACTGAAAACCGAGTGGTTAGCATCAAGAGGTGACTATAAGATGTAGTAAGGAAATATGAATTATACGTTGAAAGGACTGTAGTAAGAAACTCCCAAAATTGGAATGACACCTAGAGATTCCTGGTGTGATACATTGGTAAGTGATGCTATCTCACGCAATGGATGGTAAAGAGCCAAGGGTCTAGATGTGGAGGGAATCTGGGTGGGGCTTTTCTTCAGGATATGCTATATTTGGGGATGGTTAGATTATACCCAATAAAAATGATACCTATGACTTAATGCCCAGGAGGAAAATCTGAGCTAAAAATAAAAATCAGGAGTTGCTCATGTGCCAGGACAAAACAATAAAGCCTGAACCTTGCAAGGCAAGGGATATCATTTCAAAGTATCCCATACAGACATTTTTCCTCACCACAAACTGAATTGCCCAGTTTCACACACTTTTTCAAGCACACTTCATAGTTTATCATACGCAGTTGGCTTCATTATTCTTTGACTTGTTTGCATTTGTTTCTCCCAATGCAACACTCCTGGTGCTTAGTGGACATTTGCAGAATAATATAGGTGATCAAAACAGAAACAAGCTGACTTCCTGTCCTAGAGGCTCCTTGCTCTTTGGTTGGCCTGAGGGACAGTCAGTCTCCTGCATCCAGCTCCTCAGCCTCTGCCCATTGTGCTCCCACATTGTAAGGAGGCCTTTCTGTGTGTCAGAATAAACCTGTCCTTTCTTGTATTTATAATAAAACTGACTTTATTCTGATTTTGCTGAATACTTCCTGAAG
This sequence comes from Mastomys natalensis, assembly GCA_021653895.1. Taxonomy (NCBI): domain Eukaryota; kingdom Metazoa; phylum Chordata; class Mammalia; order Rodentia; family Muridae; genus Mastomys; species Mastomys natalensis. The sequence continues at coordinate 742,436 of JAJTUV010001608.1, read as the reverse complement.
AGAAAACTGTTCTTATTTTTTCAGTGCTGATTACTGAACGTTAAAAGTTTTTGCTTTTACCAACCTAAGAACAAATATAGGCTGGACCTAGGACCCCCAGTTTCATATGGAACAAATGTTCAGCTTGATCTTCATGTGAGTCCCAAACACCTAGAGCAGGGGCTATCCTAAAATCTGTTGGCTGCATGTGGGATATGTTCTAGCTGGGATGCTTTGTCTAGGCTCAGTGGGAGAGGAAGTGCCTTGCCACTAATAGACTTGAAGAGGTAGGGTGGAGGGATACCCAGGAAGATTCCCATCCACTCAGAGGAGAAAAGGAGGGAGTATGGAGGAAAGATTGTGGGAGGGGATGACAGATAGAGGGCAGTGAGCGGAATGTAAAATAAATAAATAAAAAGACAACAAAACAAAAACAACAACAGCAAACAAAAACCTGATTAGCACACAATCTATTTTAATAAATTCAAGCTGAATTTTATGAAAATTCATACTGGAAGAGATTTAAAATATGAGTAACTACTGAACAAAATCATAACCACACACAATTTGCATCCATTTAAAAAGGAAGATCTACTTTTTATTATTAACTTTATTTTAAAATCATCAACAATAAGAGTTTTATACCAACAATTTTCTTTTGGTTGTTACTCTTCAATGTATTCTTTTCAAGATTTATTTTTGTTTTTAATAAAATATTAATTATGTGAATACACAAATGTTTGTGTATATATGTGTATAGGTGTATGCATAGGAACATAGACTTTTGTGGAAGTCAGAAGTGTCCGATCACCTTGAGACTGGATTTTCAGACCATTATGAGCTTCCTCGTGTGACAGCAGTACACAGATTCATTTTTCCAGCTTTTCTTAGTTTTATTACTATAATCCTGGGTGAAATATTTTTTCTTTTTCCTTTATTTTTGAAGCTCACAAGTATATTGAATCTATAGTACGTCTTTGTTTTTAAAACTGTGTTTTAAATTAATGCATCTCATTAAATAATGTCTGGTCCCATTTACTCTTTTCTTTCTCTTTAAGATGTTTATTATATGTATAATCTATAAGTTTCATTGGTCCCATGTGCCTTCATGATTTTCTTTAACATTTTTCTAATGTTTTAATGGAAACAAGTGATACTGACTAATACTTGTAAATAAGCAAGTCTACTTGAATTTGTGATTATTGGAGTCTAATTTGTGTAAAAATTGATATACTGAGTTATTAATCTCAGATGTTTGAATCAAATAAGCTTTCAGATATGTGTCTCAGGTCTTACGTTGTAGGATAGTCTTATAATGAATAGTCTTAATGCCCCAGCCTTCTGAGTGTTGGGCTTGCAGTCTTGCCCTACCATCACCCACACACTTCTTAATTAATATTACAATTTAATGGACAAAGTTTTCCTTGTCTCCCATTATTTATATACTTCTTTATTTTTAAAGGTGTTCATAGAGATTTAAAGTCCTTGTCATTGATCCTGAATAAATAACTAGAACATATATGGAGTTCTTTTCAGTTGTTTTCCTTTGCCATTGTTCTTAACTATTTAATTTTCTCTTGGCATTTAAATTTTGTTGTGAATATGTTTATTTTTTTGTAGAAGACATTAAAATGGTCCACAAATATTATTCCCTTCTAAGATTATGAATTTCCTTCCATTAGACTTCAAAGAGTAGTAAATGGACCTATTCATCTCAACAGGTTTTGTGTAGGCATTAGGTCAGCAGTAGCAATGGTAATGTTTCCTCTACCTTTTTCTCCCTGTTAGTTCTCAAATACTTCCAAAGAGAAGTCATGAATATCCTTGCTGTACATTTACATCAGTACTTCTCAACCTGTGGGTCACTACCCCTGCAGCGTGTCGCATATCAGATATCTTGTATATCAGATATTAACTTTATGATTCATAATAGTAACAGAATTACAGTTATGAAAAAGTAAACAAACAATTTTATATTGGGGGTCACCACAAAATGTGGAACTATATTAAAACATCACAGCATTGGAATGATTGAAAACCATTGCTTTAGATTTCATTGTGTTGGACTGCAAATAACTGCTCTGCCTTCAGAGTTTCATTTAGGATTTTAACTTGCTGCCCACCTTGCAGATCCCTCATAAGACCCAACATTCTCTCTGCCATCCAGTCCTATATATAACTCAAAGGTGGTTTTTCTGTTTCTTCTCTGTTCATCTTCCCTTTGTCATTGCCTGTTACCTGAAATATCCCAGAGCTGTGTCAGCTGCTAGATTATTTACCCCAGTTGGTTCAGACTTCTTTATAGTTTAGGCAAGCCTCCCTCATTCTACCATTATAAAAGATCATTTCTCTGACTCATCTGTCTCTTCTAACACACTTTAGTAGCAGTTCTACGTTGCTGAAGTTTCTGTAGCTGACTGAGAAGACCATTGATTATTTGTTGAACTGATAGATCTTCTCAAATAACAAATTTACAAAAAGATATACTGAACATTATAAATAAATTACATGTAACTTCATAAAGATACAAGTTTGGCAGTGATAAAACCTACCATTCCATTTTTAAGACAGAATATAAAATTGTAATAGTACTTTTTTTTTCAGATAACCATTAAACAAAGAGTTGTTAACTTATATCCCAGTACCAGAAACATTTGTTGAGGTGTGACATGAACTACAAAAATTCAATACCTATTTATTAGGACTAGAAGGTGGAAAATTTTAAATGGGCTTCTCATTAATTACTATGAAAATTTCAGAAGAATATGGGAAGGAAACACACACCCGGCCCCAAATTCACATTTTAGTTAAAAAAAAAAAAAACCAACCTTATAATAAATGTAAAACAAACTGCTGTTATTTATATGTCAAAAAAGTTTTCACCCACCAAGAGATATGTATTAGAAGCTGCATTTAAATAAAGAATTCAATATTTTGTAATATATTTTTCACATACTTTATGTTTTTTCTACTCCATGCACTTATCTTTTTAATACTTAACAAACATAAATAGTCCTTCTTGAAAATACCCTAAACTTGAAAACACATTTTGGAAGACATTGTTATTATTTCTTAAGAGTCCGTTATGAAGCACAGTTAACATATATTTAAACCTGTTTCTGATGTGTGAAACTGATGATGAGATTAAATTTTACTGTGAAAATGTTCTATTAAAAAGAAAAAAAATAACTCCAAGTTTTCACACATTAATTACATTTATTAAGTGTGTTTCTGTTACTTTAGAGGGAAAAAAATCAATTTGCATTTCCTTTTATTCCAAAAGCCCACAAAGAGATAAGGTAAGTTGGGTTTTGAACCATTGCAAGGCTTTTAACTAGAAAACATTAGTCTTCATGTGTCCCTCTTCCACCTTATAATGGCTTACTTTTCAAAACAATGCAACCTTCACTAAGATGCCAGAATTAGTGTTATTAGAAATAACACTTCCCAAGAAACTGAAAAGTTCTTGGAAATGACTCCATTTTCCTATTTTTATTAATCATAATTTGAAATCTTTCTAACCAGCATTTGCTATGTTACATATAATACATACTATTATTTTTATTAGTCATGTTATAATGACTAATATAAAGATCATTAAAAATATTTTCTAGTTGAAGATAGTGTACATCAAGTACTTAATATGAGGCTGGGAAAAGATGTAATATAAGTACCTCATTTTATACACAAAGAAGCATAAAAATGTTATATAAATGAGTGTTTAATTTTACAAGGGTAGCTACTCAGTGTAAGGGTTCAGACTGAAGAGGCTGATATGAGTGAGTATACCTTGGTATGTCATTATTTCTATGCTATCATTATAGATAGACACAGAAGAACAAGGAGCTTACAAACAAAAAAGAACAAAGTCCTTTTTGACTAAATGCTAGGACTTAGTTTTGTCTTAATATTAATGGTAGGAGATAAAACTGCAAATGCAGCCAAGTTGGTTTTCTGGCTTCCACATATAATCTTAACAGAAGATAGCCAACCTACAACTATATTTAACTACACTCTTAAACGTAAAACAACAACAAACTTCAATTTCCTTATTCTCATGGTTGTTTTCCCAGTCCTAGTTCAGTTTTACATTGTAAAGATACTGGTTTTGAATTCCATTTACCGTTACCTTCTCCTACTTCTTGTTTGATAAAAATATTAACATCTGTATTATCTTATGTCTAGTGATACAATTAAGACTGTCAGTTGACTAGAGCATAGTCCAGCAATGAAAATACATTTTAACGTTTCTTTAAGTTGCTCTGGTGGTTTGAATACATTTTTTAGTAATTGCTCTGTAGCTTTCTCTAGTTTGGGAAATTCCTTTCAATATTGCTACTGATAGAAGAGAGGAGGAAGAATGATTGGTCAGGTGGATGAATTGCATTTAGCCCCATAGAGATAATGGAAAACAGGGCATTCATGCCCTACCTTTCTGTTGGAAAGACAGTGATAAGGCCTATGAACACTCTAGTACTGGGCTTGGCTGCTGTTTTAGTAGAAGAGCAGCTGGACTTAAAACAAAGTATTTCACTTAAGCTGATATCAATTTTTTTTCTGGGGGAAAGTGTCTTGACTAAGTCATGACATGAGATAACAAAGACTATTGTAAAGTGAAATCCAAAAGAAAGGAAACTATTTCTACTCAAAATTCTGAATATGTGGAGGATTTTTATTCCACAACCCCAAAATCTTTTTCATGCTAATTCATCTTGACTATAATTGTTAATTTACATAGCAAACATACTAATTTTCCTATATAAGTTTAAAATCTCAAGCATTTTTGTTGTATACTTTAGACTATTTTCTGATTATTCACAAGTCTTATCTATTATTTATACAAAATTTTCTACTCTTAATTCGGCAAATCTCAAAAGTATTTGCCTTTTTTTCTAAGACATTCATGGTTCTGCTTCCTTGTTTTTTTTTTTTTCCCCAAACTCAACCATTTCCTTAATTCTTTAGTCTTCATGGCAACTTTCAGTCTCAGAGTATAAGTACCAACTTTTCTGAACATGTTAATACACTGTGGATTTCAAAATAAAGAGAACCATTGCTTTCTTCTCTTTTCCTGAGCTTTTTTTCTACATGCATATCATGTACTTTGATCATTTTTACAATCTCTCTTTTGTTTTTGCTCTTCCCTTGGTCCCTCCCAGGTTTCTCTCTCCTCATTTTTGATCATTTCTGGTGTGAAAATATTGGAATGTTGAGTGTTCCTTAACCAAATACTCTAAGTTCTCTGCCTTTGAAGCCTAGAATTGTGTTGTTTCTTCCCATATGCTTTGCAATATTTATTGTCACATTGTTCATTATATCCCATGTCCTGTGAACAGATGGAGGTATGTCAAATATGTATGCTTTCTATGAACACACTTGCTATTGCTAGTGTGAATCTATGTTCCTTTTCCACATGGTATAACACCAAAGACCTTTTCTAATGAAAGATGATATGCATAAGTTATTTCATCCATCATCATCCTGAGTAATTGCAGTGGAATGATTTTCCTTGATATATTATGAGAATAAGAAACTGTACCATCTTGTTTTATGTCAAATAACACACATTTAGGATCATTTTGGAAGAAAGAAACTCAATTCTCTCTTCACATTATATTTTAGACAAGCCCTTGATACATTTCATAGATTGATAATTAATATGAGAAGGTCAGTTTCATTTTATACAGTGCCATCCTTGGGCAGGATTCCTGAATGCTATAGGAAAACAGAACACGCAAGCCAGGTGGAACAATTTGTTAGCAGAATGCTTCCCTGGACACAATTTGAGTTTCTTCCTCAAAGTTCCTGCCCTGTTTGAGTTCCTACTCTAATTATCTCAGTGATGACATTTCCTGGAACTTAAGGCAAAAAGAGCTTTTTAACTCCAAGTTGATTTTTCAGAGCATCTAATTACAGAAATAAAAACCATGATTATGACAACAAACTAATGTTTTAAATTACTAAGATCAGTTATTTGGTAGAAGAGTCATATATTTTATATAATTGATATTGCCTTGATACCGTACTTAACCCATTATCTTTCATAGAATATAAAATATTCTTTCCAGAATAATAGAACAATGTTGATTGAGCAATGTACATATTTTTTTTTTGGAACCATGAACCAATTTGTGGATGAGAAATTTCTCAACATTGCTTTAACATGAGTTGATGAAACCAAGTACAGAATGTTAAAAATAAAACACAAGGAAAAATACAATATATTTTATTAAAAGATTTATCATTTAGGCAAGGGTAAAAACATCGTTAAAAGAAATACTCCTTCATTCTGCAAAACACTGGTAGCTTAGCAAATAATAAACCCTATCTATAATTATAGCAATTCGATTCCTAGTAAACTATAGGTTATCTTAGTCCCTCTAATGAATGATTCATATGATCTAGCTTTAGAAAAGAGACTGTGTTAATAGTTCCCAAACAGTAAGATTTAGTATTTGTGCTGTAATTAAGCATACAAAATGTGGTAATAACTCTCCTTTGACTGTTCTGATTTCTATTCTCACCATTTACATGTTTTTCAAATTCACACCTCACTGTATCTCTGTTTTGGCAAATCTTCATAGTGTTGAAATTCTATGGTGGCACTAGAAACCCAAAGGCTACATTCTTTTTCTCATGGACAGGTTGGACTCATCATGTGTAAACTTCTCTGGCAGTTAGTCAATGCTGGTGTTTACTTTTTTTAATAACTTTTAAAAATCTAAATAATATCTTATATTATATATATATATATGCTTTAGATAAATTGATTATAAAGTATTCTTTTTATTTTTTAATTTTTAGAGTATTATACTTAATGTTTTACCTTTCATTCAGTTGTATATGTCATCTTTTAAAATTTATAAAAGTACACATTTATGGGACTCTGAAATATAAACGTTTTATGCTTCTAGATACTTGCTCCTAAATTTCCATACTGTTAAAGGAACTCAGCTTCCCTTGACTTTCCTTCCTCCCATCCTGCCTTCCTTCCTTGTACAAATCTAAATTCATTTCTTTATTTTTATTTCAGTTTTTTAAACTATAATTTTATTCTGTCTCTTTTCTTCTTTTCTCTCTCTCTCTCTCTCTCTCTCTCTCTCTCTCTCTTCTCTCTTTCTCTCTTCATTTGTGTGTGTGTGTGTGTGGTGTGTGTGTTTTCTGTGATATATGGAGTATGTGTATGGAAGAGACAACATTCAGGAGTAGATTCTTTCCTTCCATCATAAAATTTGAATGCATCACTCTTTTTTAACTTGTAACTTTAGCCACTGTTCTACATGATTTTATGTCACTGTGACATAGTTAGATTCATTTTGGAAGAATGAACTAAACTGAAAAAATTCCTCTGCCACACTGGCTGATGGACAAATCTCTGGCACATTTTCTTGATTGACAGGAGAGGGCAGTGCTCACTGTAGGCAGTGGTACTCCTAGGATAGTGGTCTTGGATGCTATAGAAAGTATGCTGTGAAAATCCATAGATAGTATTAAGTAAGACACTTCTTGGCCTCTGCTTCAGTTTTTGCCTCCAGGTTCTTCCTTTGAGTTCTTGCCCTGACCACTGTGGATGAGGGACTACAGACTATAAGTTAAATTAAATTTCTTCCTTCCCAAATTAAATTTGGTCGTAATGTTCTATCACAACTTCAGAAAATAACTCACCAGCCATCTTGCCAGGCTCTCTCTCTTCTAATCATATGCCTTATATATTGAGATGGGGTCTTCTTCCATATACCTGTTTTGTTTAGGATGTGGTATATAGCAGGAGTAGAATTTGAATTTACAACAGTAATCTTTGTCCTGCTTCTTGAGTAATGTGATGACAGTCATGTGTCAGAACACAAAGCCAAACCCTTCTTTACTTTCACTCATCCCAGTTCATGCTTAGTGATAAATACATATGGAAACAAGGTTAGACTTCTTTTTATTATTACCATTTCTTATTATTTTTAAGCATTCCAATTTAAGTATCTTTGATATCTCTCAAATATCTGATGACAATTTCATTGCTATTTTTCATAAATTGTATCAGAATTGTAAAGAATGCTGACTCATCATATCAACAACAGGGACATGATGATCAACTTGGTGTTCCAGGTGTCACAATATACACTACAGATTTGATTAAATGTTGATGCTTGAGTTTAGTGTTTTAAAAAGCTTAGAACTAAATTGTATCTTATTTATAAAAGTACTCATATCTAGAAACAAAGCATACGATAGTCAGGTTTATTTCTAGAAGGCTAGGAAAGGAATTGAGAAAGTACAATCTCCTGAGTGAAGAGCTGACGCACTAGTGATGCAAACTCTTCCACTCCCTTTGGTATTTTCCTTTTTAAATCCTGATCCATTTTTTCCCCAAATTGGTCTACAAAGGGAGTAGGCTATCTTAGTCCTTCTCTGGGAAGAGTGTAGGCTTTCTTAGAGGCTGTCGTTATGGGCAATTCAATGTGTTACCAAGAGATGCATTTGTTCAGTGTGTTACCAAGAGATGCATTTGGCATGAATCTGTAGAAAGTATAACTATCCATATGTTAAATTAATTAGGAGAACTAGCATCTGTGGCTAGTTCTAGCTCCTTAGAGACATAGTCTATGATACATTGGGTTCAGGAGCCTATGAAAAGGACCTCCCTGTTGGAGAGAACCTTTCCTTATCAGATCAATATGATTTTTAAATAATGGACTACAAGACTTCATTAATTATTTCTAGTGTTCTCAAAATGTGAACACTCATAAAGAAGATGTATTAATAAACTCTTCAGACTTATTTCCAAAATCTTTATGAATATAGATATTTTCAGTATAGATATTTTTGAGTATGTCATGATTTAATGAACACCAAATTAACATTTGGATATCAATGTCTATTAAAATAGCGTTCCCCTAATAGTCAATTTTAGTACTGATAATAAATGCATCTGTACAAGGTAGAAAAATTAGGGGCTTCTGATGGTAAGATTAATATAATGGAAAAATCTGTTTTGTAATGATGACAGAAATCAAAAGCATAAAAGATTAAGAGTGATGTTTTGGGAAAAATAATTGTGCTAATTTAACTTGTTTTATTCATAAAGCATCATTCATATTACATCCTTGTTCTCTACATTGCCAGTGTAGGTCACACAAAGAAATTATTTAGTATTAATGACGAACAAGTTTGAATTTTTAAGGATTTTCTCATAATTTGAGCAAAAATACAGCATAATTTATCAATCCATTTCACTAAAACTTAAATGAATTTCTAAGCTCAATTATCTCAACCTCAAAAAGTGTTGTGACATATGCTATCATATGCAAAAACTCTCCGAGAGATGGCTGTTCAAGCTGACATTGTCTGTATAAACAAAGCCTCTTCCTACTCTTCCACTCATGATAAGTACAAGTTAATACCAACTCAGGTGGATTGTCATATTTGTCAGTTGCTGTGACAACTTGTATGTCATCCCATAAAGGTGCTTAATTAATTATAGATTTATATTAGAATACTTCAAAAAATATTATCATTCTTTAACATGGAATAGATGTTTTTTAATATTCCAGTTGAAGCTTAATAATTTATTTTTCTAGCATTGCCATGTTTCACAAGAATATTTTATAAGTATTTAGCAAAATCATACAGATTGTACAGCACTCACATTTAGCTTATTGTTTATGTAAAGCTATTTTTAAAGAAAAAGTGAAAGTGCTGTATATAATTTTCTCTGTTTATAGGAAACTAATAAAATGAAGTATTCATATCAGTCAACAAACAATATTCAAATCTTTTCACATCATATATTTTCAGCTACCATGGTTTATCTTCCTCTACCTGCAAGATTATTAACAACTCATCTCGAATAATTGTGCCATCACTGTAGAATTCACACATGGCCCTAACAGTTGAAAAAGTCAGGCTTGCCTCAAAACAAGGCACAATATTGTTGGAAATGTATTTAAACTCTTCATTACAGTCTAAACTGAAAAACACAACATATTTCCTTTCTCTGGTTTATTAAGTTCTATTAGGGTAATTGTTCTAAGGACAGTTGAGATTGTTCAATCAGTCTAATGTTTGATGAACAAATATGAGAATCTGAATTATATATGTGAATATAATCAAGTACAGAGGTATGTGCCTGAGATAATACTACCAGAGAGGTAGGGAAAGGATGAAAGGCTATGCAGCTGGCTGCTCAGTCAAGCCAGCAAAATCAACAGGCTGCATATTTTGTTTCTAAAATATTGTGGAGTGCAAGTATGGAAACCTCAACATTGGCCTCCAAAATGATGCCAGTGGAAGTTCTTGTGGTATGAAACATCAGCATAATTGAAAAGAAAATAAGAAATTATGTAACAAGGAATGAGTACAAAGAACATAAAGTTTGCAAAAAAGGATACAGTATGTGAAGGGTATGTACATTAATTAGCTTGTTAGTTTTAGCTTAATTAGATTAGAATTATCTTTTTCCTAACATAATATTGATAATAATTTTACTGATTATTTGAGAATTTCAGACAATGCACCTTCATCACATTCACTTTCCATTTCTCCCAGATTCATCCTCCTATCCTTATGCCTTCCCCCCAAAAAAAACAAAAATGAAAAGAAAAATACATTAAGTTCAATTTGTGTTGCCTAGATCCTCATTGGATCATGATCAAACACTCAATGGCCAGTTCCTTAAAGACAACAGAGTCCTTCCCCACCCTCCTGCCAGAAGCCGTGAACTCTGAGCATCTTCAGCATCTTTATCACAGTTTGCAAGGACTATCATCAATGTCTTCCTGTCTAGGAAGATCTTGTGGCTGGGCAGTAGGTTCAGAGGTAGAGCATGTGTGAGCTCCTGGATTGTGCATACCACCTGACTTGCCCTACTTGCTAATAAAAATTCCCCTGTTCACTCAGCTGAACTCCCACATCTGCCACTGCCATTTTGTTTATAGTTCTGCCCCTTTCCATACATGTGTCCTATTCTATCTTGCAATCTTCCCCACCTTTCCTCTCTCCCACCTCTCCATTTCACATTTATTCATCAAACTGCATTGCAAACTGCTGGGTGTCCCTGTGTGTAGCACTACTAAGAGCTTTGTCTTTGTTGGAGTAGGTATAGCCTTGTTGGAGGAAGTGAATCACTGTGGCAATGGATTTAAGGCCTTCTATGCTTAAGCTACATACAGTGTGGCACACAGTCTCCTTCTGACTCTTTTGAATCAAGTTCCTTTTCCATCACCATGACTGTCTGCAAGCTGCCATATTTCCTACCATGAAGATAATGGACTAAACCTCTGAAACTAGGCCAGCCCCAATTAAATGGTTTTCTTTATAGGAGTTGCTGTGTTCACAGTGTCTCTTCACAGCAATTAAATCCTAAGACCACATGCAAATAATTTTTACACTGAGTAATTGGTCTGCTTCAAAGTTTCTGGCTTCTGAAGTACCATGAATAGTGGGCTCTCACTGAGACTCTTTTTAGATATTCTGTTGTTGCCCAGAGTCATGGTGGTCTTGTGGCTGGGCAGTATATTTCACAGTAGCAGCACTCTCCTCCTCCAAGCTGAGTGCCAACTCTCATGTCTTTCCTAAAACTCCCAGTAGACCAAAACCAGTAATAATAAGCTGAGACATGTTCCTTAGCCTACTGCAACCACTCCAATACCTATTGCCTCCCTTTCTCCTATCTCCAGTTTCCGTTCTCCCTTCTCATTTTTCCAATTTCATGAGACCACATCTTAGAAGCTTCTTCCCATTTTACCTGTCTTTTACAAATTGATCGGATGATGTAGAATGTTTTGACAACTGATACCCTGCTCTCATGTGTCCCATCAGAGTGTCCTTGGGAATCTTAGGCTCCTCAGAGCTGCCTTTCTTGGTTCCTGAGTGTCTGTTCCTTCTATCATGTTTAATCGATCATGTGTACAGAATGACTTTTCATTATTTAGGTTTATTTTATTTCTAGTATTGTTATGCCTGTGTGTGTGTGTGTGTGTGTGTGTGTGTGTGTGTCATATGGATGCACTGTGTCCAAAGATGTCAGAAGACATCAGGTCCTCTGGAACTGCAGCTACCAATGGCTGGAAGCCAGCATGTAGATTGTTGGAAGCATTCCCAAGTCTAAGAAAGAGCAACAACTCGTTCTCACCAGTGAGTCTTCTCCATAGGCACTTGGAATTGTCTTAAGCATATATTTTGTTTACCTACAATTTAGCTCATATATATTTAGCTAACCTAGAAGAAAACATTTTTAAAAATTAAAAAAAAGAGACCATTATGGACAACGTTCTTCATGCTTTCAATGCTTATTTTTATTATGTTTTATTTTATATGCATTAGTATTTTCTCCAAATAAATCTCTGCATGAGAATGTTGGAACTCATAGAACTGGATTTATAGGCAGATGTGAACTGACATGTGAGTGTAGAGAATTTAACCCAGGTCCTTTGGAATAGCTTCTAGTGTTCTTAACTGTTGAATCATCTCTACATGTCCATGGGGAGTATTCTTTCTTAGTGTGAATAAAATGCAGATCCAAGAAAAGATGGTGAGGGCACGTAAGCTGACTGGGAAAAGTTCAGAAACACCTATGCCTTCTCAGAGAAATAAATCAAGTCAATGCAGGCATGAAATTAAACCAGGGCTAGGGGAGTTCTATTCATTTGTGTATTTCATTGTTTAGTTTAGGAGCAGAGGAAATGTAATTCATTGGCCTTTGCCTGCAGAACTCATGCATTTAAATTTCTCATCATGTTACTGGGGACTGATTTTACTGTGGAAATTATTTGCAGATGAATTTATAAGGCAGTGTGGACTAAACTATCTTTTAATCTTCAAGATTGTGTATCAGAGTAGTAATGAGGCTGAGACCAGAGTACTGAAATATATATATACAATATATATGAAATATATATATATATATATATATATAAATATATACAATATTATACACCTATAATTTAGCTCATATATATTTAGCTAACCAGAAGAAAACATTTTAAAAAATTTAAAAAAGAAACCATTATGGACAAAGTTCTTCATGCTTTCAATGCTCATTTTTATATTTTTTATTTTATGTGCATTAGTATTTTCTCCGAATATATCTCTGCAACTTATAACTATATGACAGTTGTAAAATACTGAGAAATAAAGCTTATGTTCTCATTTGTCAGATTTTATCAATGAACACTGTGATGAAGTTGCTAACATTTCCAAATCTATTTTCTTCTCCAAAGACTATAAAGGAAAGCTTCCAGCATTGTTGACATGTAAGTTTAGCTTCACTCCATCTTGTGCTATTTAAAATATCTTATACAAATTGAGAAATGTGGTATATGATACTTTGGAAGTTTAAGCCAATAAGAGATCATTATCATCATGTGTATATATAGAGTCTCAATCTAAATCATAATGTTTTATGAATAAATGTGATGGGTTTTATACTATTGAAGTATATTGAAATGTAAAAAGCCATTTCAAGAACTTGATCTTAAGGAAGATTTTTTTCCTATTAAAACTCCTGAGCTCTCACTACTGTTCAGTCTTGACACAGTGACTTAGGGTCAGTAATGCAATTGAGAAGACTAGTCTAAGGCAACGTAATACATCAACCAGGGACCCAATTCAACATGGGTTACAGAGATATATCACAGATATTAATGACAACAAAATTGTATATTTTACAGATATAAAACCTGTCTCATTTGGTTCATAGCATAAAAGATGCATGTTCTAAAATTTTAAGTGGAGGGAAAAGAAATAGATAAATTAATTATGTACAATTGAAAAATTGCCAGGTAGATTAACTAAATAAGAAAAAAAAAGTACAAAAAGAAAACTGAAATTTAAAATTCACAGTGGTAAATTCTTGTTTTTATTAGAAAGTTTGAAAAAAGTTATTAAAAAGAGACATATCAGAAAAGAGAATGATGAAATACCATAGCTAATAAGGAAGTTAAAGCTGGGATTAATGAGAACTGCTTCCTGTAGTACAAATATTAAGAGGTTAGGACGGAGGACTGCACTGGGGATACTGATAAAGACATTGCTGAACAATATTATTCATGGTCACAAATGAATCTAAGTTAGTAAAATTCAAGAAAAATCATGAGAGGCATATCAGGAGAACAATGCACATTCTGAATATTTATATTTGAACATAAAACAAGATGACAAGTAAGACAATAGGATAAGCCCATTGAACAAAAGCATTTCTAAACTTTTTCTCAGATGTAATGCTTTAGTATTCGTTCATCTGGTATAGGCACTGAGTGTGTGTAATAATATACATTTCTATTTTACTTGCTTTATAAAACATAGATTTTTTTTCTCACTTAATATATCTTCTTTTCACTCCTCCCCCAAACTCTTCCTAGTTCCTCTACACTTCTCCTCACATCCATTTTCTTTCTGACTTTAAATAGAGAACAGTCTTGTAAGGGATAAAATATAATTAATTAAAACAAAAATGAGTACATTAGAATTTAATAAAACAAGCACCAAGAAGGAAAAGAGCCCAAAAGGAGGTAAAAGAAAGAGACAAAGTCATTTGCACAAGTAGGGATCCTATAAAAGCGTAAAACTGGAAGCCATAAAATATATGCAGAGGAACTGGTATAGGCACTATGAATGCTGTTCCAGTCTTTATGAATTCATATAAGCTTTGATCCTACTAATTTAGAGGACCTTATTTTCTTGGTGTCCTCCATTCTTTCTGGATCTTACACTCTTTTGCCTCCAGAGATTTGACAGATATATTCTTTTTAGGACTGAATGCTCTAAGTTCTCTCACTCTCTGCCTAACATCTGAATATGGATCTCTCTATGTTTTCTTTGCTTCAGAAAGAAAGTTTTCTGATGATGAATGACCATAACATGAGTATAGCCAAAAATCATTAGGAGTCATTGCTTCTGTTTCTGCTTTCTTCAGTCATCCTTCTTTCCTTCCTTCCTTCCTTCCTTCCTTCCTTCCTTCTAGACCTTCCCTCACTCTCTTCTCCTCTTCCTCCTCTTCCTTCTCTCCCTCCTCTTCTTCCTCCTCCTCCTTCCTCTTCCTCTTCCTCTTCTTCTTCTTCCTCTTCCTCCTCCTTCTGCTCCTTCTCCTCGTTCTCCTGCTCTTCTACCACAGTGTTCTTATAACATTTCACCTTAGGTTCATAGACTACTATTTTATCTCAGATTATTGGACAACCAAACAGTATCAGGAATGAGTTCTTCCTCATGGGATAAACCTTGCATTGAAATTCAATTATTGTGTTCTTCCTCCCACAAGCTTTGTGGCCTCCCCACCTAGCATTCCTTAGTACCAAGAAACCATCATAGATCAAAGGGTTTGCTCCTCGGTTGGGGTTCATGTTTTTCTTTGATCCTGTGCACACTCAGTACATTCCTGTATCAAAGACACTAAATTGAGTATTAAATGCTCTATGTAGGTAGCAGATCAATTATCAAAGTTAAATGAGTTGTGTAGGTGTTATCTTCAGTGAGGGGACTTGCCATCAATCTTTGAACAGTAGCCTATAACCTGTACAGTAGCCTGGGTTGTTTGGATATTCCCATGACCAAAAACTTAATTATATGTAACACAGTCACAGTGCTGAAAATTTTATTTGGTGGTAAATGCTTGAAAGGTGTTTCCTGCCCTGTGTTTTTGAGATTTTATTTAGATAATCTTTATATATGTATATATTTTAGGAAGGTTCTTCTGAATTAGTTTTCCTCTAAAGTCTCTTAATTTTTGTTGCATTTTACCATATTTTCTTTCCCAACCCCCTCCCCACTTATCCTCCCATTCCAACATCCTTCAACCTATTGATACATAACAATCTATTTCATTCTGTTTCTGTTGAAGATTTATCTAAACATCCTAGCTCCATGCTCTACATCCAACCTATAGTTCTATGGATTGCGTCTTGGTTATCATTGACATTACAGATATATATTTATATGTAAGCAAAAGCATATTATATTTGTCTTTCTAGGTCTGGAATGTAGTTTTGTTTGCTGTTTGTGTGTTTTAGTTGGTTATTTTAATTTCTAGTCACTTTGTATAGAGTATCAATTTGCATAGTTGTACAAGTATTTCTGTGGCAAGATGAATCATCTTTTGGACATATACCCAAGAGTGGTATGGGGGGGATCTTTAAGTATATAAGTTTCAATCTTCATCAAGATCGGCCATACTTAATTTTGTCATACTTGTACATATTTATATTCACAGAACCTATAGATGGATTTCTTTCTATTCCACATACTTGCCAGTATGAGCTGTACCATATTTTACTCATCTGATCTATTCTAATGGATAAAAGATAAAATCTCAACTTAGTTTTTATTTCTCTTTTTTTTTTTTTTTTTTTTTTTTTGATGCCTAAGGATGTTGAACAGTTTCAAGTTTCCTCATTTATACCCTTACCATGCCCAAGCCCTCTTCTTTCTTACTGACTTATCATCCTATAGAGGGCTTGATTTCTACCATAACGCAATCTCTCAGTAGTTCTTGTCATTTCCTCATGTCTCCAAGAATCACACAGTGGTCTTTCACCTCAGTAGGGAGTACTAGAAGATGTCCTATGTTGCTTTCTACAGTCCATTATAAAAGTTGACATTATCACCTCAAAGGAGGTTAATTCCCTTACAGAGTCTCATGTAATTATATAATAGCAATCAGTCTTGTGTAATTTTTCTAGCTTAAGTATTTTGACATATGACATGCCACAACAATTATTTCTAGATAAGTATGAGTTGATAATAAAATAAAAGTATCATTATTTTCTCTTAATAAATCAATTTTTTATTATTAAAAAAATCTAGTTTTAGATAAGTACACTAATTTTAATTGGTTTATTTGTTATCTAGATATCTAATATTTTGAATTCTTTACATATTTTGGATATTAGCCCTATATTGAATATATACTTGTGAAAAGCCTACAACTTCATATTAATGATAATATCCTTTGCTTTGTATCAGCCTTTCAGTTTCATGAGTCCTATTTACTAATATTTAAGATTAGTGACTGTGCCAAAGATTTCTTATGATCTTTTCCTGTGCTAATGGATTCAATGCTTTCCCCCAATTTCTCTTCTGTCACATTCAGTGTTTGAGTTTTATTCAGTGTTGTACATGTGGACCTATTTATATTCTTCTATATGTAGCTGTCATATTTAGAAGAGCCTCATTTGTTGAAGGTGGTTCCTTCTTTAATCACAGTATTCTTAGTTAAAAATTTATATGTATTTCAAGATACTTATTCAAGTATTCTACTAGAAAAAATAGAGGTTTGTTTTACAAGCATTCTTTTTTTTTTTCTCAATTGTACATTAATTTTGGAAACTATGAGTACTGAATCTTGACATTTGAATTATCAGTAACTGTTACTATAAAAATTAAGCTAGGACCAAAGATAGCTAACACTAAAGAAGATTCACATAATAGCACTGACAAGCTCAAAGGCATAGTGATCTAGGTATGGACAACTACCCATACACACTAATCTTTGGTTCAGAGAAGCATCATTTAATTTGTCTGCTCTCTGGAACACTTGAAAGACTTGGCTGGAAATCAAAGAAAGCTAGCCAGTTTTTCCAGGGAAAATCTATCATTGTTGAACAGTTTGAGTCCTTTCAAGTAGGCTTTATCTTAGACTCTTGACCAAGGATTATAATTATGACACATCACTATCTTTACATAGAATTATAGTTTCTCATATGTAGTTAAAAAATAGAACAATTGTCTCGACAGAAGGATAAGGAAAAAAAAACAATGAAAGGTAGATAAGAAGAAATATCAATATTTTAAAACAATGAAAGTTCTCTTCTCAGTATCCTTTTCTTCTTCTTCCTTCTCCTCCTCCTTCTATTATTATTATTATTATTATTATTATTATTATTATTATTCATTTACACTTCTTCCACTAATTACACTATAGACCTAGCTAACTAGGTTAATAAACTAATAACTAGGTCTAATAAAATGTTTTTGAAAGTGAATTGACAGACACACATTATTAAGCTAGCATAATCACACTATTTACTCTTATACCCAGGGATAATTACAGTCCTGTCCTTATTTTTTATCAAGAAAACTTGACTTTGATGCAGGCTAAGAATAATAGAGAAAACTAAAAGCAATCAAAATGCAGAGTACAGTTTTTGTGCCCAATCTCAATGGATATATCTAAAATACACACAACTAAGGCCTAAGGACCACTGAAGAAGATGAAGCTGAAAGATTGTAAGACCAAAGTTACCCTTTTACAGCAAATCCTAAATATCCTAACACAACCAAAACACACAAAAAAAACCCCCTTAAATCCAATATTATAAAGATGATAGAGTCTTTAAAGACGAAATAAATAAATCCCTTAAAGAAATACAGGAAAATATTATCAAACTCATAGATTTCTTTAAAGAGGAAGCAAATAAATCACTTAAATATATATAGGAAGATACAATTAAACAGATAAAGAAAATAATTGAATCTGTGCAAGACCTGTAAGTAGAAATAGAATCAATAAAGCAAATACAATCTGAGAAAAATCCTGGAAATGGGAAAACTAGGGAAGTTAATAGGAAAATCAGATGCAAGCATCACCTATAGAATACACTAAATGGAAGAGAGATTTACAGGAACAGAAAATATAATAGAATAAATTGATATGTCAGTCAAAGAAAATGTTAAATCTAAAAACTTCCTGAGAGAAAGCATCTAAGAAATCTGGGATACCATAAAAAAGACCTAACCTAACAATGATAACCATAAGGTAAAGAGTCTAAAGCCCAGGAAATAATTTCAACAAAATCATGGAAGAAAACATTCCAAAACCAAAGAAAGAAATGTCTGTAAACATACAAGAAGCTTATAGACCAATTAGACTGGACCAGAAAAGAAAATCTTCCTGCTTCATAATAATCAAAACACAAAATCTATAGAACAAAGAACATTAAAAGCAGCAAGGGAAAAAGGACAGGTAACATACAAAGGCAGACCTATCAGAATTCTCAACAAAGACTCTAAAAGCTAGAAGAGTCTATGAAACCACATATGCCCAACCTAGACTGTTATACCCAGAAAAACTCTCAATAATCATAGATGGAGAGAATAAAATATTTCAAGACAAATACAAATTCAAACAATATCTATACAAAAATCCAGCCATACAGAAAATATTATAAGGAAAAGAAGCCCAATTTAACAAGAATAACTGTATTCAAAAAAAAAAAAAAACCCACAGGAAATAAGTAATTCCATACCAGTAAAAGCAAAGGAAGCACACAAATACATGTACTAATACCACCAACATCAAAATAATGGGAAACAAAAGTCATTGTTCATTAATATCTGTCAACATAAATGGACTTGATTAACAAATAAAATCACATAGGCTAACACAATGGATGACAAAACAGGATCCATTATTCTGCTGCATACAAGAAACACACCTCAGAAATAAAGATTAAATTACCTCAGAGTAAAGAACTGAACAAAGTTTTCCAAGCAAATGGACCCAAGAAGCAAGATGGAGTAGCCATTCTAATATCTAGTAAAATAAAATGTCAACCCAAGTTAATCAAAAGAGATGGAGAACTACTTAATATTCATCAATAGGAAAATCCACCAAGATGAATTTTCAATTTTGAACATCTATGCCCCAAACAGAAGGGTACCCATATTTGTAAAATAACATTTCTAAAGATTAAATTGCACATTGAACCCCAAATATTAATAGTGGGAGATTTCAACACCCCTCTCTAAACAACTGAGAGGTTATCCAGTCAAAACTAAACAAAGAAATAATGAAACTAACAGACATCATGAATCAAATATATCAAATAGACATCTATAGAATATTTACCAAACACAGTAGAATATACCTAGCAAGCCTGAGCTGGTAAAAGAAAATTAAAATAACCCCTTATACCTTATCAGACCACCATGTATTAAAGCTGGACTTAAACAACAGAAACACAAGAAAGCCTACATACTCATGAAAATTGAACAACTCTCTACTCAATTATCTCTAGATCAGGGAAAAAAATAAAATAAGAAATGAAAGACTTTGTAGAATTCAATGAAAATGAAGGCACAACATACTCAAATTTATGGGACAAAATGAAACAGTGCTAAGAGTAAAGTTCATAGAACAAAGTGTGTCCATAAAGAAATGAAAAAGTTCTTATTCAGGCAATTTAAAATTGTACATGATAGCTCTAGGGGAAACAAAAGCAAGCACTCCAAGAGGAGTAGAAGGATGGCAGGAAATATTCAAAATTAGGGCTGGAATTAATCAAATAGAAACAAAGAAACAAACAAAAACAATATATGAATCAATGAAACCAAGAGCTGGTTATTTGAGAAAATCAAATAAGAACAGGGAGACAATATCTAAATAAATCCAGAAATGAAAAGGGAGACAACAGACACTGAAAGAATCATTACATCTTACATCAAGTGCCTATACTTAAAAAAAAAAAAAGAAAATTCTTTAAAAATGGATGATTTTTTAGGCATATACCACTTACCAAAGTTAAATCAAGATCAGGTAAACTATTTAAGCAGCCCTATAAACCCCAGATAAATAGAAACAGTGATTAAAAGTCTCCCCACTAATAAAAGTCCAGGGTCAGTTAGTTTTAGTGCCCAATTCTACCAGACTGTCAATGAAGAGCTAATACCAATACTCTTCAAACTATTCCTCAAAAACAGAAACAGAGAGAACTCTGCTAAACTGATTTATGAAGTCATAGTCACACTGATACCTAAATACACAAAGATTCAACAAAAAAGAGAACTTTAGACTAGTTCCTTTAATAAACATTAATGCAAAAAAATCAATAAAATACTTGAAAACCAAATCAAGCAACACATCAAAATTATCATATATCCCAATCAACTAGGGATGCAGTGGTTGTTCTATATATGAAAATCCATCACTGTATTCTACCACATAGACAAACTGAAAGAAAAATTCACATTATCATTTGAACAGATGCTGTAAAAGCCTTTGACTACTCGAATTCCCCATCATTATAAAAATATACCTATACATAATCAAAGCCATTGCAAGCCAATAGCCAACATCAAGCTAACTGGAAAAAAAACTTGATACAATAGTATATATAAGCAACCACAAAAATTCTAATGGAAAATTCCTACAGCTGATAAACAACTTCAGCAAAGTGGCTTGTTATAAAGTTAACTCAAATAAATCAGTAGCCCTCCTTTTACAAATGATAAACTTGCTGAAAATGAAATTAGGGAATCAACACCCATTGCAGTAGTCAGGAATAATATAAAATATCTTGATATATCTCAAACTAAGTAAGTGAAAGGTCTGTATGACAAGAACTTCAAATCTCTAAAGAAAAAAATTGAAGAGATATCGTAAGATAGATTTCTCATCCTCCTGGTTGGGTAGGATTAACATAATGAAAATGATCATCTTACCAAAGGCAATCTAAAGATTCAACGTAGTAGCCATCAACATTCTAACACAATTTTTATAGTCTTTTAAAGAGCAATTCTCAGCTTCATATGGAAAAATAATAAACCCAGGATAGCCAAAACAATCCATAACAACGAAAGAAGATTGCGGGACATAATTTAAAACAGCAGCACTGGATCTGTCTTATGATACAGGGCAGCCATGTTCCCGACTAGGCTAGGCTTGAGGTCAAGATATTCCTGCTGCTGCTGTGGCTCAGGCCTCAGGCTCAGGTGACCAGAAACACCAGCCCTGCCACCCAAAAGACTCCAGCAAGGAAGATGGTTCTGCCAATCTTCCACACTGTCTCCAAATGGCTTAGACCAGACCATACCACCATCCATGCTGGCATGGTAGGAATGAGACTCTAATGTTTAAGGATTAATCAAAGCCTTTATATGTTTGTTAATGTTCAATTAACAAGATGCTCACATAATTAGAGGTGTTAACCAATTGACTAAACTTCATATTAGTTCTTACCCAGGACTGCTCTGGATCCAAGCGAGGCTCTGCATCCTCCTCCATCTCCTCTTCGTCTCCTTACTCCTTCTCTTTCTCTCCTTACTCTTTCAACCTTAGCTCCTCCCAACTTACTGGGAAATTTTCCAGCTACAGAACTTCAGGAGGAATCATCATCCTTGTCCACAACCTGTACTACAGAGCAATAGTGATAAAAAATTGTATGGTATTGATAAAGAAATAGACACATTGATCAATGGAATTGAATCAAAGACCCAGAAATAAACCTACACAACTAAGGACACTTGATTTTTGATAAAGAAACCCAAAACCAGAAAATGAAAAAAAAAAAGAAACATTTTCAACAAATGGTGTTAACTGGATGTCTACATGTAGAAGAGTGAAAATAGCTCCATATTTATCACCCTGCACAAAGCTCAAATCTAAGTAGATTAAGGACCTCAACACAAAACTTGATATACTTATGAGAGATATTTTATGGGAGATAAAGTTAGAAATACCTTTGAAGGCATTTGTACAGGAGACAATTTCCTGAACAGAATATCAATGACTCTGGCTATAAGATCAGCAAATGATAAATGGGACCTCATGAAACTGCAAAGGTTCTGACAAAGGATACCGTCAAAAAGATAAAATCACAGCCTACAGATTGGGAAAGGATCTTCGGCACTACAGCTGACAGAGTGCTAATATACAAAATTTACAAAGAATTCAAGAAGTTAAACCCAAACAACTGAAACAAAGCAAATTTAAAAAATGGGGCACATAGCTAAATAGAAACTTCTCAACAGAGGAATCTCCAATGACAGAGAAGCTCTTAAAGAAATGTTCAAAGTCCTTAGTCATCAGGGAAATGCAAATCAGAACAACTCTGAGATTCTATCTTACTTGGGTGAGAATATCTAAGAAAAAAACGTAAGTGATGGTATATGCTACTGAGGATGTGGCACAAGGAGAACACTCCTCCATTGCTGGTAAGAGTGCAAATTTGTACAACCACTTTGGAAATCAAGTTGATGGTTTCTCATAAAACTTGGAATAGTTCCAAGACCCAGCTACAGTACTCCTGAGCATATACCCAAAGATGTTCCACCATCCCACAAACAAACTTGCTCAGCCACCTAGATGTCCCTCAACTAAAGAACGGATAAAAATAAACATGCTACATCAATACAATGGAATACTATTTAACTATAAAAAAAACAAAAACATCATGAATTTTACAGAAAAATGGATGGATCTTGAGAATATCATACTGTCCAAAAGGACATACATGATATTTATTTATTTATTAGTAGATATTAGCCATAAATACAAGATATCCATGCTACAGTCCAGAGACCCAAGGAGGCTGGACAGCAAAGAGGGCAGAAGGAAGGATGCTTGAACTTCATTTGGAAGGTGGAATAGAATGGTCATGGAAGGTCTATGGAAGGAGAGAACTGGATGAGAGAGGGGATTGGGAAGAAAGTGGGGTTTCATAGTAAGGTGTAGGGAAGGACCGTGTGGATGGCTGGATGGCCATGAGAATGAATGGAAATCTGCGACTAAGGGAGGGTAGGTTAAGGGACATACCCAGGAAGAGACATTAGACCTGGAATAAGTAATAGGGGTGCTGTTGGGTATGGTTCACAGGGTTGAGAATATGGAACCTAGGGAGGCTGCCTCCTGTGGCCAGGCAAGAATCACAGTGGAGCAACAGGATAAACAACTCACCCACAAAACTTTCGACCCAAAACTTATCCTGTGTCCAAGAAAGGCAGGGATAGGGGATGAAGCAGAGATTGAGGGAAAGGCCAACCAATAATCAGCCCAACTTGAGACTGATCCCATGGGCAAGCACCAATCCCTAAAACTATTAATAATACTCTGTCTATCAAGAAGTCTATTAAGCCTGTCCTCTGAGAGGCCTGACTCTCCAACTGACTCAAACAGCAGTATATACCCATAGCCAAACAGTGGATGGGCTTGGGGAATGGAAAAATAGAAGGAAGGATTGCATCCCATAGGGGATAGAAACTCCACAGATAGGCCAACAGAATCAAGTAACCTGGACCCTTGGGGCTTTCAGAGAGTGAACAACCAACAAGAGAACATATAAGGCTGGGTATACACCTCCACACACATATGTAACAGATGGGCAACTTGATCTTCATGCGCATATGAACAACTGTAGCGGGACATATCCCAAAAGCTGTTGCCTGTATGTGGGGTAGGTTCTTCTATCTGACCTGCCTTGTCTGGCCTCAGTAGGAGAGGAAGTGCATAGCCCAGCAGAGACTAGAGTGCCAGGGTGGGGGAATACCTAGGGAGGCCCCCCCCACTTAGAAGAGAAGGGGATGAGGGATAGAGTAAGGATTGTGGAGAGGGTACCTGAATTGTGGGCAGTGAGTGGTATGTAAAGTGAATAAGTAAAAGTAAATAGATAAATAAATAAATAAATATAAAATATAGAATAAATAAATAAACATAATAAGAGTTATATTAGAAAAATTCTATGCCTCATAAGCAATACAAATATGAACAGTTTTTAATATTTTATTTAAGGCTTCTAATGAAAACTAATATACTAGTATAATGGCCAAGTGTAATTCCAGTTTCAAAGTTACTGAGAACATAAATAAATATAAATACATTACACAAATATGTTGAATATTTGTAATTATATAACCATTCTATCCACATATTCTTACCCATTTTTTCCACAAAAATTTTGGGAGAAACATTAGATTCTATGCTTTATGTTCCATGAGAAAATTAAACATTGACATGTACATAAGGGCTCTGTTTACTTAAAATCTAAATGTATCCTTCATAAAATGCTTCTATGGACCTCATTCACAGAGTTAACACTCTTTGGGTAGTTACAAGAGACAAGAAAAAATTCACAAAGATTTTTTAAATTAAGCTTTTCTATTTTTTTGTACATATAAATTATCTATAAAATGTGGAACACAATGACTTTTTGTTAATACGTACATTTATGTTTTAAATGTGGCAGTTTTTAAACAACCCTTTTAAAATTATACATTTAAATCATATTAATCTCTAAGAGACATAGAAATAATGCTTAATCTTCCATAGTCTTTTCTGGTATAAATTTAAGCTACAGTGAACTTTTAAAAACTAAATATTTATATAAGTTATTTACTCTAAATAATTGTTGGACCTCATTTTATCTAGTGATTATTGATCATTTTATAAAAATCAGTTAGGGAGATAATGATTATTTGTGCTTCATTAGTTTTCTGTGCCATTTCAGACTGTGTGTAATAGAAAGGAAAAAAAGAAAAATAGTATCTACTATATACTCTATTTAGCCAAACATATATTAACAGAGCCCAAGGAGGCAACACTGTGCATGTGTGCTAAGTTGGTTACACTGCCATACTACCAACTGAAGATATTGTCCAACATTGAAGTGCTTTCAGTCTTAGGTTAACAAAGAAGCAAGCTGAATATATTCTCTATTCATGTCTTTCTCTGGCTGAAAACAACAATCTCCACAAGAATGAATTGTTTAGGGTTCTGTTGCTCTGTTTCAGTTACCAAAGGTCTGGCCATCACAGTCTGAAAAGAAGACATTATGCTAATTTAGAGCAAAGTAACTATGTACCAACACAACAGCTGATAAGAGATAAGAGGCCTATACATCATGCTTTGCAACTGGTAGCCATCTGGAATATCAGCAGGGAACAATGCAAAGGTTCAGCATATTTCTTTTTTTAAAGTTCCTTTAAAAGAGAATTACACTTTCATATTTTTTGCAATCCTTTCACATTTTATAATATGTGCAGATCATAACAATATGTGGATATGGATACCATTTTAGTCAAGTAAATTATTTTTGGATTTTGTATTTAAGAGCAATCTACAATATTTTAAGAGGTTAAAGACAGTGCCACGTCTACACAGAATGTATTTATTTCATTAACATAAAGCTAAATAACCATAGTAAACCATCTCCTTTGATATAATCTTGGTGGTGTACTGTTCTGAGCAATTACTTTCTTTTTAATGTTTTGAAATGAAGCTTCTCAAAATTTCTGTGTTTCCAGAAAGATTTAAAAAAGTTTCAGTTTCTCAGATATGAATACATCAAGGAATGACAATGAAAAAAAGGGCAAAGTATTGAGGAGACTTATAGACAACTTTGATATTTGTTAATATTTGTTCAAGTATGATATTTTATGCCAGAATTCTCACTCTAGTTCCAAATGCTTTTTTTCAACTTGTAAACTTGCTTGGCTTACTGTATTGAATACAGTGATATAAATTTCACATCTGTTTTAGTTTGTATTTTTCAGATGGCTTAGATATTGGGTGTCTTTTATGTCTGTTTTATGGAATATAAAGTATTTGCTAATGATTAATTATGGAATGTGTCAATGTTGAATTGCAGGATTTCAGTTTTTGAATTTTACCTAAGAAAACTTGGCCAATTGCAAAGCCAAAAATAGTATCTAATTTTCATTTAAACTTTCATAATGTTATTTAGTTCTATAATTCAATTCACTTATTTTGAGACAAAAGTTGAAATTTATTATATGTTACCAATATTCACATTGCTCTTAAGAGAAATGAGAGTTGAGAGGAAGAAAGAGTAAGAATCTTTGGGAGATGTAGGGTTATAAATTAAATGATAAAAGAAAAAGAAATTTATTCAGACAAACTGGGCTTAATATCTGGCTAAGAAACAGAACAGCCAAATAAGTGATTTGTGCTGGAAATTGAATGAAGTGTGAAAGGAAATGGAATATTTACCAGTGAGTTTAAACACATTAATCCAGGAAGCTCAAAGGGATATAAGCTGAAATGTCAGGGATGGAAGATCTAGCTGCACATGGATATAGGAACTACCAACAAAAGGGCTGAGATCACTAACAGATAACTTCGAAGGAAGGAATGTCTCACCATCAATTCAAAGTATTAAAAAGACTGCTGGTACTGCTCCAGTTAGAGAAACTTAAGACTCTGGAAAAAGCAAGGGATAAACCATTTCAGACACAACTCTACATGAATGGATTTCAGTTTTATCTGATAGTTATGAGAGGGTATTGGAGGCTCCTAAAGAAAATGTCAAATAAAATTTTAAGAATCAGATACTTTCATGCATAATGTCATTTTGTTGTCTTACACCGAAAACATATAAACTAACTATTCAATCTCAAACAAGAGAACATTAGAATATCAAATTAACTTTATTTCATTGAATGGTAGCAGAATGATATTTCATATTTTTTTTCTAATACTGCAGCAATAGTAGTGAATACTTAAGCTGGGCAGAGTGGCAGACAAATGTATTTGATAACAAAATTGGCTTGGGTTATGGAGTATGAATCAGTAAACATAATACATTCAGTACAACTCACCATGTGGGTCATTCAGATTCTATTTCATAATCTGCCTTTCACACCCAACACTTCATAAGATCAAAGAATAACTACATTAGTTCAAAAGAAAGTTTTGATAATATTACCAGCTATATGAAATAATGTCTTGAATTCACAATAATATTTTAGGCAAATTATGAATCTCCTCTGTTTTATCATAAAGTAAAACTGATTACTGTCTTAGATAGATGCAGGTTATCACTAACAGTCCCCCTACCTGATTCTGTCATTATACTACTGTGTGATTAGAAAATTCTGTGATTGTTTGGTGTTAAATTTTAGAGTTTTTAACTTACAGATACAGATATTGCTAACTATCATTTTTATTCCTTTATCCAAAAAGATGGAATGAACAAGTTCTTCTGTACTGCCATTTTGTTCAGATTAGAAGTACAAGTATTTAAGATGAAGAAACAGAAAGACAAAAATCACTTTTAAATAATACAAATTATATCAGTAATTTTCTTTGATTTTCTTATAATTTTCTAGTGAAATTTATAATCTTAGAAAGAATGAAAAAAAATAAAATTATATAACAAGTGTGATAAAATATTTTTGCTAAAACCAAAATATAATTATATTTCAGGAGTAGTACCTAAAAAATCACTATCCAATTTAACATTGGAAAATCATTAGGAAAACAACTCATCTGAAATACATCTGAAAGAACTGAGGATGGTACCCTCAGATTTGAAAGGCGTATTGAAAAATTGCATCATGGAAGTTTTTAGAGAAAAACTATTATTTTGTCTAAAATAGAAAACAATATCATGGCTTCTAGAGATTTTCATCTTTTGTCCAGGGAAGTCACATCATCAGAAAATAAAACTATAATTTAACTTATATTTTCATATTTTTCTATCCCCTCATAGCAGTTCCAACATAGATGCATCATTTGAACTACTGAGAATAAGAATAAAAGTCTTGAATGAGTCCCATTAGTCATGGCTTCCACAAATGTTGGTATATTGTGTTGCCTTTCTGTTTCTAGGTTTAAAATAATTCTTCCTAAGGCTTTATCAGTACATGTATTTTTAAGTCTTATAATGTGTAGAGTCCTGCATCCTTATGTAGAAGTAGCTCTGTATGTCTTATATTTTTGTGTGTGAGCATGTCATTGTTCTGTTTATTTCTTTACTTATTATGATTCAATCTCTTCTATTCTTAGCATGGCATGTTGTTTTTAATTTTTAAATTTTATTCATTTATTATTATTATTATTTTATTTATTTACATTCCAAATGTTGTTCCCCTTTCACACCCCTTCTCACAGAGGCCTTCCCCTTATGTCCCCTCAACTTCCACTCTGACAGGCTGTCTCTTCTGTGTATCCTCCCTCCCTGGAATATCAAGTCTCTACAGGATTAAGCACATCCTCTTCCACTGAGGCTAGACAAGGAAGCCCTCTGACACATATGTACCTGGAGCCTCGGACCAGCCCATGTATTCACTTTGTTTGGTGGCTTAGTCTCTGGGAGCTTCCAGAGGTTCCTGGTGAGTTGACAATATTTGTTCAGTCTCTTCAATCCTTCCTCTAATTGCTTCCTCTAATGCATCCCTGGTCTCAGTCCAATGTTTAGTTATGAGCATCTGCATCTGTCTAAGTCAGCTGCTGTTAGAGCCTTTCAGAGGACAGTCATGCTAGACTCCTGTCTGCAAACACAACATAGTATCAGTATTAGTGTCAGGCTTTGTGGTGCCCATATTTCCATTAATTCTCCTGGCCCTTTGGGCTCCTTTCCTGTCTCCTCCATACCTGATATTATTTCATTCGCTTTCCTCTCCCTTTCTCTTTCTCACCAAATCCATCCTTCTCTCTGTCTTTCATGATTATTTTGTTCCACCTTCTAAGTGGGATTGAAACATCCTTACTTGTGCCTTCCTTCTTGTTTCAGTTCTTAACAAAGTATGCCTGAAGTACAAGAAAGAACAGTAAGCAAATACACTGCAAAGCAATATAAGTGTATGATGCATATAGACACATTAAATATATGAGATATTGACTCCATGTCTTTGCTCATTATTTGCTGGTCAGAAATTTGCCATAGTAGGCAAAACTATAAGCTAATATTAATCACAAAATTATGGAAAGTTAGGAACCCTGGATAAAGTGCTCACATTGAAAGCATTCTAAAAACTTCTTTACACATGAAGTTGTTTAATCTAACATATTTGTTTGTATAAAAGGAATTATAACTACAAAATTCAAAATGAGCCAGCCTTTCCTTCTAATATGTGAGTGTAATCATGTTTATTTTACGGTGAATTATAACAAATTTAATAGCATATTAAATTGAATTATATTAAATTTAATTATAATCTAATTCAAATATGAAACAATATTTGACAATCAGCAAAGATTTTTTTTATGTGTGGGTGTATATAGAATTCTGTTTGTGTGTTTGTGTGTGTGTGTGTGTGTGTGTATGTGTGTGTGTGTATATATCAGTAGCCCTTTACTCTTTTTCAGTTTCCTGTTCAAAACATTGATCAATAAAGTAATATAAGAGTACAAAATAAAATAAACATTAAAAACAATCATCATAAAACATAAAAATTTTCACAAATGAAGTGAATAACCTGATAGGAAGTACAATACTGGAAAATATCTCCTACATATACAAATTATATAATATTATATATATATATATATATATATATATTATAATATAAAATGATAGTGTCAGACTTTAAGATATAAAGGAGCTATACAAATGGTGCTCATTTTACTGAATACCTTAATATTTCTGGCTAAATATAGATAGAGACTATACAAGATAATCTCTGGAACTCTTAAGAAATGAATCAGATAAAACTAAATATAGAGGTGGAAATGTATGCCGTAAAAAGAGAAACCCATGGAAGATAGGAGTGGAATGTAGGAGTCAGAGAAGACAGAGGATAGCAGAAGAACATGGCCTAAGAAAGAAACAAAAGGACTCACATGGGTTTACAAAGAGTGAGAGAGCAAGCATGGGGCCTGCATTGGTCTGCACCTCATCATTTCTGTGTATGGTATGCTTGCTGGTTTTGTGAGAGTCCTGACAATGTTCTCTTGTCTATCGTTGACTCTTTTGCCTGATCTTGAAACTCTTTTTGTCCTAATGGGTTGTTTGCCCAGCATCCATATGAAAGCTTTTGTATTGTCTTATTGTATCTTGTTATGTCCTGTCTGACTCCTGTAGACCTGCTCTTTTCATTTTATACAAATGACATTGCCACCTAAATAGCTGAAAATATTCTAGTTGCTTCATCCATTATTTCTTCTGCAACTTCCCACTTTCTATGTAACTCAAATGATAACTTACACATTATCAGTTTTTGATACATATGCACCATCTCTTTATTACATGAGTATACACACATATATAAATACATATACAGCTAACTATCTCCATTTATTCGTTTGTTTGTTTGTTTGCCTTGCTTTGCTCATTGGCATTTTATTTTTGGATGTGGTTGATTTCACCTGGGTTCTCCACTCATACTGAATGCTCTTTCCTGCCTACCTGTGTGGGAGAACTCTGCACACATACTTTATTTTTATGAGTAAGCCTGTCTTTCCCTGAGGAGGGAGAAGAAAAGATTTTCCGGATCTGCTCCAATAACTAACAGTAGGAGGGCTGGGCAAAGGCACATTATTTTTGAGTCAGCCTTCTCTCCCCAAGGAGAAAGTAGAAAAGAACTCGGGACTTGGTCCAAAAGCCAGCAGCTGGGAATCTTTTTTCTCAGCACATTTTCTCTCTAAAGTCATTGAAAATATTGTACCAGAGTTCAATGTTGTTACAAGGATCATCCCAAACAAAGATTTCTGTTTATTCCCCAACTTTAGGTGATCCTGTGTGACACACAGATGTCTGATCACATTAAATGTCTGGAGCTCTGGATGTTATTTTTTTCTTACTCTTTGAGATATTATTTAATTTTTTTCTATACATCCAGGCCACATCTCATTGCAAATGTAAAAATTTATTATATAAAAATCTTTTTTCCTTTTAAAAAAAATACTGTGTTGGCTTTTAATACTTTGTGTGCATGCATGCGTGCATGTGTGTGTATATATGCCACATATGCATAGGTACCTGGAGAGACCAAAGGAAGGCTGTGGATATCCTAAAACTTGACTTAAAGTTCCTTGTAAATCATTAATATTGGTGTTTGGAACCAAATTCAAGTCCTTTGGAAGAGAAGAATTAAATTTTAACCTCTCATCTCTCCAGCTCTAAAACAGAAACTATTTTTTGGTTAAGAGTTATATAAGGAACCAAAGGGAAAACCAGTTGTGTTAACTGGATCTGCTATCCATATGGGTATTATTAAAATCAATTAGTTAAGTTAGTTTAAACATTTTTTTCTGTATTATTATTAAACTAACTCTAAAACCAAGGGGTCTTATCTCAGTGAAAAGTTTGTATCCAAATTACAAATATAGTCTGCCAAAGAAAATACTAGAGTTGAATAGGAAGGTATAACTACTGAGTACTATGCAAAGGTTAGTAAAGCCAAAACTCAGTTTGAGCTCAATTCTTGTCCCCAAACTGCAGGTGTTTCCATTTATTTTTTTGTTTGTAATGATGGAGGTTAGTTAGCCAAAAGCTACCAGAAGATAATAAGATGGTTTAAGTCTGATTAGTAAGATATATACTGAATATTATGTTAACTTGGAGTTTGGAGATATTTTTCCTACAAGTAGATCATTTGTGTTTGCTGATAAGAGACCTGTGTTGCTGCCCTTTAACACTCTCATCAAGAATTAAACAGAAAAATTCTACCTTTCTTCATAAACACATTTTAAAATTATGCTTCACTGATCAATGAAAAGAACAACAACATATATCTCAAATGATCAGAAAAAGAGCTTACAATGATAACTTACCTGAATTAAATGCTTTAAGGAAAGAAAATCAGGGCTTAGAGAGAGAAAGAATCCACTGTAAAGTCTGGTCATTTTGACCAAAGCATACCATTCATATGTCAGTAAAATACCAGGCAAATAAAAATGTCAGTATGTCCAATCTGTTCTTATTTATTTCTAATGATCAATATTTTAAAATCATTCTCAACATTTTTAAAAGAGTCCAACATGTTATTAAATAAAAATCTATTATTTATACATGTCTTTGACTCTATAATTCCAGCATTACATTTTTCCTATAAATTGTATAAATTCCAGAGTCAGGTATGATGTGCATACTATAATCCCAAAACTAGGTAGATAAGCTAGGATTATGATATGTTTGAGCCCAGCCCTTGTAGTAACAAGATGTCTCAGGAATTGCCCTACTACCACCACAGATACAAGAAGATATGAGTCACATAAGTTCTCTAGTTGTGCCAAAATCAGTATAGGATGACATTATGGTCTCTTCATCATACCTATGTCCATACCTATGTCCTGAATAGATTTGTTGTTTTTGAAATTTCTTAGTATGAAAGCCAGCAGGCCCCTTATTAAAAGTTGAGTTACTACTTAGTGTAGTAAAGGAGTTATTGTGTTTTTTTTTTTTTTTTTTTTTTTTTTTTTTGTGATTGTCCATAGAGGTTATGTACACATTGATTTTGGGTACATACAGAAGACAGAAGAGGGTGTCAGATTGGCTGGAGCTACAGTTATATATTGTCTAGGCTGTATTGAGTTTTGAGAAACTAATTAAGTTCCTCTGCAAAAACAATGTGTGAACTTTCACTCCAACTCCTTTAATAAGACATTCATGAACTAAAATTGACATCATTTCTGTAAGATTCTATAGCAATAAATTATGTTCATAGTGTTGACTTAATGTTTACTCTATTTATTTGGAAAAATATAACTTTGATTCCATAAAAGCAAATGCTTCTAGTATTTTGCAGATAACACCGAGATGCACAAGCCTAGGACAAAGACTTCAACTAGCGTGGCAGTTCTGCACTTATCTGCCATCTTTACACAAAATAGCAATTGTGATTAAACCAACAGGCAAAAAACTCAAGGAGTTTTCTGCCAGGAAAACTAAAAATCTGTACATTGAACTTCAAAAATTAAAAAATACATGTTATTGCTAAGTATATAAATATATAGACATGATTTTAATAGAAAAACATGTATATGTATAACACACACATACATATGAGTGTGTGCTCATTGATATACATTATAAAAATATATTTATAGACAATAATTTAACAACATTTTCTCTGATATATTAAAAAACACACCTTATGAAATCTTATAATTAGTGCTATTTCAAAATTCAAGAAACTTGAATCAATAACATTTCAGCTTTCCAAAATATACAGTGAAGAACACATACTTGAGAGACTACAAGTCCCAGATCATTCAGAAAAATAGCTATAAAAATGTCCTTTCATCTTTGTCAACATCTATGTGATAGTCACACCAGAAGAAATGAATGTTAGAAAAAAACGAAAAATGAACATTCCAGCTGGGTCGCTGAAGCACAGGTAGCAGTCTTTACTTGCTATGTTTTGTTTCGTGTTTTAATCTACTGTTGGCACAGAGTCAGTCTTTATGTATCAATGGATAACCCAATCTTGACTTGACAAATATTTCATACTTTTTGCTTGATTCATTGGTTCTGCAACAATGAAATGAAACTGGGTAGTTAGTAGATATGTATGTTTGTTTACATTGTCACTAAACTCTTAACTGAGTTGCTCTTCTAACTCAGGTGCCATTCCAAGTGTTAAAGACAAATACTTTATAAACACAAGCAGATTCATGTGCTAGCTACTCAGTAACTTACAATTTTTTATTGACTAACAAGTGAAAAGCTGATTTATAGAGGTAGTTGATAGTCCCTCACTATCATAAAGGTTTTCCTGCCAAGAAAAATAAAAGGCTGGCAAGAGTCTGGGGACTGCATTTAAGAAAGAACATAATTCTAAAGGATAAATAAATATGTATACATATGCATCATTGGATTGCATTTCAAAAATAAGTATAGCTTGGGAAAATGAGAATAATTTTGGAGTATGTACAAGGAAGTTGCAAGCCAGTAAGTGTTAAAAACTAAAATCATGTCCTTTAAAACTCAGACACTGTTGCTGTTGCCAATATGTGCTTGCTGACAGAAACCTGGTGTGGCTGTGTCTTGGAAGATTCTACCAGTAAGTGACCAAAGCATTTGTGGATGCTTAGAGCCAATCATCAGACTGAGCTCAGGGACCCCGGTGGGGGAGGTGGCAAATTACTGAAGGAGCAGAGAGGGATTGCAACCCCATATGAAGAACAATATCTCCTGACTGGACCACCCAGTGTTCCCAGGGACTAGATTACCAACAAAGCAGTGTACAGGGAGGGATTCATGGCTCCAGATACATATATAGCAAAGTATGGTCTTGTCTGACACCAATGGAAGGGGAGGCCCTTTGTTCTATGGAGGTTTGATTCCCCAGTGTAGAGGGATACTGGAGTCGTGGGGTAGGAGAGGGTGGGTGAGTAGGGGAAGCACCCTCATAGAGGCAAAGGGAAGGGGGAGAGGGCAGATGTGGAATGGGGTCTTTGTGGAGGGGTAACCGGGAAGTGGATATCATTTGAGATGCAAACGAATGGAATGATTAATAAAAAAATATTGGAAGGGTACACCAACCTGATCCTTAGAATCCCTGTGAGATTATTCGCAAATGCCAAAGTATATGTACTGATAATTTCTTTCTTCCTCTTGCTGCCCATCATTTGAAACATTCTTTCAAGGAACACTGCCTTATAGATTTACTGTGGATTCATTGTAATGCTAAAACATACAGGCATTAAGACAGATCTACCCACATCCAAATTTAAAAAAGAAAATAATATCACCCTGGTGTCTTAAAAATCATCTGCTTTTCCTTCAAAAGTTTTGAAGCCAACATAGATATGCATCAACTCAGATCCAGGCCAAGTGAATGACCAGAGTTCAGGCCTATTCATAGGAAATCCATTTTAGATTTCATAGTTTCTTTTTTCCTTAGCTACTGAATAAAAACTTACATCAAGCTTTTAGAAATATTCAGTAATCCTACACTACATTATTGTGTTATAAGGTTTTGTTCTCTCTCTCTCTCTCTCTCTCTCTCTCTCTCTTTCTCTTCTGTGTGTGTGTGTGTGTGTGTGTGTGTGTGTGTGAGAGAGAGAGAGAGAGAGAGAGAGAGAGAGAGAGAGAGAGAGAGAGAGAGAGATTTAATATGAAAAAAACTAAGAATTGTTTTAGTTAAGAAGTTCTGGTCTAGGAGCAATTGTTGGTCATTGTGTCTTGCAAAGTTGTCTTGCAAAGTAGTATTGTCCTTATTGCTTGAAATATCATAGTAGTTCTCAAAGAAAGATTATTCCTTTTCAGAGCTCACCTTGCTCCCATGGATAAGTACCAGTATCTAGGTAAGTGGTGTTATGGTGTGATAAGTTTTTATTCTTCTTACAATTTAAAAAGATGTAAGAGAAATTGTTAAGGACAATGACTGATCTCTGTGCTTTAAGCCTTGAAGACAGGTACGGGAGGTTCAACAGACTCTACTTAAGTGGTTAATATGGTAGTCTAAGTACGAACCTGGACAGCCAAACTAGAGTGAAAGAACAGTCATCAGGATTTTATGCTGTGTTAAGACATACTTTCTGAGTCAAATAGGCACCGAGACTTTTGTGAAAAAATAATTAAGAGCCTGTTCTTCAACTTAAGAAAGAAAAAAAAAACAAAAGAAAGAAAGAAAGAAAGAAAGAAAAAGAAAGAAAAGAAAGAAAGAAAGAAAGAAAGAAAGAAAGAGAAAGAAAGAAAGGAGAAAAAGGAAAGAAAGAAAAAGAAAGAAGGAAGAAGGAAGGAAGGAAGAGAGAGAAAAAGAGGGGAGAGGGGAGGAAGGAAGGAAGGAAAGGAGGGAGGAAGAAAGGAAGGAAGGAAAGAAGGAAGGAAGAAAGAAAGAAAGAAGGAAAGGAAAGAAGAGAGAAGAATGGAGTCCACTTTAATGCCAAAATCTAGATTACAGGCTCATTGTGAAAAGAAGCACAACTTCCTTTAAAATGCAAACATATTCTCTTGTAAAGGTTTTCTTTCTGCCTTTACATGGAAATTCCACTTATGGCCATTAATGTCTCTTTGAAGATCTGTTCAGGAGAGGAAGTAGATAAGAATTCAAGTCAGAGACCATCCAGGAGTTTCTGTCTATCTGGAGGTTTTTTGTTTTCATCTGATATTTTTTGAGTAGATCTCTGAAACACTTTACTTTTACAAGTATCTGTCTTTCAGAGAAATATTTTTCCTCTTGAAAGTCTTACAAATATCACACCCAGTTTAGAACAAATAGAAGAGAGTGTGCTCTAATTAGAGGGTGAAATTACTTGGAATGGGTTAGTAGATCACTAAGACTGACTGACACAAATGCTTAGAGAAAAATCACTCTTTCTAACTTAAATGATCTCTACCAAATCAGTATGTCCATAATAAGTGAGGCAAATTTGTACCTTCTCTCCTCCGTGACTAAATTAGCCACGAGTCAATGGTGACACATTAGAATTGTATTTCTTCTCAAGCAAAAGCATAGATGTTAACCTGAGTCTCCATTCTCCTGAGTTGGTAAAATCTGAGTAGAAGTACTATTAAAACCTACATACTCTAGAGAATTTACCTTCAGCCTCCACAAATACTGTGGATACACCATTAAAGATTTTGTATGGCAATATTTGGATTTTGTACTCACCCAGCAGGAATTTAGACATAAGCAAAAATCTGTAATGTTAAAAGACCAACAAGCCAATCAATCAACTAGCCCACTAAAAACAAACAGAAACAAAAACTCTTGCTAAATAAATTTCAATAAACTTTAGTTTAACTTTTTACAAAGGCAGAATAAAGGTTTGAATTTCAGGTCAAGAGGCAGCTTGCTTCCTATTTGATCTGTAGCAACTGAAGCACAGATAATAGAGACACTATTTTAAACACAAAGGTTAAACACTGCTGCATTTTGACAAAGGTTAAATGCCTATTTACCAGAGTTAATTACTTAATAGCCCTCTGAATACCATTCTTTATAAAAAGGTTAATCTCATATTTTTAACTTCATGTTTCCTGTCTTTGAAGGAAATATTCATTAGGACCTGAACAATTATCTAATTGTTAATTTGTTTTGATCTTATTTATAGTTTTTGATTCACTTTATTATCTGTTGTGAGTAGGTGAGGGTTTTCGTTGAGAGTTCAAAAGGAAAATTAATAAAACGACAAATACTATTATTATAGGTGACTGTATCAAAAGAGCCAAGAAGGAGATATAGGCTGGGAATGTAGCAGAGATGGTAGAACAGTTGCCTAGCAGGCAGGAAGTCCTGGGTTCACATAAATCAAACATCATCTTATAAGTTTATAATACAAGGAACCAAGATGTATAGAAAGATGAGATATTCAAGATTAACCTCATCTACATACTTGATGTATGTCCATGAATACAGAGATATATTCCAATTATTATATAGAAATGAAATTACCAGATAATCATAGTTAGAAAATATTTAAACATTAGTATGTAAGAGTAGTACGTATGCTTAATTTGATATGTATGTCAGTGTGCTGTTTTACCCAATGCACATGCAATATTTTGCTATAGTTAATACACTAATTATAACATTTAAATGTGTTTTAGCATCTTTTTTCAATATCACTAAAAGACAAAATAAAACAAAACAAAAACATATTTATATATGGTAGAATAGCAAATGCCTATTTTTCTGATAGGATATCACCCACAACTTAAGAGATTGAATTTAGTTATTTGGACAATTGAAAATGAAAGATTTGTTATATTGTAAATGGGACAGGGAGGCAAGAAAATATCAGCACCTGACTGAGGTTATGCCTTCTTCGGAGGAGGAGGCCTCAGTCAGGCAGAGGAAAGACATCTGATCTCTAAGGTAAAGACAAGAGTGAAAGTAAACCCAACAGAAAATCAGGAAGCAAAGGAAAATATGTTAAACTCACACATAATGTCAGAGAATCTTAGTTATGTCTGGGACTACTTAGAAACATGATGATTCTAGATAGTCAAGTGACTGGATGCCCACAAGAAATCTGGCTATGGTTCTTTATTTTGTCATTTTGTTCCTTTTGCTTAGTACTTAGGAATTCTTCTCACTGATTTTACTTTATTAGCATATCCGCAGTCAAGTTTATCCCACTACTTCAACTCAATGCTTGGGAAAAGTATTGTCTTCACTTTCCTTGAATGAAATAATAGTGGTCCAAGATCTAAGATCATTTGGTAGTCATGATGTAAGACAAAGCAGATTATGTTCAAAGGAAAGTGTTTGATGGAAGTGGTTTGCAAAATGAGTCTTCTGTTGTGACCGTAAAACACTATAATAACTTTACTTTACTTTTACTTGAAGAAAACTCAAGCTTAACAATGCTAATCGGAGTGCCCCTGAATTAACTGTGCAGAGGACAAAAAGCATGTAGTGAGCAGGTTCATCCGTTTCCTCACTGTGACTGATGAGAATATGATCTGGGAAAATACAACTATTAAAGGCTTAATTCAAAAGATGTATAAAGGCTTGAGTGGATTATTCCCACCACAGTAGAGAAAGGATGCATGAACATCAAGTTCAAATTAAGAAACATGATTTAAAATTACCCTTTTTGATGTGAACCCAGTCAGGTTGTGTACTTTCACTTGTTCTGCTTAATATGCCAAAGAAAACTTTAACAGTCCAGTATAGAACAGTTTTTAAGTTCACAGGAAAACTAAGTAGATACATAATTTTATTTATATTCCACACAGACACAGCCTCTCCTGTTGTCACTCTCCTTCAGTGTGATATCATTGTCATAACTGATAAGTTAACACTGATATAACAGTATTATCCAGGGACCAAAGGTTACACTAGGGTCTTGAATATTTTATGAGCTTGAACAAATTTGACAACACTTTGTATTTAACATTACATGATGGGATGAATCATTTTATGAGTCAAAACCCAGGCACTGCTTCTTCAACTCTGTCAATCCTAAGCCTTGATGATAATTAACACTTACTGTCTCCATTGTTATAGTTTCTGAAATGAAATAACTGTGATTCATGAAGTTTCCTCCACATCTTTTCATGATTTTGTACCTCCCTATGCTCAGTACTAACCATTTTTCTGTTTTCTAGGTACAAAATAGTTTTGAAATTTGCTTGCAACCTGGTTGCTTTCAAATTTTGGCAATTATTAATTAAAAATCCTTCATCATCACACAGGTTTGTGCTGTGTGTATTTTCAAATCATGCTACCAACTTGTCCTGGAGCAGTGACTGCACTACCAGCCCTCCCGGTTCACTTTTGCTCCATCGGGCTTAGCCCAGGATTGATCGCAACCATTCATCAACCCAGCTTCTCTCTCTATTCAGATCTTCATTCTTAAAACTTAATAACAAGGAGTGTGAATGGTGATTGGGATATTCTAGAATTTTTTTTGATTACAACTGGATTATTCTCAAGTACTCTTTCTGTTTGAATCCATTAACCATCTTCTCTATAGCGCTTATTGTCAGGATTCTGAGATTCAGATGTTCTGATAGTTCTGTAGTCTCTTCTCATTTTTTGTAGTTTGAATTTTTCTGAGGACATGCAGTGTACACGTATGTGATCACGTGCATGACACCTATTTCTTGAGACAGAACTGGCTCTATAATCCAAGAATTCCTCATACTTAAGATCTTCCTGCTTCCACATCTGGTTTCTGGGACTGTAGGATTATACCACCATGCTAACTATTTTCTGTCTTTATTAATATTAATTAGGGCCATTCTGTTCATTTTGTGAACCAAATTATTTGTTTTGTCATTGAGTTTAAAAAGCACTTATACAGTTTAGGTAGGAAAGCATTGCAAGTTATCCTTCGCAATTTGAGTAAGACACTAACTTCAATGAGAATTTCTTAACAGTTTCTAATGAGAAAAAGAAACTTTATTTTAATAAAGTCCAGGTTATTAAAATTGCTTCCATGTATTTTAGTATTATATCTAAATGTTACTATCAACTCATAAGTCATCTTGACTTTTTCAGTCAGCGGTTCCCAACCTTCCTAATGCTGCCATCCTTTAGTACAGCTCCTCATATTGTGTAATCCTTCCCCAATCACAAAATTATTTATCTTGTCACTTCATAAGAACAATTTGGTACTTTATGAACTGTAACATATATACGTATATCTGTGTTTCCTGATGGTCTTTGAGTGTCACAACCCCAGGCTGAAAACTGCTACTCTAGGTTATTATAATTTCACATATTTGGATCTTCAACCAATTGATTGAAAATTGTGAACGATTTTATATTTGTAGAATGACTTTTGCATAAAAGCTTTACAAGTATTCTTACATGTATTAAAACTGAATGCTTTGTAGACACCATTGCAAAGCTTTTGATATTTGGGTTGAAACTCAGTCAATTATTTACACAGATTTGCACATTTCACATCTGTATTTACACAGATTTACATTCCTCTCCCTCTTATATCTCACCTCAGTGCATGTTAGGACAAGCTGTCTTCCTAATCAATAGGAGTTATGTTATCCAAAGTCTCACTTCTCAGTATGTAGCTTTGTATCAATAAATGAGTTACAATCATGCAATCACAAACTGTTTTTTTCTTATTCAATTAACACATAGACAGTAAGACTGCCTATAGTCTATAAATAAGGTAAATATCACCAAAACATGTTGGTGTTTACATGGAGTTGTTCTAAACATATAATTATTAATGAAATACATTTTAAATCATTGGAAATGTTATCAGGTAGAAAATATGTGTTCAAGATATGTATTTTAATAATGTACAAGCTTTGAGGGAATCGCTTACATGAATTTGACGTAAAATTATTTGATGGTGGAATTTAATCTTTATAGCTTTTTAATAGCCAAACATGAATATAGTGTTCTTAGGCCATAGGCAAATGAAAATCAGTTTATTCACCTCTAACTTTATTAATGTGCAAATATTATTGTAAACAATTATATACCAATCATAATTTGCAAATCAATAATATGTTTCTTTTCATTTTAAAGCCTGGGTCACATGCTTTCATGGATAATATTAGATATAATTCATCAGTGGAAAATGCAATAATAATGGCATGAAGGTTTTCGCCATGTTATTTCTTTAAGAAAATTAATAATCTTTGAGGATGTAACTCAGTGTTATAGTGTCTACTAGCATGTGAGTTTCTGAATTCAGTGATTAGTATTGCAATAAACAAAAGTGAAAAGAAGGAAAGATAAAGAAATCAAGTAAACACAAATCAATTGTTTGAAAAAAATTAAAACTGAAAACTGAGCCATAAATGTCATTGAATAAACGGGGAAGATTTCATATGCAGAATAAATCTATACGGAGCTCAGAATCTTTAATATGAACAAATAAAAGTTCTTTTGAGCAATTTTCAAATTCACATGACATTTATTGCCCTAAGAGTTTTGCCTTACTTAGCTATAAAACATTTGGTTAAAGAATTAATAATGATTTTTATCTGAATTATTTAAAATCAAAATGTCTCTGTGTAACAATGATTTACAGAAGCTTCCTCTCCTCTTCGAGCCAAATGTAATGTTTTAACTCGCTCAATATTTAGTGCAACACCAAATTCCCTCATGCATTATAATTTATTACACAAAATTGCTTAGAATTATTTGGATGAAAAACATCAAAGTCATTGACATTCAGTTCGAGAAACAAAGTCATTTGAGGAGTAATCATGAAATTTGTAGCTCACAAACCAAAATAAACTTCCCATTTTCTTACTAATTATTTTCTGTTGATATAGGAAACATTCCCTGAGTAGGTGACATTTACATTAAGACTTGAAAGATGATAATGAGATAAAGAGGAAATGCACATCAGAAGTAGAAATGCACTTGGTTCAAAAAAAAAAAAGAAGAAGAAGAAAGAAAAAAACATAGAAGTTGTCATTTCAAATGAAACTCCTGAGTGAGACAGAAAATATCCCTTGGCTTTACAAACTGGACAGAAAATTCAGCATATTGGTAACTAGATATTAGCATTTGTTATTATATTTAATTTTGTTTTTAAAAAAAAAAAAACATGTTAAAATCCAGTGCTTCATTACTGAGTATCAATGTTTCATGATATTGGAGATTAAGAAACAGAAAATGCAGCCAACCATCGGACTGAGCACAGGGACCCCAATGGAGGAGTTAAGGGAAGGACTGAAGGAACTGAAGGGGTTTGAAACTCTATTGGAAAAACAACAATATCAAGTAACCAGACCCCACCAGAGCTCCCAGGGACTAACCCACCAACCAAAGACATGGAGCAACCCTGGCTCCAGCTGCATATGTAGAAGAGGATGGCCTTAAGTGCCATCAGTGGAAGGGGAGGCCCTTGATCCTTTGATGGCCAATGCCCCAGTGTAGGGGAATGCCAGGGTGATGAAGTGGGATTGGGTGTGTAAGTGGATGAACACTCTCATAGAAGCAGAGAGGAGGGGTGATGGGATGTGGATTTGTGGAGGGGAAACTGGGAAGGGGGATAACATTTGAAATGTAAATAAATAAAATAACCAATAAAAAAGAAACAAAATACACAGTGATTTTAAAATTTGCAGGTTTCTCCCACTGTACAGAGACATAATACAAAATGCAGATTAAATTCAATTCCCTGTAATGTCACATTCATGCAATAGCTGGAATAGTTTTAAATATATATCAATTTGAATTTTATATATGTTCCTGATGATGATATGAGGTGTGGTACTGTTTGGGAACATTATGGAAACTTTGTATACTGTAGCTTTGTTGGAAAACATGTGTCACTGGAGCAGACCTTGAGATTTTACAGCCTGACTACATGTTTTGCTCTTTCTCTGTTTTGTTGAGCTCTTGTGCCATATGATGGGGCAGCCTTTGCTACTGCCTCAATGTTCTTCCTTGCCTGTATATCTCTGCTACT
Organism: Mastomys natalensis; assembly: GCA_021653895.1. Lineage (NCBI taxonomy): Eukaryota > Metazoa > Chordata > Mammalia > Rodentia > Muridae > Mastomys > Mastomys natalensis. The sequence goes on along the minus strand of JAJTUV010001608.1, from coordinate 699,223 downwards.
TTAGTGGAATCTATCCTTCTAGAACTCTAAGACAAAATAAACCATTTCTCTCTTAAGGTGTTTTGTAACACCTTTTTATCACAACAATAGAAATAAAATTGATAGGGAAATAAAACTTCAACATTTGTGAACAGAGAAGAATCAACTAAGCAGCAAATAAAATACTGCAAACACCAGTGGAGCTACTCTTGTGTAAAGGCAGTACAAATATTTTATAATATAAACTTTATGTCAAGATACTTTTTAATTTGCTATTTCTCACTACATGTTTTTTTAGATATAGTCTCACCTTGAAACTCAGGCTAGACTTGAATTTTAAGCAAACCTCCAAGTTCTGGGACTGTAGGCATAAATATCTGATCATGCCTGGATAAAATACTATTCTAAGATCATTTTATATGTAGCACATCAGCAAAAATTAATGTAATAATAAGCACTATTCTACTAAATACAATGTCTGATTGTTGAGCCTTATTCTTACATTTTAGTTGACCGTAATATTTACTGCATGAATGTAGATGATTTAAATATCAGGTCTAAGTTGTTCTTACTATCATGGTTTTTCAGTTACCTTTTCTGTTTCTTTTTTGTCATAGTTGGGAGAAAACAGATTTAAATACCTTTATTTTTATTTTCTGCAACTATTGACTCTAATTTTAGCAGGTTCAAAATAGTGGAATTAATTTTTGCTTATTTAAAGAGTGAATATGCATATCTATTATTGGGACATGTATATGTATGAGTACATATCAATACATTCTTTAACCTTGATTTATTAAAGCTGTCATTGTAGTGCAGAAGTGTAGATCAGAAGTATGACTGTAATTTATTTTTCCCATATATTGGCAAGTGAATAGATTCACCTCTTAAGGTTGGACAAAGTGATCTGGAAAATTTCTATCAAACATTTGCCTAAGCATCAAAGCACTGAAATTAAAACAATATTAAAATAAATTGTATCTAGGCTCTTATAAATATTAGGGGAAACTGGTGGTGACATGAGTTTTGGAAGACAATTCAAATTACCTTTCTCTGATTAATTGATTCTATGGAACATTAAGTATGCTGTTTAATTTGAGTGTGTCTGACATTGACATGTGAATTGAGTAAAGGCATTCGGTATGATGTTAGCATTTTCTCCCAGTAGTGAAGTTGTACAAACCTTTCCTAACCTCATATCCTCTTCCAGACCCTAACTTCTAAACCTTTATGAATGTTTATACGGAGGGACTCTTACTTTACTAGTTAACCTTGATTCTAGAATGCATTGACTTTAACTAAGTATGTTAATTTTACATTTATAAATCTTTCATGAAAGTATGAAGCAAAAGAATTATATTCCATTGTAATCAGCTTAGTGCAAATATGAAAAAAAAATAGCCACATACTCACAAGATGTAGTATTTGGTGTACAAATGAATGTGACATACTTAAGGAGGATAAACCTTCCATGGAGGAAGTGGAAGTCATCCTATACCGAAGCACAAGTTTTAATTTGTTCCACTGAAGAACTAAGTGAAGTATAAGGCAAACAAACAAAATCATAAATTCCTCAAATGCAGCATAATATATAATTCAACTTTTAACTTTACTGCCACTTTGTTTTGAGAAAATGGAATATAAAATGTATCTATTTAATGAGACATATTTACTCTATGGGAAAAAGGACATTTTAAATATTCTTTGAAGTTGAATCAAAACTCAATAATAGAAGCAAAATGCACTTCTCTACAAGCCAAAAGACCATTTTAAGTAGAGTGCAAGTGGCTATGTGTGTAAGGATTACAAAAATGAATAAATCATAAGAACTGTCAGGGTGAAAATGTGCATCACTGATAATATTTTCAATTTACATGTCTACAAATTATCTGTAAAATATGTATCAGCAAGCAATATAGTGGCTGTACACGTTTTTACTTCCAATAGCAAGGGATGAGTGTTCTTCTTACCTAGCATCCTCGTCAGCATGAGAAGTCATTTGCTTGGTCATTCTTACAGGTGTAAGCTAAAATTTCAGAGAAGTTTTGATTTGGATTTCCCTGATGACCTGGCATGCTGAACATTCCTTTAAGCATTTCTATGGCATTTGAGTATCATTGTGTATTAATTTTTCAGAACTCACTCTTTAGTTCTGTACGAAACTTTTAATGGAATTACCCTTTCTCGACATCCTTGCCAATATCTGCTGTCACCTACATTTTCTATCTTAGCCATTCTGACTGGTGTGAGGTGGAATCTCAGGGTCGTTTGATTTGCAATTTCCTGATGACTAAAGATGTTGAACATTTCTTTTAAGTATTTCCCAGCCATTCGAGATTCTTCTGTTAAGAATTCTCTATCTAGCTCTGAACTCCATTTTTAATAGGGTTATTTGGTTTTCTGGAGTCTGCCTTCTTGAGTTCTTTATATATTTTGGAAATTAGTCCTCTAACAGATGTAGGATTGGTAAATATCTTTTTCCAGTATGTGGGTTGCCGCTTTGTCCTATTGATGGTGTCCCTTACTTTACAGAAGCTTTTCAATTTTATTATGTCCCATTTGTTGATTGTTGCTCTTAAAGCATAAGCCATTGGTGTTCTGTTCAAGAAGTTTTTCCCTGTATCCAAGTATTTGAGGCTCTTCCCCACCTTCCCTTCTATTGGATTCAGTGTATCTAATAGTGGTTTTATGTGGAAGCCTTTGATGCTTCATACAAGGAGACAGATATGGATCAATTTGTGTTCTTCTACGTGCAAACCACCAGTTGAACCAACATCATTTGTTGCCTTTTAAACTTTGAACCTGTTTTTTTCCTATATAAAAACATGCCCTGGGAACAGACTGATATCACAAAATAGGCTCTTGTGTCCTTTGTGTAGCTTTGATGGATCAGTTTGAATAAAGCGTCCAGTAAATTTTCATCACATCCGAGCGTGATGTCTGAGTGGTCAGTGCATGGTTAATCCAAGAGCCCAACAGGGTGAGTTAGGTTGCAGCCTGTAATTTTTTGCAATAAATTATATACATACATACATATATATATGTATGTATATATATTCATTCCATAACTTCTATGACTCTAAAGAATCATGACTAATACAGGCTCTTTCTTATTTTCTGCTTTCAACTGCCTCTGCTTACCTTCACTGTACTGCAGGGAATGGCACTAACTCCCAACTGACTGACCTGCACCAAACTGACTGAACTGTCTGAACCGAACAGACTGAACACAACTGACTGACTCCCTCTCCTGCACTATCCTTAAATAGCTTTTCTTTCCTGTGCTTTTCCAGTGAGAGTTTATTGTATCCTGCTTCTCTCTCCTTCTGTCATTTTTTTTCTCTGATTCATACTTTGCCTCTTAATTAGACATCATTTTCAAACATGGCTGCTTCCCTCCAAAAATTAAGTTTATCTTCATTGTTTGATATTAAACATGTGTACTAAGTGAGTTGTGTCTGTATTCCCAACAGAGTAACCATGTTGCTGGATTAAAATTCCTCTACACTTAGATAAAGGGATTGGATTCAAGGATCAGAGTTTCGTAACACCAGTGCCTTTCAGGGTAAGGAGATGCCACCTGTCAACAAGAGAATGGAGTTTCAGGAAATGTTGAGTTGTAGTCACCTGCATTTGGGACATTGTAGAATCTGTGACTGTGAGATACAAATTCATAGTTTGTGTGCCACTTAATTTATGATAAGTTTGATAAAGCCTAAAACTTAAAAAGGTTATAAAATGGTAATTTTCAATGTTTGCTGCAAATATACTTCCAGGTGTTTATTTATTTTATTTTGCTACATGAATACTAGTGCTTCTTATTTAGAGCTGTGTTAAATATCTCTATAATCTTAAACGGATCTGTATTCCTTCAGAAAGTGTGTACCTTTAAAATATGTTTTTCTAATGTTATTCTGAATAATCATGTGTTAATTGCCACATTCTTATAATTCTTATAACTTTGCAGTATTTATTTACTTATAGAAATAAACAATAAATACTATCAGATCATCAAATTCCACTAGGAATTGCACTGCTTAGAAAATATGTGTGCAAACATATATAGTTTTTCCTGTACATTTTCAAAAGGGAAAATTTGCAATTATCACTAAACTCACTAAAATGTCCAAGAAAAATTGATTTATTTATATATATATATATATATATATATATATATATATATTATATAAAACATGTACACTCTAAATCAAGAGGAGAGAAAAAAACCAGACATGTCCAGGAAAATTTCTAACAAGCTAAAGCCACTCACATGTCAATCATCGGCAGCCTTGTCATTTACCACCGTCTTATGTTCCTCTTCATACAGACCCTAAGCTAATAGATCCCAAGGCCCCAGGGGCTACCTGAGATACAGATCTTATAATGGAAGAACATTAACTAATTGCTTCACACATTTTGACAACACCATCAATTTTATGCATCTGTTCCCTGAAATGGAAATATCCTACTTTCCAGAAATCATAGACAACATGGCTGCAATGGTGTACAGACTGTCAATTATTAATATAGCATCTGACTTCCATCCTCTTCTATAGGCATACATGGATACAGAGGCATTATTTCTCCTCAGACCCCCTCCCTGTTTCCTCGTATTAATATTTCTGCTCATAAAGACTTAACTCAAAATACAATCCCTTTCAGTATCCCCTTCAGATCCAAACCTGAAATCTTTTCGTTTATATGAGTTAACTGGGCACAAAGATTAAGAAATTCTTTAACACAGAGGAATACATATTTGAAAAGCAAAAATAAAAAAATAAAGGTTAGCTTTCAGAGAACAGATAGAATTCTAATGAGGAGATAGATGTTTTCTTACTTATGGACTTAGAATGTATACAATAAACAAGGTAGCTTATAAACAGCGGGCATGGATTTTTCACAGCAGTAGACGTTAAGAAGCCCAAGATGTAGACAACAGTAACTCTTCTGTATGTGAGAGTTTGATATTCAAATCATAAGCAGTGTTTGTTCATATGCTACCATGTAGCAGAAAAGACAAATAAAATCCCTTTAACATTTGTTTTTTTTTAAAAGGAGTACTAATTCCAATAATTATGAGCCTGGCCCCTTAGAACTTAATTCTTATCTTTTCTTCTAAAGTCAACATATGGCTGCATATGAATTTTAGGAAACTGAACATTGCAGGAGGTAACAGAATATTTTTTCTTATATAGCAAAACATTTTTGTTATTGAAACATTAAAATTTATTGTTTCTATACTTTTAACATAGGCATACATTTTTATATGGATATAAATGTCTTAGGAAGTTAACAATTTATTCTGAGTTTGTGACTATCACTTGGGTTTAATGATATTAGAAAAAATGAATTACTGATTTATGCTCTTCCAGTTTATGCAAATTGGTCTATAATTTCTAATTGCTTATCAAAATTTCAATGTCAGTATTTGTTCTGTTCATGATATATGATGATGAGCCTTACTTCATTTTAGAAGCTATAACTTAAATTATAATGGGACAGCAAACACAAAATGATGTCAGAGGAAAATAGTATAATTTTTACCAGTGTAAAAAATGAATACATTCTTTGAGGTGTGCTTGAATAATAATTATAGTAACACTACCTTTTAGGTACTTGTCTAGTATGTTTTGATATATTTAGCATAACTTAACTTGTTTTATTAAAAAAATACTAAGGTTTTCTTGTCAATTCACAGTCATAGATAATTCTTAAAGATTGTAGCAGTAATATTTGCAGTGCTGAATCACTCTTATTTCAAAACATATGTGTCTAAAACCAACTGTAGCTTTTGAAGTCATCTTTCAGTATACACTGGGTATCATATGAGTTTTCAAGTACATTAAATAAAAAGGTATATTTTAACATAACTTGTCAAAATTATTTGTATTTTCAATGATCAGTTTCTGACTTTTGAAATGAATTAATTCTATGTAACTAATTGTTCAATGTCTTAGTGAACTCCAATGAAAGCATATCTGCATGTGTTCAATAGAAAAGATTTTGTCCTTTAAATATTTATCTATTTTCTTCAACAACATGTGTGTGTGTGTGTGTGTGTGTGTGTGTGTGTGTGTGTGTGTGTGTGTGTGAAGTAGCTGTTTCAAAGATGTATGTAGTGTCTTGATATAATTTTTACCAATAAATCTTTGGCAATAACTGAAACAAAAACTTCGCACCTTTTACTCAGTTTAATGTGCCAGAAAAGATGTCACTCTGAGTGCCTGCATTCATTTGGTGTAGAATATAGAAGCATTTAGTATTCGTAATTTTATGTGACTACATGAACAAGATATTTACCTCAGATCCCACAATGATGTTGAAGTAGTGAACAGTCATTTTGAAGAACATGCTATGCCTTTAGGCATATTTTCATTCTATATCTCCAACAGAAATCAAAGAAATAAGATGTTTCTCAAGAAGAGATACATACATTTTTCCCTTTGAGATATTTTGTAATTTTTGACTACTTCATAACCTTAAAGTCTGTGCATAGTTATAAGCATCCATTCCTGCAAGTATGAAAGCTGATCAAATGATGAGTACATATGTGAAATTACTGGATTTTCATACCTTACATGAAACATGAAAGCATTTGTGGCAGTGATTGTTGTGTAGCGTAGAATCCCTTAGGGGTGAATAATTTTAAATCAGCGACAGTGGATATTATGCTTTTGAATTACCGCCTCTCATAGGAGATTCCAGTAACATTGGTAAACAGCATGCCATCTGTATAATTGCTCTATGTGGTTTTCATTCCTTTAGCTTAAAAAGCAGATTTATTTTAAAACTTTTTTTTCTTTTTAAAAAACATATTAGAATCAGATTACTCTGAACATAATTTGGAAAATTTATTTGAAACTTAAATATCATGGTTTTATTAAGTAGAACTATTACAGTTACAAGGCTATTTCAGGGTAGAATTCTGCAACAAGTGATCAGGCGGCAACATCTGTTTCAAGATTCCACTATTCAGTTGAGTCTGAATGTGTACTGCATTTGGAGCAGAGACTTCCTCAATAGTGTGGTATGTTCCTGTTCAACACAGGAATACCTGCTCTTTAAAGATCCAAAGCTCAGAGCCTCCCAGGGATTGCTTAAGTCTGAAAAAGAACTCTGTGACTCAAAGTTATTCCTCTAAAGAGAGACACTCTATAATCTCTTTTTAATCTGTATGTGTAGACTAAGGTGTTTCAAAGAACCATGCTATTTTCTCAGCAATTCTGTTCTATGAAATGCTATTCCAGGGTATGTACTAGTTGTTTGATATCTGAGGACTCATTATAGATTAATCTTCATCTCCATTATTTATGTTTAACCCAGACAAAAAGGTTCTTCCTTCTCTTTTCTCCTTGATTTATTGACATGCGTTTACACTACTTTCTGAAAAAATATTTGAATATTTTGAAATATATTCTTTTGAACATTATAAGGAAATTAATTTCTAAAGTATTAAAGTCTAAAGACACATAACATTTTTATTTACAGGACAATAATTAGATTACCCTGTGAATATTGAGGATAATATTTTTTGGAAATACCCATGAAATAGGGAAGGAAAATATGAAACTCCACTCACGTTGATATTGGTTAGTTTAGGTTACTATAACAACATACTCTACTGTGGGTGTTTATGTCAGAAAATACTTATTTTTCAAAGATATAGAGTCAGAAAATTTGAGATTAGGGTACCATCAAGGTCAAGTACTGATGCAATGTCCCTTCCTGGGATCAGCATTTTCTTGGTGTAGTATGACAAATTCAAGAAAGGAAGCCTATTGTCTATGCTTATCATGCAATGAGTCTGGTCACAGGCATAATACCTCATTACCTTACTGAGAATGACTACCTAAAAAAATTTTTGTTGATAATAGGCCTGGTAAACTTATTTAGAGATTTTAGTAATACTTATGTTCACATTTAATCTAAGTATAAGGCTCATGAAAGTAATACAGTGTTTCTAGGAAAATATATTTGCATGTTTCAAATAATCTATCTCACTATTTCCACTAAATATTTTGGATCAAAACCGGAAAATTTTCATAGCAAATACATTAAAGTACTTTTATATGTTTTTCCGGAAAAGAAAACTATGAATGGCGAAGCTTATGTCACAATAATATTGATATACTGCTAACATTTTAGAACATAATACATGCATTTCATATTATAAGATCAGTTTTATGCTAAAAGATAGAGTGAAAACATACAGAATATAAATACATTAAACAAAAACTAAAATACAGGCATCAAAGAAACATCCTTAAGGTAGACATTGTATATGCATATATATATATATATATATATATATTATATATATAATATATATATATATATATTTGCATAATGAAAAATATCCCCTTGCACCAAAATGTCAGTAAAGAAGGATGTAATAATGACCTCAGTTAATAAAATTACAAGAACCAAGTCTTTAAATATTAAAAGTAACATATTCAACAATGTAGCAAGAAAAATATAGATTCAAGAATTGTACATGTGTAAATATCATTTCATAAGAGACATTGAGCATACAGTTGTCAACTGGATGTATAAGTTAGTCTATATCTCTATCTATCTATCTATCTATCTATCTATCTATCTATCTATCTGTCTGTCTGTCTATCTATCATCTATCTATCTAACTATCTTTCTATCTATGTTTATATAAAATATGCATATTCAGACATGGTGGTTATTAAGTTTTCTATCCAGAGGAACATTTAGAATTAGGAAATATTTAATAACAGATTAAGGGTGTAAAATGATAGAAAATTTAGTCAAAAAATTAAAAACAGATATATGCCTTTGAATCCACATACATTAGCCAATTGCATGACAAAAACAAACAAGGATAAACCTTGAAAATTATTCTCCTTTGTGAAAGTACAAGATTAAGCACTCAGATTAATTTATTAACCAAACTTCTGCTGAACACTGTTTCCTACTTTTAATATAAGTAAAGCTGATGATTTCTATTAACTAGAGCTTGTCTGTTTCCTGTACTAAATATGACAGCAATAATTCACTGTGATTGAGTTGATTGATAAGTCAAGTAAGGTGAGAGATACCAGATGCTTTGCATTTGTGTGTTAGTATGATAATTACTGATATCTATGACATATATGTACATCTTTGGAGTGATGTTTTATAGAAAGGGACGATACAAGTAATGAATGAAGTTTTTAGACATCTGAGAAAAGAGAGAACAGTTAAGTACAAAAGGCCTCATAGTAAACTCTGCAAAGTGCATCAAATGAAAAAAGAGAAATAGTGTAAATCCACACTGGACCATGCACTTTGTTTCATTACCTATAAATATTCCCTCCTTTTTAAGCTGTAAAAAATAAGGCTGTATAACTTTACAAAGGCTATGCATTTAAATTGATTTCTACAAGTGGGCATCATCTCAAACAACCTATCCATTCAACATAGATTGTTTCAAATGACATTTAATAACTGTGTTTTTACCTATTTTTATTTAGCAAAATTATTTTTAAAAATCTTGTTATGATGTTTTCTTCTCCCTTCTATGTTATTGGTGTATATTCTTTCTACATAATATTGTGTTTCTTAAGGACATTTAATAAAAGCATTTCCTGTAATTAGAGTATATATGACCATACTAAACCTTGCCATCCCTCTTTTTTTCCCCTGTCCTAATAGTGCCCTATGTTTCTCTAAAATTTTTCACTTCTACTCTACTCATAAATGTGTACAACTTTTCATGTATCTACATAGCTATTCAGTATTTTTATTTGAAATTGACAGGCTGCTGTAAGTTTAACATTCAGTTAAATGCATTTTCTTGCAAGTAATACAATTTCATATCTTTTAAGAAAATTTTAATTTTCTTCATCAACTCCTCTACTAATAGACACCTAATTTCAATCCATAGCATCATCTTTTAATAATAAAATTTTGGACTCATTAAATTATGAATATTTTAAATAAATAGTGGAAAAGATATTATGGAGCAACTTAAACAAATTTTAATAGGTTTAATTTCTTCTAAGAATATAGATTTTGGAGGAACTAAAAAAATTTTTTTTAAATTTTTTTTTGGTTTTTCGAGACAGAGTTTCTCTGTATAGCCCTGGCTGTCCTGGAACTCACTCTGTAGACCAGGCTGGCCTCGAACTCAGAAATCCACCTGCCTCTGCCTCCCAAGTGCTGGGATTAAAGGTGTGCACCACCACTACCTGGCTTGGAACTAAATTATTGATGATTGACAAACTACGAGTTTTTAAATCTGAAATTTTTTAAAAAAATAATTTTTGCAAATAATCATAACAGTCAATTACAACTAAAAAGAATCCAGTTCAATTTCAAATTATATATCTATAAAACAATAGACACCAAAGTACATTATTAATATAAAAAAACCAAAAATGATTAATCATTATTAGTTTGAATATAGATAATGTTTGCTCACTTGGACTCTTCCATTTCTTCAAACTGTCTGTGGAAACGTTACCAAATAACTTATGTGAAAATAATTTAAAATCCCAATAAATAATAAAATTTATTTAATCAGAGTCCAGAAAAAATCTTTTATCAATAAATAAATTAAAGACAAACAAAACTAGTCAATACAAGAAAGAACTTTTAAGTTTTTGCAGCATATAATAACAAGACTAACATTTTCATTATAATAACCAAGATACAGTCCACAGAACTCAGAAAGATCAACAAGCTGAAGGGCCCGAGTGAGGACACCTTAGTCCCACTTGGGAGGGAGAAGAAAGAAATCACAAAGTGGGGAAGGAGGGAGGGAGCCGGGAGGAAAAGTGGACAGGAGTTGGTGGGGAGAGGGGAACCTGATCTGATATTGGGTGAGGTCAAAGGAATGAAACCCTGAGCGCCTTCAGAAAGAACAGGAAACAGGTAACCTCGGGTGGTAGGAGGGTAGGAAGACCCTCCATGATGCACCAGAGACCTGGGAGGTGAGAGAATATCAGGACTCAAAAGGGAGGGATCTTAGATAAATTGCCAGGCAGTAGGGAGAGGGAACTTGTAGAGCACACCACCAGCAGGAAGACAGGGCACCAAAGGAGAGAGGGAGTTGCCATCCCAAAGGCAAAACTCTGACTCATAATTGTTCCTGTCTGAAAGAACTACAGGGATAGAAATGGAGAGGATCCTGAGGAAAAGAAGATCCAATGACAGGCACAAAGTGGGATCCAGCTCAACGGGAGGTCCCCAGGACTGACACTATTACTGAGATTATGGAAAATTCACAAAAAGGGACCTATCATGACTGCCCTCCAAAAGGCCCAACAAGCAGCTGGAAGAGTCAAATGAAAATATTTGCACCCAACCAATGGACAGAAGCTGCTGATCCATGTGGTTGAATTAGGGAAAGGCTGCAAGAAGCTGAGAAGGGCAGCCCTGTAGGAGGACCAGCAGTCTCAATTAATCTGGATCCCTGAGACCTCTCAAATACTGGACCAACAAAAAGGCAGCATACTCCAGCTGATATGAAGCCCCCAACACATATACAGCAGAGGACTGCTGGGTTTGTGTTCAATCAGAGAAGATGCACCTAACCCTCAAGTGAGTGGGAGCTGCAGGGAGTTTAGAGGTCAGGTGGTATTAGAGATAGGGGGGAAGTGATGCCAGCCTCTTGGAGACAGAGTATGAAGAGGAGGTATGAGATATGGAAGAGTTGGAAGATGGTGAGGGGAGGGTATAAAATCTGAAGTGTAAAAAAAAAGTCTTTAATTGGGTTTTAAAAATGAACTTACAGTGAGACAAAGGCACTCTTAAGAATGCATTCTGATAAACAGAATAAAGAAGTCCTTGGTGACAGATTTAGAAGTCTTGGTGTGAAATTTATGTGTAGAGAGCTAGAAGGCTAATACTTTGTTGCAAGAGGGAAACAAGGGAATTCTCCTAAAGCTCAATTTCAGTATTATTTGGAAAAATTTTGCTTAGCCTAATTTGATTGGATACCAAGTAGACAGATGATAGAGATGTGAGAGACTCAAATCTTTCCCCATGGATCCAGTCCTTGGCAGAGTCACGTTCTCACATACATAAATCATATGGTAATATGAGAAGTATGTTTATAACAAAGATGACGTTTTTAAAGAAGCTCCTGCTCTCATTGTGCTTAAAAAGCTAGACTGAAGTGTAGAATTTAAAAATAATAAGACTCTTAAGTTTGAAAATATTTGATTGATAATTACCTGATACTGACTGATTCTGAGATAGTGATGAAGTCTGTTTTTAAATAAGTTTGATAATTTTTCTATTCTAATTGTTTGGCTTAACTTTACCATAGTTATTATAATTGTCTATAACATCTTATCTTAATGTAATGTTTATAAATATACTGCCTTGAATTCTTTTCTCTGCAGAATCTTATGTATTGAAATATTTGCAGATAATGTATTACCATTGGTTGGTACAGCAGTGTAGAAACTTTACTCCCTTTGGGCCCCATTAGACTCTTAAATTTAAAAATTATATCATCTTAATGACTCTTAAACATATGCTTTAAACGTCATTGAAAAATGCTCTAAGTTTTTCTTTTTTGTTTCAACCTAAAAATAGATTTAGGAAATTCTTGAGATGTAAAACTACCCATCATTTACCCTAATTTTAATATATTTTGATTCGTTCTTTACAAAGAATCCAAATCTCTCATGATTTTGAAATGCCTGACAAAGGTTGATGCCCAGGAAGAACTATGTAAGAGGCTGTTCTATCCTAGGCTGCGGTTACATAACAGGGGTTACGTACACCCTTGAAGAGGATATTGGAAACTCAGTATTTCCTCCATCTTTTTTTTTTACATCCTGTTTTTCATGAGGTAAGCAACTGCCTCTACATAATATTCCTATCATGATGACTGCCTCCTCCCAAGTCCAGAAGCAATGGGTCAACAACCATAATAGAAATATTTAAGTCTGTGATATAGAATAAGTGTGTCCTCTTTTGAGATTAATTGTATCATGCTTGTTGTGAAAATGAGAAATTTATCACTATATATATAGAATAGTTTCTTTACATATAGAAAAACATTTTAGCTATCATTAAGGCAAAAATTTATTAATTCTCATAGTTTCACTTCATTTATTAATATTATTGGAAGAATATTTTCACTATATGGGATCCTGAGTTGCCTCAGTTTTGTTTCCTGTTGCTATGATAAAAGAGAAAGGCCATATTTGACTTTTAATTCCATGTAATATTCTGACAAAGTATCAAAGTAGATGAACTTGAAACAGAGATTCACGTTAAGTCCATAGTAAAAACCCAACATCAATGGAAGAAGTCATCTCTGCTATTGTTCGCCTTGTATTTTCTACTCTTATCAAATTCAGGACTCACTGGTAGCAAAAGGTTCTACCACAATGGGTGGACCTCCCTGCTTCTGTAACACAAACATGACAATTCTACATGGTCCTGTAGAGAAGTCTGTCTGATCTAGACAGCCTGGCATTGAGATTGTTTCCCAGTGATTAGTCTGGTTCAGGTTGACAATTAAAACTGATCATCATCGTGGTCAATAAATCTTTCTTCCACTACTTGGAAAATACTACTAAGATTTACTACTTTTAGTCTTTTTGGTTACAAATGAGAGTTCTGCAGTTATTCAAACAGGTTTCTACTAATAATGACTTATGTCTTCATGCTTTTTCATTTTTCCCTGTCTTTGGATATCAGAAATTCAACTGTGAAGTTTCTTAGTATATATTTCTATTGCATATTTATGGTTTTTGAAAAAAAATTGGGAAACTTTATTTTGGGAAACTGGTTTTCTCAACTCTATTTTTCGCTTCTTTTTAATGGAGTCCACAGATGATATGAGGGTTACTTTTTTTAGTTATTACCATATAAGTTTCTGTTTTGTGAGAAACAACAACTATATTTTTGTTCATAAGCTAGCATTTGATTGTTTTAAAAGTATTGTCTTTGCAGTGGTGTCTTAAAAATTGGTTTTCTTAAAGAAAGTTGAGCGGCTGATTGTTGAATCATTTTTATGATGACTGCTTTGAAATGCTGGTAAAATTATTCCAATCTGTATTCATCTCAGACATGATAGTGTTTTTTTTTTTTTATTTGTGTTATAGTTCTGAATTTTGAATGATGAATGGTTTACTGGACATTTTCCATTCTATACTATAAGCATCTGTGTCCTGCTACATTTTCAGTAGGAGACTCCATTTTTGAGCTGATATGAAGGTTGAAAGCTGATTGTCTTCAGGTTTACCTTAGAGTATATCTATACTATGTTGGGAAGTGCAGAATCTCATGTCAGTCATTTCAAGTGGATAGAAGGAAATGCAGTTTTTTATAGGCCTTTTTCACATACATTCTGCAGTGAATACTGACCATAGGCTATTATTTTTACAGTTAGCCAGGGCTATGATTTAAGCTGGTCACTACACCTCAGTTGACCACATAGTATGGGAAAAGTGGACAACTACCTCACCTTCTACCACTTTGTTTTACTTGGTGGAAAGGAAGACTTAACTTTTTATTTGGCTGACTTATACAACTTGCATAATATTAATAGCCAACCAACTTCAAGTGATCTAGAATATTCTAAAAGTCAAGTCTCTATGCATGCTGGTGTGTGATTACATTAGGTTAAGTTGAGTAAAGAAATTCATCTTAACCATGGGCTGCATCAGTCTGTGTACTATCATTTTGGATATAATAAATAGGAGAAACAGACTGCAAACCAGCCTTCCTTGACCTCTGCTTCCTGCCTGCATGCAATGTGACCAGCAGTCTAAAGCTCCATCCAGGAAAATTTTTCGTTGGTTTTTTTACTTTGGAATTGTGAACCAAACTAAACATTTTTTCCCTTAAGGATTTTATGTCGGGTATTTTTTTCAGCAACAAGGCAAGTAAGTAAGTCAGACAATAAACAAAAAGGATTACAGTATAGTATTTGTACTTATTCATGTAGACTAACATCTCTCATTCAGATATTTCAGACCACCACAAGGTGCCCTAGACATTAAGCATAGTGGCACAATGAGGTGACTAGTAGTTTCAACTCTTCCTAACTTATTTCGTCTCACTTTTACTGGAGGGGGGTAACTTGGTTGAAATTCATTAAAACTATTCTTTGTCCATGAATAGTGGTGCTGTAGACATGCAGACATTTGGTAGGCAGAGAACAGCTCACTTGCTGACACCCTTGTTCTGACGCAAAATAACATCACTTTATTAACTTACTTCCCAAGGTAGGGGATAGGTAGTTAGCTGTGTCACACATAGTACAAAGGTGAATATTCTGCATTCTGCATACTAATTTTCCATGAAGAGAAAATTTAGTACTGTTGATTACTGAACAGCAAAAATATTTGAATGTGTTTCATCTGTTCTTTTTTAAAAAAAATATTATCTTTAATCTTTTTTTTTTTTTTTTTTTTTTTTACATTCTGAGAGTTCTTCATATCGTTTTCTTTTTTCTATATACAGACTGCTTGTTAAGATAGCACCATTTATTGACGATGCTTTCTTTTCCCACTGTATGTTTTTGGCATTTTTGTTAAAGATTAATTATCCATAGGTGTGTGGGCTTACTTCTGAGTCTTCAATTCTAACCAGAGACAGCACTGCCTGCCTCCAGGAAAACCTGCTCTATCCCATGTCACAGAGCTCTATCTGCCTCCAACAAGGCCAGCTCCAGTCAGAGATACCCAGACCAGTTAATACCAGAGATTACAAGATGGCTAGAACAAGGACAAGAGCATAAGCAATAGAACCCAATGCACCACCAGGACCCATTTCTCCCACCACAGTATGCCCTGGATATCCTAACAAGCCTAAAAAGCAAAATAATGACATTTGAAGGAGAACATAAATTACTCACTTAAAGAAATACAGGAAAACACAGGCAAACAGGCAGAATCACTTGAAAAGGAAACAAATAAAACCCTTAAAAATTTCAGAAAAAATACAATAAAGTAGGTGAAGGAATTGAGCAAAACTGTCCAAGAATTAAAAATGGAAGTAGAAATAATAAAGAAAACACAAAGAGAGGCAACGCTGGAGATGGGCAACTTAGGAAACAGATCAGTATCTACAGAAGCAAGCATAGAATACAAGAAACAGAAAAAAATCTCACGTGTAGAAGACATCATAGAAAGTATTGATACATCAGTCAGAGAAAATATAAAGTGTTGCCCCGGCCCCCGGGTATTTGACGAGACCTTAGGGAAGGGGACGAAAGAATGAAGGGATAAGAGACAGAAGAAATGATAGCATGTCTGGAGTTCTGATCAAGCTCTGAAACTTTAATTTCGGATGCAGGTTATAAAGTCACAGCAAACCGGGAAGTTTCAGCAAGGGACATTGCTTAGGGCTATCCCACTATTGAATGCTTACTGTCCCAGATCATGACACTGTCATATGCTTATTGCCCTAGACCATCCCAATGTCATAACCGGCTCCCAGGAAAAGCCAGACATTTTTTAAGCTCCTGGGACCTGAGACCTGAGAACATCATTTCTTAACCTTGTACTGACTAGTCTTTCCAGAAGAGCAGGTAGTTTCCTGAGGTTCTCTTAGAACAGCAGGTAGTTTCCTGGGTTTGGCTCCTAGGAAAGTGTTAAAAGTTCATGACCCAAAATATCCAGAAAATTTGGGACACAATGAGAAGATCAATCAAATCTTTTTCTTCATTTTCATTTTCTTCATCATAAACAATGCTGAATGTCCTCTCATGGCCTCATGGAACTTTGCCTCCATTTGAGACCATTCTTACAAGCAAAATAAAGATTTTCTTCTCATAGTTTGTATTTTGCTCATATTCCTTCTTGTCGCGTTCGCCTTGACCAGCAATTAAGACATGATAGGGTCGGATCCTTTTCAGTCAGCTTTATTGCAGGAACGACTCTTGACTTATGGACGGGATGGGGACGGGACGGGAACCCTAGCAGCAGAAACGAGCTGCTTATATATCTTCCCAAGGCAGGCTGGGTGCCGTGTTCTCTCAGGATAGGTTAAGCTGCCAATACCTCATTAGCATAAGCCCGCTCAGGAGGGGCAGGAGGAGGCCTGCACAAAGGACTTGTTTACCAGTTTAGCTGAGCTGGCCATGCTGGAAGCCAGCTGCCTACATCCTCAGGTGCTAGTCATATGACTTTGCAACTGTCCCAGGTGCTATCTTAAACATGGCTGCCTACACCTTCTGTGCAAATATCCTTGACTGTGAGTTTCCTTTTAATTATGGAATGATACATAGACTTTTAGCATTGGAAACTGGAAATTTGGTAGAAATCTAAAACTGAGGGTTCTATTTGAAACCAACTACAATAGTATATATTTTGCTTTCAAATTCAGATGATTACTTCCTATGTAAAGGTCAGAGTATATGATTCCACATGATTCCCTAGGTCCCATAGTTTTCTGCTACGATGTTAATATTAGCTGTTATATACCATATAGCAGATCCAGAGATATACCAGAATAGAAAAAAAGACTTGACTTAAACAAGTTAAATTATGCTTAATGCCAATCACAGTAGGATGTGCTCAACACACACTGACTAAATAAATGTGTATCTAAATGACACACACAGTACAGTTTTGGCTTATCAAATACTTCATAGCTTCTTTTTACCATTGTATTATTCATGAAAGAAGATTCCATGTATAAAGTACGAATGCATATTTCAGATAAATTCAAACCACTTTAATAAGATGCATCATATTTATGAGAGTTTTTATACAACCAAGGTGAATTTCACATACTTTAGTATGTAAAGACCCATCAAAGGATTAAAATATACAAGTGACAATTATATAGCAATTATATTTCTATGAATATGGAAAAACAATGCTGTTCATGGTGTCTTGTGTTTGTCCTTAGTATAAAGTTTTCATTTTTGTATAATTCATTATTCAACTTTAGTGCTAACTGAATATTGAAAAGGTGATCTTTCTCTCTACTTCATGTCTAACCAAGTCATTTATGAATTCCTGAAACATGGAGTTTTAATATTATAAATTCTCCACCCTTACTACTTCTAGTATTCTGACCTTAATTTCAACCATTATTAATGTTTCTTGGTCTATTAGAATTTGTTTTTATCTTCTGTTTGATTATGGATTTTTATGATTGTATAGATAGGGGTATTTGTTGAAGAAACCATTGGTTCCTTGTTTATTTCCAGTATATCTTCAATATGCACATGCTACATATATCTCCTCAATTTTTAAAAGGTAATTACTATTGAAAATCATTGAAATCAGATGGTGCATACATAAAACTTACCAGATTTCTCCAATTTAGAGACAGAAAGAGGTTATAGTAGATCAATTTTCTGTTCTTTGAATTGTTTCACTAATGAGACAAGAAATAAATTACTTTCCCAATGAAACAATAAAAGTATTGAGATCAGCAGGTATATTGTTTAAGTTATCTCTTGCTACAATGATGCTGCAAACAAGAATTAAACCTCAGAAAGCACACACAAGAATTGTATATTGAGCTCATAAATCTGTAATCAGTGAATGAGGTCATATAGACTGTCATATCTTAGTTGGTGTCACATACATATTGGGATCAGCAATGGCTTATCAATAATACATTGGTCTCAGTCAAAGTGACAGAAATGACTCATATCTGCTTCATGTCTTGAGTGTCTCTTAATTACTTCAAAGTAATATGGCTTAGCAAAGTCAGGGAATTAAAGATACAAGTGTAAATAAACAACATGCTTTATTTTCTGTTTCTTTTTCCTTAAATTTCACATATTCTATAATCCAATAAAGCCACAAAGTAGAATTTCAGGACACAAATAAGAATATTTGATCAAGAATAAGAAATTTGCCAGTCAGATGGAGTAAGTATAAGGGAGACGAGTCAAATCAACTTGCAAGAACAATTTAATTATGTTGTGTCATCTTGCTCCTTTATTTTATTTGTCTACTAGATTTACAAAAATTTACTCATCCTCAATAGACATGCCATATTATTTTTATTGTAGAAATATCCACATGAAATCAGGGTAAATATCTAGTTGATATTGCAATCCAGAGTGATTATTACAAGTTTCAAGGGAGCTAAAAGGTGGAGGTAGTCATCAGTAAACATAAGCAGAGTCAGCCTCTACTAATGCTTGGAGAAAGACATTCTGGGAAGAAATAGAGAATTATGAAATCTCTGATATGGAAACAACAATATTAGTATCTTCCGAACAGTATGAAAGTAAGTCTCTATAAAGGCTATATAAATATTGTGTTCTACTAATCAGGAAGCTTTATAACTCTGAGCCAGTTGAAGAATCACGAATCTGCATTGGAAGATTCTGTGGAAACTTACCAGCCTAAGTAGTCATAGATCTTATAAATAGGCAGCCTTGGTGGACAGTACAAACTTAGATAAGGACAAGTAAATCATAGGCAGAGTCATAGTGACCTGTCCCCTGAACCTTCACCCAGCTGATACCCTGTTCTGAATGGTATCTGTACTCCCCCTGAACACCTATGCTCCGGTGTCATTCCCTTCTCAACATCCTGCCCTTTTGTGTTTATAAACACTGTAAGAATAAGTAAATTATGGTGTGATTTAAGTAAAAAAAATAATAATACTCAGTTATTATCTTATGAGCAGTATATTAATATTTGTCATTTTCTTGATTTTGTAAAATTATTTATATCTCTTTTCATTACTTGTTCTGGCTTTGATTTTTTATTTCCTGGGACTTTCAAGAGAGAGGACACACGAGGGAGAGTGACATAATGGAATAAATGTGAATTATGAACCCCACACACTTATAATCACTCAGCACATTTATCATGAATCGACTCCCTTAATATATATTTATCAAATACTTATATCTACCAGACAAAAAGTTTTGGAATTTCTTTCATGTTTTAAATGCACTAAACTTATATCAAGTGAAAAGAGGATTCATATGAGAGTTGATAAACTATGGTTATCTGTTAACATGTTAACAGTCAATATGAAATGCTTGTACCAAGTTCAAGGTTTCATAAATTAATGTGAGAGTACTAAAATAATTAAAAACTTATAAATAAGTTTTATTCAAAATTACATCTTATCTGTAATTTTAGAAGAAGAAAAAACTTATTGAAGTATATAGATGGTTCAAAAGCTTTTGCTGAAATATATGTACACTGATGTGCCAGCTAACTGCAAATCCTGTAAGATTGAAAATTTTCGGAGACTTGAAACTTTCATTCCCTGGTTTTACTTTCCTTTATTTGTATATGAAGTAATAATGTTGATAAATCCTTGTAAAAACTTATCAACCAAAATTCAAGCATCAATTAATGATTATTTTTCTTGACATGGGGATTTTTTTCTTGTGTATGTGTGTGTGTGTGGGTGTGTGTGCACATATATGTATACAAATATATATATACATATATGATATATTATATATATATATATATATATATATATATATATATATATGAGAGATACTGTGGCTATGGCTATTTATTATGGAAATTGAAGGCATTATATTATAATCCTCCAAGTTAACCTATTCATTCATATATATATATATATATATATATATATATATATATATATATATATTTCTGAAATCCACTTTTGTAAGTAATGAATAAGGATGTTTTAAGATTTAATCAGTAAAGTTCTCAGTACAATATTAGAAACTACCTTCTACTGCATATTTTTGATATATTGTTCCTGAAAGAAATGATATATACCCTGGTTTGGTGTGAAATGCCTTTTCAGAAACATTTGAATTGGAAAGAAACAGTTTTGACATGTTCTTGAAGACTATAAGTGCTTCGAATGACAGCCTTTAATCAGCGTGATAAATAGCAAAGGTCTGTAGATGGTATCAAATAATTTCTAAAAAGAAAACTAATTTTCCACTCCCACTGCTAGCAAATTTGTCAACTACAGTTTGAAAGAACCAAAACATCTGCTCTTAGAAGCTGTGCAAACTCTCTCAGTAAATGATGCATTATTTTGTTTTCAGATATATATATTCATCTCTTTCCTAATTTAGTATGTTTATGAAGCTCTAAGATCAGATCCTGATTGAAAATTGTGTTCAGTTGACCACAAAAGGTTTTTGATTAAACTTTTATTTTTGATTCTGTTATCTTCTTTCTTTTGTATTTCTTTTCACCTATAATGCAACTTAGTACTGCAGTAAGATTATTTATTCTGTTGTCTAATTAAAATATATTTATTTTAGGGGAAGAAATGATAATTTCATCTTACACTCCTAGTCCATATTGAGAAGAATCATAGAAGAAACTAAATCAGGAACTTGAAACAGAAATCAAGAAGAAACATGCTTTCTGGCTCATCATACTCAGGTTGCTTTCTCATATAAACAATGACCACCTGAGTAGGGATAATACCCTCCACAATAGGCTGGACACTCCTATGTAAATTAATATTCAAGATTATTGACAGAGTAGCCCAGTGTTCAATTATATCTAGTTAATCCCTCAGTAGAAGTTTTCTCTTCCTAGATCACTATATATTGTATCAATTTGACAAACATAACTAATTAAGACACTACTGAGGAGGGAACATTTTCCTTAAGCCTGCTTGCACTGAGCCTGGTTTGACCTAGTCGTGTATCAATAAAATTGCAAGTACTGAATTTTTCTTCATATACAAACATGCCATGACCACATGTGGGAAATAGTTACAAAAAAATTGAAATTGTGATCAATATTATTGGCAATTATATTTACATAATTTGTGATTATGTGCTTGGGGTTTTGAAATTTAAATCATTAATACACGTAAAAGATATAGAATGCTGTTATAACACAGCACTCAGAAGCTCTTGGCAATAGACTATTAAGTTTTAAGGTCTTAAATTTTTAATTAGAATACTACAATTTTCAAAAAAATTTGAAATAAAAACATCAGACTGAAGTAAATGTTCACCAAAAAAGTACCTAAAAAGGTTTTTCTACAAAATATGCAAAGAATTACCAAAAGTATGTGACAACAGTGTAATTAAAATGATCAAAAGAAATGAATAGACATTGCACTAAAGAAGATATGCAAATAGAAAAATCAGCATTTTGAAGGAGCTTCAAACATTTGTCCTTAGGGAAATGTACATTAACTATGATAGTTGATACTTTGATATGCCTATGAAATAACCAAATTTCATCCACTGTCTGACAAATCCTCTCTGACAGTGACTGCACAAGTCAAAGATCTAGGAATATAGCAGAATATCATAAGGAATCATTTCATTGTTTTTTGTTGATTTGTGTTTTGTTTTTTGTTTGTTTGTTTTTGTTTTTCTTTGCAAGATTTGTTTGGTTCTACCCTAGTTTTCTGGGTTATTAGGTCTCCAATTGGGCCATTCAATGAATGTAGGACATGGGCTCCAGCTTATACATGAGCCCTAAGTTAAATCAAACATTGGTGGCCACTCTTCAAACTTCTGCCAGCATAATCCCAGCACATCTTTCAGACAGGACAGATTATAGTTGGACGGTTTTGTGGCTAGATTGGTGTCTAGGCTTCTCTTTCTGTAGTGTACAGAGTATAGGCAGACAATACATAGATTCTATATTGGAGTTTTCCATTTTGATTCCATCCCATCAGGTATCTGTTAACACAGAAGAAGAAGAAAACAAGGAGGAAGGACTATAGGAATCAGAGGAGAGGAAGGATTCTAGGAGAACATGGCCCACCAAATCAAATAAGTATGGTGATATAAATTCACAGAGACCAAAATGGAAAGCAAGTGTACAGTATGTGTCTCCAAATGTATGACAATTAGCTTGCTGGTTCTGTGGGACTCCTAACAGTGAGAGCAGGTATATTTCTATTTTGCCTGTTCTTGAGACACTTTTCTTTCAGTTGGTTTGCCTTGTTCAGCCTTGATTTGAGGGCTATTGCCTAGTCTTATTGTACTTTGTTTTGTCTCATATATATGTTATATGTGTATATAGATATAGATATATATCATACATATTTATATCACATATATGTATATCACGTACACACTCACACACTCACATACACACACACACACACACACACGTAAAATATATATATATATATATATATATATATATAAAATATATATATATATGAAATAACCAAATCCCCAACCACTATACTCATTGCTGAAGAAGATTTGAAAGGCTGTGTAGAGAAACTGTAATACCTATTCTGACAAGGGATCATATCCAAAGGCTATCTAGGTGCATGTGACATAGCCAGAATGTAGGTACACCTTTAGTACAAACCTTTATCCCAAACAATGAAGGTAAAGTTAGTTTGTAAAAGGAAGCAGCCTTACTTGAAAATTACACCTAATTGAGAGACAGAAAAAGTGACAAATCAGAGAAAGTTCTGATAGAATGAGTCTTCGGATATGCCCAACTCTTTCAAGAACAGGTAGAAAAGACTGCAGAGCATAGCGAGAGCAGGCAGTTTTACTGGGATAGTTGTACACAGACAGGTTGCATGTAAAGACAGAATGTACCAGAGAATGGGAAGGAACCAGATTAAACAGATTGCCAGAGTTAGTTTGAGGCCAAGCAGAGCAACTCAGTCAGAAGCTGAGAGAAACCTAGCCAGAGTTCAGAAAAAGCTAGAAAGTATGAAGTTATTCAGTAGTAAGCCTGTGAGATGACAATTACATCAGGCTAATAAAAGTTACTTTTACAAAGATGTGAATTTTTCTTAAGGGAATAAGAAACAAACAAACAAATAGACAAACAACTCAAAATGTAACACAACCACCCTGAAAGACTCTAATGTTTTTGACAAACTAATCACACTCTTACAATATGACGCAGCAATAGTACTTTTTGATTTATAGTATAACAAACTGAAAGTTGTTTCCATACATACAACAATTTGCCTATGGACATATATAAGAATTTCAATCTATTATTGGCACACTATGAAAATAAAGGTTTTTATTCATAAGAAGAGAGTATTTAGGAAAACTGATCTACAACAACTATACAATTGGTACTATTCAACACTAAGATAAAAGAGGGCAGGATAGAGCATAAGTGTACAGGGAAAAGAACTGATGTCAGGGCAGGGGGAGCATCTCTGGGACAAGGTAGAAACCTAGGACAATGGAAACTACTAGGAATCAATGAGGGTGACCATAACTAAGATTCATAGCATTAGGGGATATGGAACCTGAAACTGCCACCTACTGTAACCAAAAAAGAGTTTCAATGCAGCGACTGGGTCACCAACCGATCCTCAGATCCTTAGACTCAGAATAAGTTCTGCCTACAAGAGGTACGGGGTAAAGATAGACCAGGAGTAGAGCAAACACCTAACCAGTGACTGGCCCAACTTGAGACCCTACTCCTGAAAAAGAGCCCAAAACTGACACTATTGTTGTTATTCTGATATAACTGCATACAGGCTTCTAGAGCAACTGTTGTCTGAGAGCCTTCATCCAGCAATTGATAGAAACAGATGCACAGACCTGCAACAGAAGTTTAGATAGAATTAGGGGAAGAGAAGGTAAAAGGATTGAAGGAGCCAGAGAGGTCAAGGATACCATAGGAAAACACATAGAATCAACCAAGCTAGACCCATAGGTGCCCATAGAAACTGAACTGCTGCCAAACTGGAAGCATATGAGGGATGGACCTAGGCCTTCCACACAAATGTAAGAGTTGTGCAGTTCATTCTTCATATGGGACTCCTAACAGCAGGAGTAGGCAGAGGCTAGGACTAGACTAGAGAGTCTCTGACTCTCGCCCTTTTTGGATCCCATTCCCTAACTGTCGAGCCATGGCCTTGTCTAGCCATGATAGAAAATGAGACTAGTCCTGCTGCAACTTGATATACCTATGGAAATCACAGGAGGCCTCTCCTTTTTGAGAACTAAAGGAGTATGGAAGGAGAGTGGGGAAGGAGAGGAGAAAGGGAAAGAATAGGAGAAAAGGAGGGAGGGGAAGCTGTGATCAGAATGTAAAGTAAATAAATGAATTTAAAATGAAACCAGAGCATGCGAAATTTAGTAAAGTTTTGAACTGGTGGTGTCCTTAGTGCTAGAGCATTGACTTAGCAGATAGTAGATTCTGAACTTAATCACCAGGTCTCAGGAAAAAAATGAAAACAAATGATAACTGCCTGAACCCATCTCCAGGAGCTCTGGTTCTCTACTGAAGGTGGAATAGGAGGAAGAGCAGAGGGGGAAGAGTGGTGGCAGGAAAGACTTGGTCTTGTGAGTTGCTTTCCATAATTTCCCATACCTCTCTTGACTTTAAGTTACTCGGGGACTAGAAGCTGCAGTCCTCTGGACCTATTGACACTTGTTGCTAACAGTATGTGTCTGTGTAGGGGTCAGGGTAAATGATTTATTTCTATAGCTCTCTTCTCTCACCAGGCAGCCAGAAGCCTCTCTGGCTTGGCTGGTTAAATCTTTGTGAACTAGAGAGGAAGGGAAGTAAAAGAATTAAAATCTTTTATACAAGCAAATATGCACAGAAACATATACCTTCATACACTGACTAACATTTTCATTTACATTCTAATTGATATATTAACTGGCAAAGACAAGCTTTGCTATGAGACAGGTTCTGAGGAAGCTTGTTCGGGAGCAGCAAAAACAAATGACTAGAAGTCAAATCATGTCTTACAAGCTGGATGGATTTCCAGACTTCTCTCTCTCTCTCTCTCTCTCTCTCTCTGTATGTGTGTGTGTGTTCTGCTCTGCTTTAGAACTTTCTCTTGCTATACTAAAAACTCCCCTGTTGAGACAGCTAGTTTCTTGCTCAAGACAGCTCTCTCTGCTAGTACAAGTTCTACAAGCTCTCTGGGTACTCATGGATTTTTCTGACCAAAGTCAGAAAAATTGCTATTAAAAAAATTCTTGGATCTTTCGACCAAGCCAGAAATCCTGTTAGAAACATTCTAAAAATGATTCTTGGGTTTTCCAATTAAAATCAGAAGACCAGGAAAAATTCTGTAAGAACTGTGTTCCCTCTTCATAGAGCCCTCTCTAGATAGCAGCTAGAAAACATTCTAAAAGAGCTGTGTCAGCTCTCTAAGTAAATCCAATCAGAAAAAAAAAAAAAACCCTCTAAAAGACCTGTGGAAAATTCTAAAAGAGCTGTGTTCTTTGCTTTCTGACCAAAGTCAGAAATCCTGTTAGAAAACAGTCTTGAAGAGCTGTTTTTGAGAGGCCAAATCTACTCCATCTTGGACCGGCCTCCATCTAAAAGGAAAAAAAAAATCCTGAGAACTTGACCTGTAGCAGAACTCAAGCTGCACTCATGTACCAGAAAGGACCTCACTCATGGCTGGCTTGTCCTTGACCAGAGTTACTCCCTACCTACTTCCTAGCAACAGTTAATGAAAGATTAGTCTGATTCTTTCAGATGTACTTTCAGGCCTTTTGTGATTGTATACTGTCTTGCTTCAGAGTAAGCATTTGGGTGGCTTATAGTCATTCTATTAGTAGCTTGCCAGACTGGACAGCACCTGCTTCATCCCCTCACCTGCTCCTATTTTCATATAAAAACTTGTCCTTCTGAAGCGTTCAGGACTGCTTTGCCTTCCTTTCCTGTTCTTCTATGTCAGCATTTGGTTGGAAGAGAGCCCAAGCCTGAGCTTGTAATAAAGAGACCCTAATGCTATTACATTGGAGTCGGTACCCTGGTGGTCTTTTTGGGCTTCATGAGTGCTTCCTGGTGCAACATTTTCACTCTCTAGAGATCTCCAGAAAGCTCAGCTCTTGCTAGAGAAAAATTCTAAAGAAGGATTACTATGGCTTTCAGTTAGCTCATCTCATGAAGATCTAAAGCCCTATCTTTTTATTTACATATCAATTACTTATTTATTCCACATTCCCTTTTGATTATCCTATGAATCAGCATCCTGTGACTTCTTATTTCTTAAGAAACAACAAGCACTTTCTTTTTTCTTTCTGCAGAAAATTTCAGAATCTGTCTGCCTTTGTAAATTTAGCAGGGTGGGACCTTGTCCTGAGTTTGCTAATTTTACCTTAACACCTAGACCTAAATTCTCTTTGTCCTGGCTGATCTTGAACTCAGAAATCTGCTTGCATTTGTACCTGCCTTTCCTTTTTACCTTTAGTTCATAGTGTAGCTGGCTCTGTTCTGTTAGACCTGTGAAGATCCTTATACAACTCACATTGCTTCTTTATATTTTTGTATAGTTGAGGAATTAAATATTTTAAACTCATGTTTTAGAGTTCTTTTGCACAGCCTTAAGGGCTGTCCTAAATGTCCCATTAGCCACACCTTCAACTGCCAGACTCACGCTGTCTCAGATTATCATGGAGTCATTAGTGTTAACAGGGAGGACATTCCTTCTAGGAACTTGAAAATATATACATTACTATACTAAGAAGCCTTTCCCCACAGCCACAATCAACATTTGTGGAGGCTCACTCCTGCTGGCCCTGTCCCAGGGGCAGGAACCATGTCATCCTGTCCCTACCAAAGCCATGAGAGACTCAACATATCCCTTTCCTTGTTTTTAATTTGAGGATTCGAACACTCACCTTGAATGCAATCATTGAGCACTTGACTTGCTTGATGTAGACTGGAAGGAAAAACAAAACTAAAAGAAAAAAAAAACCTGCAATTCCTCCAATAATCAGCAAAGTTGTCCAGGAAGACAAAGAAGTGAACTTATCCATAGCAGAGGCAATTCTGCTCAACCACCTGCCTCATACACTCCACAGGTATTCATGCATGTTTACACATATACCTACACACTTATATAGAAACGAACAGATACATACATATAAGTGGAAAGATGGATGGATAGATGGATGGATGGATGGATGGATGGATGGTTGGGGCAGAGTCTCCCAAGTCAAACAATTCAAAAACATTATTGCATTTCTCTGGCCTTTTTATACCTTCTTAGACAAAATGTTCTTTAGAAAATTATCTCATAGATAAAATGGAAATAACAGAAAGATATCAATAAAAAGTTCGAAGCAGTGTTTCGTTAATTCATCTAAGCAGCATTAATTCATGAAAGTTCAGCTTTATGATGATTTACAGGAAATCTGATCAATAGGGAGAGGTAATGCCCAGGGATTACTATTTTAATTAAATAATGATAGGTAAGGCATAGCAGCTTCAAGGACCAATCCTGACATGAAGTCTCTTTGGAACTCACTCATCACATATGCAAAAGCAATGGGCCACTTCAGGTAGACCATCTGTTAGCCTTAGACTACCCTATATGGCTTCTGACAGAATACAACAGCAAAATCAACAATAACAACAAGAAAAAATGTGTAAATTAACCAATGACCATAGTTTATACTTGTGGTTGAGAAATTTAGAAGGTGAAGTAGGAGGTTTACTAATTTTTATACACAGAGAATTTGAAGTCATTCCAGGATCCATAATGAAAACTTTTCTCCAGAAAAGACTACAAAGGGAAAGGAAGAAATCAATGAAAGGAAGATTAAGAAGAAAATTACTTCTGGACCGTCAAAGGCATTGAATGACAATCAGTGTATTTCTGTTAAGGGCCTCATGGCTAGAGTATATTAATGACAAGAACATGCACAGCAGGAAGGAATCACTTCTTTAAAGAGGAATCCAGATAGAGGACTGATCCTATACTCTTTCCCAAAGACTTATAATAATTTAATCTTTCATTAGGCTACACCACTTAATTAATGCAGTGCATCACAGTACTACCATCCTCGTGTCCAAGTTTCCAACAAATGGAACAGCATGGCTACATCATTTAATGATATATGAGTACAGCAACAGCATTAAAATCCTTAATGAGTTCAGTCGTCCCAAATCTCCCTGGTCCTTATGATTTCATTTTCATGTGTTTTTCTTCATGTATTGTACTTTAATCATCCAGTTTTATTAAAAATTTTGAGTGTGTTTCTGTTTAGATCTTTTGTGTGGTTGCCTTTCAGTAGGACTACTTCCATCTGCCATTTAATTCCAAGTTCTGTATCCTTGCTATCATTTTAGAAATGTTTTCCATAATTTTCCAACATATAAATTATGCTTCTCCAATTTTTCTTACCTTTAATTGTATCCTTCATTGTTTTAAGGACTGTTGAAACCTTTTTGTCATCTATGCATGTTTAATTATTTAGTAGTCCATATTGCTCAGCTCATGCAATGTAACTTTCAATAAGAAAATTACTTATGTTGATAATGTTCCTTTGTTCTAGAAAAGTCTCTAAAAAAACTCAGTAAAAATTTAGCTGATGTATTTAAATATCATTTATACATACCCACAGAAACATACTTCCATATTTTTTGTTCACCTTTGAATATTGTACATGAGAATGTTACATACACTGGCATTGAGTCTCTATAAAAAAAGAATGGAACAGTCACTATTGCCCTCTTTGTAGATACTTCTTACAACTTTCCATTCATATTTCTCACATTATATCTGTTCAGTCAAATTCCTATAATATACTTATAATACAGTTATTTGGTACATATTGTAATATACATATATTACTACATAATATTAATATTTCCAATTATTCCTGAAAATGTACAATGTGAAGAGCTAAACAATATTAATAAACATTTATATCATTTTACTGTTTTTATTAAATCAAACTAAGTATACTATATTTTAATTTTATAAATATGAAACATTTTCTCTTTCCTCTAATGATTTCTCACCAAATAAATCTATGTTTGAATTTCTTTACTCAAAAAAAATAAAATTCACATTGTTTAAAAATGAATTAGGTTCTCTTTGTATACCTGGATATATGCTCAATGAAAGTGTGTCACTCTGATAGCATCTGGTCATCTCAAGGTCCCAATGCCATTTATTTATTTATTTATTTTTTAATTGGAAATTTTATTTACATTTCAGATGTTCTCTCCTTACCCCATTTTCCCCCCCTCCCTCCCAGGAACTCACTATCCCTTCCCCCCTCCTCCTGCCTCCACGTTGGTGTACTCCCACCCACCCTCCCCTGTACCTCACCTCCCCACCCTCGAATATCCCCCCCACGACGTCCAGCCTTCATGGGACCAAGGATCTCTTCTTCCACTGATGTATAGCTCCTTTGCATATATATCTGGAGCCATGGGTCCCTCCCTAAGCGCTCCCAGGCTGGTGGTTTAGACCCTGGGGTCTCTGGTTGGTTGGTATTGTTGTGTTCCTCATGGTGTTGCGTAACTCATTCACACTACAGAAAACTACCAGATAGTTACAGTCAAAGAAACTAAGGCAAGATAACCTACACAACAGCCTCATTTTATGATCCATAACATAGTACCAAATGCAAAACTCGATAGTCTTCTTTGACCTCCACAGTAAACTGCCTATCCATCTGACACATACTCCTAGACACTTTGGCTTTGTTACAAAAGGTTCAGTGTTTATTAATGCATAATTTACCTGATTCCTGAATTGCAGACTGAAGAAACCCTGTCTAGCAGGTTACAAAGCTGAACATGGAGAAATGTGGCTGCTCTGTGGGTTATATGAGAGATGTTATTCTCAGGAGGTTAATTACTGCAAATTAGGAGCTTGTAAGCGTCTGGAAGCATCAGGGAAGAAATAGGAGATTAACACTGATAAAGTCTCATGGGCTCTAAAGGGAAGCATTTCATATTGGTACTAATGAAAAAAATCAGAATCAGCCGTGCTTCAGATGCTTAGAAATGGCTGTTTTCAGCACGTTTAGAATTCAAGGAAGACTCACAAGAGCTTTAGGATTAGAATAACTGAGTAAAGCAAGAGTCTTGGACATCAACCAAAACTTAAGGGAAATCACACTCCGAATGTACTTCTCAGAATAATTTATGTTTTTCCTTCTTAGAACATGTGTATTTTACTTATTATTAGTGTGTAGTGTGTGTGTGTGTGTGTGTGTGTGTGTGTGTGTGTGTTTATTCCCAAGGTGCCTGCAGAGATCAGAAATTATTGAAACCTCAGAACTGGAATTATATGCACTGAGTGCTACTGCTTGTGGGTTTTCGGAACCCATCTTAGTTGTCTAAAAGAGCACTAAACCCAGTTGACAAAAGAGCCATCTCTCTAGGCCATATCTTTACTTTCTAAAGGCAATATATTATCCTCAGTTACATGGTGAATTCAGATACTGAGATGGGGAAAACGTTTCCCCAAAAACCAAAATTAAACAAAATTAAGAAGTAAGTATTGATTGACAAGTTGTTATAACTCAGTTCAAAGGATGTTTGTTTGTCTTGTAGGTTTTACCCCAATTGGCACTTCAGTTTCAGCCAACTACAAGTGTATGCAAAGGTTTTGTCATTCCAGAAAGGATTTGGTTTACTTACCTATCGGTCTCTGTCTACCATAAGCTAAAAGAAGACAGGCAAGTCTTCCCCACATATTGTCTAATAATAGTAGTAGTAATAATAATAATAACAACAACAACAATTGGAATATTAAAACATGCTTTATAACTCAGATTTAACAAATGCCATGTATTGAATATAAAGCATTATATATTTGAGGAAGTTACAGTTTTCAGTATGGATTTAGAAAGAAGCTATTAACTAGACATCACTAAAATTGGAGGAATCCTATATGGTTGGAAATATAAATAATTTCTTAAGTCTTTTTTCCTTATCTTGATTAGAAAAGACTATAACATATATACATACATATATATATATATATATATCACAAATCTTATATATGATTTATGTAAATATGATATATATTTGATTATATATTATTTAAATATAATATGATATATATAAATCATAAATCACACCAGAATATATATATATATATATATATATATATATATATATATATATATATTCATAAATCATATCAGAATGTATGATGATTATGGAAATTGCTGAAAACATAGAATAGTGACAGGTAAGTAGTCTTGATAAATAACACAACTCTCTCTTACAATCTTGATGTATATTTGCCTAGTTTTTATTATAATTTAATTCATAAGGATAATAAAGTCTTATTATTCTAAATTTAAAGCTATGACCTAAACACTTTATGTTTTGAGAAAGTATGAAAAAATGATGAAACCATCAATGACAATAAATATATTTTACAGAAGTATAAATTATTATATAAAGAAATACTTTTTTATTTTAATGCCTTTTAATGATAAAATTTTTCTTATGTTATTTGATAAGATAAATTTGATACAAAAATAAAATTAATGGCCCATAATCTTAATAACTGTGGAGAAATGGCTCAGTAGTTAAAAACACTTTCTGCTCTCCCAGGGTACCTGACATTGGTTCATGAATCCCATTTTGAATGTCTCAAACCACCTATAACTCCAGTACCATGAGAGTCTATATCTCTTCTGGCCTCCATAGACCCCAAACAACACACACACAGACACACAGACACACACACACACACACACACACACACACCACACACACACACACACAAGAGATAGAGATAGAGATAGATAGATAGAGAGGGAGAGACAGAGAGAGAGACAGAGAGATAAGATCCTTCCAAAGTATCAATATCAATTTTATTTGGAGGGGAGCCCCATCCCTCCACCGAGGGCCATATCGATCTACTGCTGGTGATCTCTTCAGGTTTTATCTCCTCTCTGTTGGGTATTCCTGCAAATGTCATCACCATTGGGTCCTGGCAGCCTATCGCATCCCTGGAGTATGATCTGAGACTTTTTAGTGGTTCCCAATTCCCTACCAGAATTCTTAATTTAGTTGAGAAGATCTACCATAAAGGTTGGCAAAATTCTCCCATGGTTATGGATCCAGACTGAATATGAAGGACAAGGAATACAGTAGTGGAGTTCTGGTACTCTTCTCTCTGCATCCAGATTATAGATGATAATGAGCAATATCAAGTCTCTGCTTCTTTATTTTCTAACTATGATGGACTATAACATCAAACCAAAAGTCAAGTAAACCATAACCCAATTCACAGATTGGTTATAAATTTCAGCACAATGTAATTGCTACATAACTTGTTAATATATTGTACAGTGTAGAGAATGAACCAACAATTCAGCCCATTATAATGCTGATGATTTTGTGCTGATTACATGGGATGAGTTCCAGATTCCAGAGCCAGGAAGGAAGATCTATAAATAATGAGGTGCCCTTTCTTGACTCTATAAAAGCTGAGTTTGTTATATATGATCTGTATTTTTGGTAGACTGAGTACAATGAACATAACAGCCTGATTTAATGTCTCTTCAAACATCTAACCTTCATTTTTTCTCCTGTTTTTGTAGAGATAGTTTTGGTAAGGTGATTTTGTTTTTTAATTGTATTCCCACAACCTGATTATATAAGGGTATTAAAGGTATCTATTTTGATGTTCATCACCAGAATTGAGGATTTATATTTTCCAGTCATGTTACATTCAAGAAATATTACAGATCCAAAAATGTAAATCAGGATAGATATATTATGGTCTATAAGATGCTTTTAAACTTGAAAGTATCATTTCTTTCAAAGCAAAAAATATAATGTTTCTCTATTTACAAAACATAAATAACTGTTGTACACTACCAATATGAACTCTCTTTCTGGGTAGTTAAATTATGGAGAGGCAAAATTGATTACAAAATTAGAAAATATTTAATATGAATTGAATATATTAGTATAATATTGTTATTCCTGAAAAATCATGTAACCATACTAACTTTTCATAGAAAATAGGATAGAAAGAAAATGAAGAGAAGTAAAGAAAAACTAGTGAAAACAATATCAAATAATAGATTGCATAGTTAACAAGTGCTGACTTGAAGAAAATACTCTCATCTGTACAAAATATATTATGTGTACATTTTACATATAGGCCAGAAGTTAGACATATGATGTTTTTATATGAGATTTCATTCCTTATTAATTTATTCAGTGTGGTTTAGTGAAAACACAGCTAGTTCCCCTTTGACATATCTCATCTATCTCATGTATTTTCATGGAATATTCTGAGGAAAATATATGCCAAAAATATTTATTAGATATATATTTGACTTAGATATGTGTCTAAATAATATTTCCAATTGAATTTTAATACATCACAAATTTATAGGAAAGTAGTCCAGTTTAAGAAATAAATAGCTGTGGGTATTGACATAATTTATTATAAGTTTAGACTTCTGCTCCACTTGATTTCAAATCCTTCCTTAATATTTGGGATGACTTTTGGCAGGTAACATTACTTATGAACTATTTCTACTATTTATTTCCTTCTTCTCTTGATGGCAAATTGATTCTAATTCATCTTCTATATTTGTTCATTAATATATTAATTTAAATGAATATGAAAGTAAAACATTTTTTGTGTAACTTCACATCTCTAAATGTAAGTTTATTTGCTATCTAAAATGGAAAAGAAAAAAAAACTAAAACAAAATTCCTCCCTGATAACTCTTAAAGCCAAAGCTTCCCTCTGTTATTTTGGAATGATATTTTGATCACCTACCAACTTAGAAATATGGAGTCTTCATTTTCACTGGTGAGGAAATAATGTGCTGGAGGACCTTCCTTTAGATACAGGGAGTAGGTTAGTGTAGAAGTGATTCAGCAAACACGTTGTGTCTAGCAAAAGGAAAAGCCCAGTGAAAATTCTTCCTTAGTAATACATATGTACTCCTATTTTTGGTTTTGAACCCCATAAGTGAATATATGACAGTCTTCACAAATATCACATTACCTATCAGTCAAGAACAGAAAAGCAAATATTACAATTCTCATGACACCTACACATTTTATTCTCAAAGTTAATTCATTTTATATCACTCACACTTCATAACTAACCAAAGGTTCTATATACAAATGATATTATCTTCTCTTTTTATTTTAGTAT
Source organism: Mastomys natalensis (assembly GCA_021653895.1). Lineage (NCBI taxonomy): Eukaryota > Metazoa > Chordata > Mammalia > Rodentia > Muridae > Mastomys > Mastomys natalensis. Next base: position 664,510 of record JAJTUV010001608.1, on the reverse strand, counting down.
TTGAATAAAGTAATTGACTGTATATTTTGCTTACTAATTTGTATTTCTTCCTCTGGATTTTAAGTTTCAAACCTAATTGTTAATCTGTTTATGTTATAAACATATTGTGTAGGTTAACACCTTATACTCATATACCTACACCTTCAATACATATGTAATACAAATACGTGATCTCTTTGGAGCAATATATGATCCACTGTCATTTCATATTATTATTAAATTAATTCATTTATTTCTAGGAATATCCTTAAGATATTAAAAATGTGATCATGAGAATGAAAAACAAGGACTTTATTTTTTTCTAGGCAGTGAAATAGGTGGTCTATTGCCTTCTAATTATATGGATGCATCTTTACCAAAAATTAGTAAAGATAATTGGTTTGTTTTAATTTATCAATCAAATATTTATGTTGTTAAGGAAATGATTTAATAGCTTTAACAAACCCATGGTATGAACATATTTAAATAGTATTCAATTCATGAAAAATACAATGTAGTTTTTTCACCAGGAATAATTGAGCCTAATGTTAAAACAGAATTTCATTTATCCTATTTACTAAAAGATTTTGATTCCTAGATAAACATGTTTAATATAACCATCTGCTGAAATTGGTGTGTTGGGAAAAATTTGTAAGTTCAATTTCTGCAAGGCAATTTCGTTTGTATGCACGGAAAATGCCCATTGTCTTGAATTGAACAATATTGTAAACATTTGTTTAACATGTTTGATAAAAGTGTGATGTTAAACTTTTCAGAAAAATCCTTGATTTTTTGAGACTTAAAACTCAAAAGTTAAAAAAAAAAGTTTGGAACAGTGTGTGTATTGACATTATCCCTGTCTTTTGCACCATGATCCCTAGAATTGCCATTTTTTTTTTTTTTTTTTTTTTTTTGGTTTTTCGAGACAGGATTTCTCTGTGTAGCCCTGGCTGTCCTGGAACTCACTCTGTAGACCAGGCTGGCCTCGAACTCAGAAATCCGCCTGCCTCTGCCTCCCAAGTGCTGGGATTAAAGGCGTGCGCCACCACTGCCCGGCAAATTCCCATTTTTAAAAAAGTAAGTTTTCTGTACTGTGAACAGAAAAAAATTTCTTTTACATTGAAGATATTTTAAGGATGAGAATGAACAGAAATTTTTATTCACTATGTTATTTGACAAAAGATGAAAATGTTATCATAGAATTAGTGGAGATAATGTTAGTCACTGTTGTCTGTGACTCATAGAGTCCTGATAGGAAAACTTAGAGTAGGCTAAAAGGAAGCTTTGTTAACAAGGAATAAATTTACAGTAGATATGCAAAATGACTTCTCTTGATTCATAGCAGAACATGGTGACTATAGTTAAATAATCTGAATTGCTTCCGAAGATATTCATGAGAGGACTTGGAATGATGTTATCTGTACAAATCCTCAGAAATATGAGAGAAATATTAAGGTGATAGATTTGTTCATTGCCCTATTTTAAAACTGTAATACAGACAATAAAATAGGAAACAAACAAAAGAGATGCATCCTTGGGAAAGACGAAAGTACTGCTGACCCCTGGAACATATTGACGAAAGAGTTAAACACGTGGCAATGTGCAGTTAGTAATGGAGCATGCTTGACTGGGAAGTGTCCTCTTTGCTTTCTTCACTGTTCTTAATGTGTCCCCCACCATTTCTAGGCTCAAATTTTTGGCTTCTGTATCATCATTAATATAATTTGTAATGCCCTTTCCTTTTATTCTTTCTAAAATATTTTTATGAAAGTTTATGCTATCTTTAGATTTTGAACTATCACCCTTTTTATTCATCTATTTACATTTTATCAATAATTTTGTGTATTAAAGTTATATTTTAAATGTATTTATGACCTTTTATTTTAATTTTTAAATCTTTGAGAATTTGTTACATTGTGTTTTGATCATGTTCAGCCATCCCCAACTTTGCTGATATCAACCTTGTCCTAGTCTGTTAAGTGCCCGAGTCCAGTTTGTGCTGTTTATGTATCTGACAGACTTTTTCAAGATGTTTTCTTTTGTTTGGTTTAATATTGACAATACCTCTTCTGAATAACTGTTGTTCCAGGTATCTTTTTCTATCCAGTGTTGAGCATTCAACATCATTCCTTTGCTTAACCCACTAATTAAAAGACCACCCTGTCTCTATTTATGTGCCATTAATCTTTTATAAAGTTTTACTATTCTTATTTTTCTTTTCTTTTAATTTATACTTATTTACATCCAAAGACTACCCTCCCCCCCATCCTCCCACAACAGACAGCCTCCCCCATTCTCCTTTCCCCTCTCCTCCAAGAGGGTATCCTCCATAAACTCCCACCCTTCACCATCAAGTCTCTGCCAGTGTAGGCACATCCTCTCTCACTATGGCCGGACAAAGCAGCCCTGTTGGGAACAGACACCAGTCAGGCTGGAGCTTTAACGAGAGCCTCTGCTTCAGTTTTTAGGGGACTCATGTGGAAACTAGGCTATACAACTGCAACAAATGTGCCTGAGGTCTTGTTCCAGCCCATGTGTTTTATGCTTGGTGGCTTGGTCTCTGAGAGCTCCCAAAACTCCAGGTTAGTTAACTTTGTTGGTCCTCCTGTGGGAACCCCATCCACTTCAGGGCCTTTAGTCCATAAGAATTCCTGAACAATGTTTGGCAGTGGGTATCTGTGTCTGTTTGAATCAGCTGTTAGATAGAGCTTCTCAGAGGACAATTGTACTAGGCTCCAGTCTATAAGCATAACAGAGTACTGTTAGTAAAATCAGGGATTGGTGTTTGCCAATGGGATAGATTTCAACTTGGGTTGGCTATTGGTTGGCCATTCTTTCACTCTCTACTCCATCTTTGTCCCTGCATTTCTTTTAGACAGGAAAAGTTTTGGGTAGAAAGTTTTATGGGTGGGTTGGTTTCTTTATTCCCTCCACTGAGAGTCTTGCCTGAATACAGGAGGTGACCTATTCAGGTTCTATGTACCAAGTGTTAGGTATCTCAGCCGAGGTTACCCACATTGACTCCTGGGAGCCTCCCCATCTCAGGTCTCTTGAACTTCCTAAATATCATGCAACTCCACTTTCCCTGATAGCTACAAATTGAAAATCCATTCTCCTGACTCTCTGAGTCTCTCTGACATCTCCTATCTACACACCTGACTCTGCACTCTCGTTTCCTTCCCCTCCGCTCTCCCACCCATTTCTTCCCTCCCTCTGTCTGCTATGAATATTTTGTTCTCCCAATTGTCGTTCAAGCATCCTAACTTGGACCTTCCTTCTTGTTTAACTTCTTTTGGTCTGTGGGTGTATCCTGGGTATTTTGTGCTTTAGGGCTAATGTCCAATTACCAGTGAGTATATACCATGCAAATCATTTTGGGACTGGGTTACCACACTCAGGATGATATTTTCCAGTTTCCATACATTTGTTCATAAAATTCATAGTGTCCTTGTTTTTAGTAGATGATTAGTACTCCATTGGATAAATGAACCACATTTTCTGTATCCATTCTTCGGTTGAGGAATATGTGGGTTGTTTCCAGCTTCAGGCTATTACATAAGAATAAAGCTGCTATAAACAGAGTGGAGCATGTATTCTTATGGTATTGGGAGTATGTTTTTGGTATATTCCCAAGAGCTGTATAGCTGGGTTTTCAGGTAGAATTCTTTCCAATTTTCTTAGAAACCACCAGATTGATTTCCAGAGTGGTTGTACAATTTAGCAATCCCACCAGCAATGGAGGGGTGTTTGCCTTTTTCCACATTCTTGCCAGCATGTTTTGTCTTTTGTGATTTATCTTAGCCATTGCAATAGGTATAAGGTAAAATCTCAAGGTCGTTTTGATTTGCATTGCTCTTAAAACACATTTATAAAATTAAAATACTAAATCTAAAATACACTGTTTATATTCAGAATAATAAGCTTCAGTATTCAACAGATTTTAAAATAGGTATACAATTTGTTCCATGTGTACTTTAAGTGAAATGTTTTCTTTCATACAATCGCCATGTAAAATAAACATGGTTTCATTTTTCTCTACAGTAAGAAATGTGGTTTAGGTTTTTTAAAGTTAAAAAGTGCTTTTATTTTTGTTTGTTCTATAACACAAGGGTGTTTTCTGGTATTTTTTATTTTTTATTTTTTTTTTAGCCTTAAAAGAATTGTGGTATTTTATAATTTTTTTAATGTAAAAAAATATATCTTAAGATGTTCCTCACAGAATTACAGGCTGCTTTTCAGCATATGCCAAGTGATATGACATATTAACTGTTTAAATATCCAAATGCAAAAAATTTTCATAATCATATGTCATAACAATTTATGTCTGCTTTATCTGCAAGACTTCTGGAAATGAGTTCAAATGAAGGTTTTTTATTGAATTGAAAACACATTGTCATAATGATATTTCCTAAGATAATGATGTCAGTTTATTTCGTGGTCATATTACTTAAATTATTGTATTAAAATTATCAACAAAACCATAACCAGTGGTTACTAACATAATTTTCCTCACCCATTAAAGAATAATCATTCAGTTAGAGCAATTGAATGAAAATTTAGGGATTATAAATTTCTCCAATGATTATGGTTTTGAAATCTTTATTAAAATTTTATGTCCAGGCCAGAGGTGGCGCACCACTGCAGTCGCTGTGCTCTGGAGTCTGAGGTGGCCATCTGTCTCTCTCTACCAAGTTCGAATCCCACATGTGCTTGCTCACAGGGAAAAAAAAAATTGTATGTCCAGTACAGTAAATTTACAAATTTAGATTAAAGAATCTGAAAAATGTGTACATCAAAAAATAAAAAAAACACAAAGGAAGGGAACATTCTAAAATCCCAAAGATGCACTAAATTCCAATTTTGACAGATCTATGAAAAAGGCTTTATATGTTCTAACTCAATAAAATAATCTTCAAAGTTTGTATGTAAGGGTGTTCAGATCAGGAAGAAAAAGAGAAACAAGCATGTTGAGGAAAGTAAAATATAACCATCCAACAGCCTAGCTGGCCACCTTCCCAACAACTACCTGTTCAGTTATTATGAAGGTGCAGCTAGACAAAGCTTAAGACGTTTATTTCCTATCTGTTCAATTACAGGTTTGTTCTCCAGCTCATCGGAGCCATTTTTAACTTTTCACACTCCCTGACACTTACATCCACTCAAGTGTCCTTTAACTATAGTCCATGTTTTGTACTGACCATTCAAAGCCCCTGATGTCAAACAGTCATTATTACTGGAATTCTAACAGTCTGTCCTATTTTATAACCATCTCCCGTTGGATACAATTTGATCCAGCTAAACCAAGAATTTTCAGTTACAAAGTAATATCACTGTGGTTTAATCCTTCTCTCATTAATTTATTATTTATTTATTAAAACTTCTATGGTGTCTGGAAGGTGGATGACACTGCAGGTTCTTGATGATAGAAATTCTTACTGCCTCCCCTGAATATCTTTTCCATAATGTTGTGAGTGACATCTTAGGATTCTTCAGCTGCAAGAGTACTACTTGTGAACTGTAGCAAATATGCGTGACCTTAATGTTTAATAGTTGTATTTCTTTACACCTAGTTATATTAAAGAGACAGAAAGGAAGCAGCATACTTCAGAAGAAAGAACTAAATTGCTCCATTTTCACTATTTATGCAACAAGGCATACATAAATATGTATACTTATAAGTAGTATACATGAATGACAGACTTCAGACTTATGAAAAAACTATGTGAACATCTATCTGAGATCAAAGTTCTTGAAGAACATTGTGTAGTCATTGAAGAATATTATTCAACATGAAAGCAGAGTGTTTTATTTGTTTTGTTTTTACTATTTTATTTCTTACCCTAATCTTAAAGTGAAAGGTTAATAATTTTTACATTGACATTCTGAAGTTAACTGTGAGATTTAATATTTGGATTCTATTACGATGAACAAACACTTTTCATACATAGTTTATTGAGTGCTTTGCTCACATGAAGGTTAATTATTTTTAAATGTTATTTTTAAGTCTCCATCATTTAATCCATAAATCTTAATCAAGATGTGAGAGTTCATGAACTGGCTAACTGAGGGCAGGCTCACATTAGGCCATGCAAAAAAGTTAAGGAAAATAATTCCTTTAACAAGATACTGTACTTTTCCTTCTTTGAATGAATATCTGCTCCACTTGACACCTTTTCTTGCAGGGCTGCAGACATGATGCTTCCTATTTCTGCCTGGTTCCATGGATTACTGAGAAAAGCACACTATTCAAATTTTGTTCCCTAAATTATCTATTTATTTTTTCCTATAACCACACCTGCATCTGCCATATGATTGCCTATTTCCATGTGTCTGACATGCATGCCAGACTGACATGGCCTTTTTAAACCCTTCTTGGCTTCAGTCTTTCCTCTGGGAATTTATCAAACTGTCTTATATTATCTGCACTTTCCCAGCCACCCAAATTTATAGTAACCAGCTCTAAAACACACACACTCTCTCTGTCACACATACACACACTTTCTCTGAAAAACAAAACTCAAAAAAGAAAATCAAGCAAAGCCAAGAAACAAAAACAATGTAACAAAAAATAACAAACCAAAGGAAATGTGTAGATACACACATCCACACACAAACACAAAAGCAAGAAACAACAACAACAACAAATATGAAATAATTTTAGTTCTGGCCAAAAACTTTTGGGCATGGAACATTCCCTGAAGTATTGTTGACATACTCAATGACACTCCTTAAAATAAGCACACAAAAACCAAAACACAAAACCAAAATTGATTTCTAATTTTTCCAGCAGATATTAATTACAACATTACTTGATGAGATGTGGAGCTTTGTGTATATTTCCACTTCTCTGTGATGGGATTAATTTTTTTTCTCATTTGAATTTGTGCAGGTCTTACTCATGCAGTTACAGTCTCTGTAATAAGATTTTTGTACCAACTCTCTTGTGTCTCAAAGACACTGTTAACTTGGAGTCTTCTGCAGCTTCTGCCTCTTAAAATTTTCCTTTCTCCTTCTCTTCTCCATAGATCCCTGAACTCCAGAAAAGGGATTTATAAATATATTCTTGTTAGGCCTGAGGGCATTGCACATTGTCTATTCATGGATCTCTTTGTTAATTACCATTTCCTGTAAGGCAAAAGCTTATTCCATTAGGATTGAGTAGACTGATTGACAAGCCTAACCATATATCATTAATTTTATTGCCATGTTCCTTTTACAGCATAATAACAATAGTATATCTCATTTAAGAAGATGACTTATCTAGTGTGAAGTTGTTGCCCTCTTTATCACATTCAGTATAAGTTGTATCCCACAGATAGTTTTAAATGCAAGTGTTGGCTACTCTCATAACGTTTGTACCACTGTTATACCAATGTGTATTTCAGGTAGTCCACAGTTGTAGGTCATATGTTTTTTAAGTAGATAATATTGATAATTTTTGTTCTCATCTGATACTGTTCAAAGTACTTTCCCTCACTATAAATTCTCATCATAAGAATGAAGTTTTTAGTTGGCAAAAATTTGATTTTCCCATGTTTGATAATATGTAATAGGACTTACATTCCAGCTTGTGAATGGTAACTAATTAGCTTTGGCAATATCCCTAAGTAATTGATTGTGATTTTTACTATATATAAAAATTGCTTTTCAAGTATAAAAGCTTATCTTTCAATAATGATTCATATTAACATGATTTAATGTATGGAATTAACAGAAATTTATATGTATATGCACTTAGAATTTGTTGATGAATAAGCTTCAGAGTCTATTCTAAATACACATACACATACTAATAACAACAAGAATAAACAAAAACACATATAAAATGAAATAGATGAAGCCATATATATCATCATTGTTAGTATGTATAGGTATTTTATATCCAACAACATGACTGATCAGCAAGGGATCACATCTAAAAGACAATCTAGATCTATATGACATTGGCCAGAATGTAGACATTGCCCTGGATTACAGTATGATATGGCTGGAATGAAAACATACTTATAATATACATTTTTAATCCTAACAATAAAGGTTAGTTTGAAAAAGAAGCAGACATATTGAAACTGATATTTAACTGAGGTGTAACAAAATGATGAATCAAGAAAGATTTGACAAAATGATTCAGAGATACGATTCTCATGAGAACATCACAGGAAAGAGAGGATATTTAAGAGCAGGCCAAGGGAAAGAGAATGAGCTAGACACAGGTGGTGTGTGTGTGTGTGTGTGTATGTGTGTGTGTGTGTGTGTGTGTGATTTATCAGTACAGATTTACAGAAACAGGTTACTCAGAGAACAAGTTTGACTCAGGTGAAGACAGAACATACAAACAAACCAGAGAATGAGCCAGAAAATTACAATATATTAAAAAAATTATGATGAAGCCTGGCAGAGAAATTCAGTCAGAAGCTGAGAGAATCTAGGTAGGGGTAGTTTTTGATGCTAAGGTCCTGTTCCCCAATTGGTTCTTGGGCTGTCAGTAAAGAAAGAAAGAAGCCAATTGCTGGGGAAAGTATGGGAGAGACTTCTTGGTCCCATGAAGGCTGGACATTGTGGGGGGTGGTATTCGAGGGTGGGGAGGTGAGGTTCTGGGGAGGGTGGGTGTTGGTACACCATCATAGAGGCAGGAGGAGGAGGGAAGGGATAGGGAGTTCCTGGGTGGGAGGGGGGAATGGGGGTAAGGGGAAAACACCTGAAATGTAAATAAAAGTTTCAGTAAAAAAAAAAAAAAAAGAAAAGAAATACTCATCTCTTTAACAAAGAAAGTTATGTCATGTAGAGAATAAATATTTGCTGTTTTCAAATTTGAGAACCTAAGGTATAAAAGATTTATTCATTTTATCAATTCAAATATATAACATCTGCTAAAATTGATTTCTTAGAACTAAAAATTTACTTAAATATCTAGATAATATCCTCAGACACCAAGCAACCTCAGTTACTTTTATTTTATGGAGGACATTAGACCTCTGTTTTTAAATTTCATGAAAGTACACTCTGAAATAAATCCACTCTTCTCCTCCAAAAAGTGTTTTATTAATATGTGTATGACAGTGTTTTTCTTCCATGTGTATTTGTCTAGTACATGTATTCAGGTACTGATGGAAATCAGAAGTCATTGAATTTCCTAATTTTGAGTTACAGGCTTTTGTAAATGATTGGACATGGGGGTAGATACCTTAGTTAAGGGTCTCTGGAAGAATATCAATAACTACTAACTGCAGAACCATCTTCATTCATAAATATTTATGTCATACTAAGAATAAAATATATATATATTTGTAATTTAGGACACTTATTGAATACATAGTATATTAAAAACCTAATTTTTGTAACAATGTATAGTTAAAATATATGAATGCATGAATACAAACATTCATTCTGGGACATTTCAACCTTTATATTTTTCAGCAATTCATCATCCTTATTTAATCATAAACTGTCCTACTTTATAGGACATTCTGAATATTACTGTGTTATAAGGAATTACTCAATATCTGATTTCACATGATTTGTAGATCCAAGTGCTATGTTCAGAATACTAAACAACATTTATTAAATTTGGCAAGTAATTATATTGACTCATAGTAATTTCAGTTCCACAGTGTGAATCAAAACAGGTGTGACTAGTAGTTATGTTTCTTCATCCATAGAGCCCCTGCTGTACACAAAGCATCCACTAGTAATTTTTGTTAATTCATTTAATTGCCTGGGGCAGCCTGAGCCACTCTTTTCTTCTAATTTGATGCTTTCTGTTGTGATCCATGGAAAACAAAATAGTCTGAAGAGGGACCACTTATAATTACAAGAATTGAAATGTAAGCACACTCATGTCTGACGCACTCTTGGAGTCAACCATGAAGAACTTAAACAGAAATCTTTGTGATGAGATGCAGCAATTCAAGACACAAAAAACACTTGGAATGAGAGAGAAACATTTATAGGAAATCAACATGAATAATACAAGTGTTGCTTGTAAAATGATTATGAAACCAAGTTTCAATATTATCATACTAACCTACAAAACATCCTTATGACAATCGTTTTCTTTTACTTATTTAAATACTATTTTTTTAATTCAGTGTCTCACTTTCTACTATTTTTAAAATAGATCATCTCTTCTTTTATTGCTATACTTTTACTCAATCTTTCTCCTTTTTCTCTCTCACACAAATATATGTATACAAAAATGCATGAATATAACAACAACATACATTTTTTATTTTATACAACACACACAAATGCATGTGCGCACACGCACACACACACACACACACCACACACACACACACACAAATATAAATATATATATATTTCACTCTTATTTTATGTTTATTACATGTGTATGTGTATGATTTCAGGGTTGACAATTCTGGTATTAGATATATTCTATTTTATTATCAAATTTTCATGTCTGTAACTGTGTTATAAATGTTCAGACATACATGTGTCAAAGCACACATATGAACTTTAAAAGGTAACAGTAAGGAACTTGATCCAGTATTTCAGCTAAAGTTGTCAAGTCTGTACAGAGCTGCACAGCAAGCATAGTTACTTGCTAAGCCATCCTACAAGCATATTTTTCACTTTATCAATAAAATTAGATAGGATTGTTTTCAGATATTTTGATAAGAATGTAAATTCTTATATTTTTGGTTGTGAGCCTAGCCTTTACTAAACATAAACAGTACTATATATATTCCTGTCCACCACAAATTTATTTAAATCATACTCTTTTAATTTTTTATTTTAGAGGTTTTTTTTTAAGAAAAATTAAAATTCCAAGGAACTTTCTGCTGAGTGTATATGGTGCTCTTACAACTAGTCATACTTATGCATAGGTGAAAGGGAAGGATCCATTAACTGTCCTAAGGCATTATCCTGATCAGGTATTAAATATAGAGAAGAAAGAATGTTTGTGTTTTTTCGGTAGGATGCTGAAGGAGCATGGTGACCACCAGAGCGATAGCTGAGACATATTGATTCCAGGTCAAAGAATGATGCTGACCTGTGAGCTTCCTGAGTGCCCTGACAATGGTGACTGGGAAGCTGTATTGAACATACGTTCCTGACACATCATTGCTTATCTTTGCCCCTGATGGAACAAGCTGCCTTGCCTCAAGTTCTTAGACCTTGTGGAACAAAGAATCAAAAAGAGAAGTTATAATGCCTCTTGTATTGTTATTAAATGTGACCAGTTATTCAGACTCAATCATAGACTGGTCTAGAAATCAATCCAATATTGAAAAATTAAATGAATACGTCTTCATCTGGAAATCTGGTTCAGGACATTTTCAGAGACATATTTGGAAGTTAGCTTCAGTTTTATATGACATTATATGGTCAAGAGATAAAGTTGGAGCAGGATCTGGATTTCAAACAGGTGTTAGCATATGTGTTAAAGCTCTTTTAATTGTCAAGTTAAAAATACTTTTGTTTCTTCTACAGTAATTAATGTAAGTTGCATTGATTGTACACTGTCTAATTGTGTTTGTGTTTTGAAATCTGGCATATCAGTTATGGGGGTCTATCAACCAGCTTTTGTTTTATTGTCCTGAGTATCACAAAACCTTAGTATTCTAAAAATAGCTTGCAAGTACTGGAAGAAATGAGTCAGGCTTTAAGCAGAAGTAAGATGGTAGTGGGCTTGATTATTGCTGGTATAACAGCTTTAATTTCATTAATTGCTAGCACCACTGCTTCTGCAATTGCTGTGACACAAGAAGTTAAGACAGCTACCTTTCTTAATAATTTAGTTTAAAAAAATGTTAATAATGTGTTGAATATACAAGAGGATTTAGATAGGCATTTGGGAGAATGGATTGATGCTCTTAATCTTATTCAAATTACTGGAAGGAGGTTCAGAATTTAAGGGTAAGGAGCCATCTCAAGTGTCGTACCAAATACCATTGGATTCATGTTAATTCTACAATTTACATTAGTAGTCATTATAATTAGGAAGAAGTTTAATGACATGTGCAGTGTAGTTGGCATAGTTCTAACACCTCTCGGGATGTTTTAATGATACATAGGGAGCTTATGAATTTAAAGAATGCTGCTCTGCTGAGCGTTGATATGGTAGATACTGCAGATAAAATTACCAATGGCCTGAGGTCAGTATTTCTATTTTGATCAAGCTTCAAAAATGGCATATATAGCTTGTCCTGGTTCTGCCCATTGTGTTAAAGGTTTTCTTCAGCAACATCTACATGTTTGAAGTACATGGCTTGAAGCTGAAAATGGACCCCAGACAGATATTAAATTAACAGGCTGGAAAGCCAAGGACAGGTAAAATTCTGCACAGAGCCTTTGCAACCTAAGACTGAAATGTATTGCTTTTGATAATGTATATTTCATGATGGGTAAGGAAGGCATTCTTGTCAGAATGACCTAAGACAAGCTCAGTCTTGTTAATGAAATAAAAAAGGGGAGAGGTGGAGAGCCTTTGGGGCTGCTTAGCAAGAATCTGACATGGGCCAAGGACAAGGAAATTGGCTGCATGTCAGGAATATGACATTGTCCAAGGACAAGTAAGTGGTCTTCAGACAGGAATCTGACATTAGGCTAGAACAAAGAAGTAATTTCAGGAAGGAATCTAAATCTTAGACTAGAACAAAGAAGAAATCTCAGGCAGGAACCTAAATGTTAGGCAAGAACAAAGAAGTTATTTCAACTGGAATCTAAATTTTAGACTAGAACAAGGAAATAGGCTTCAGAAATGAAAAGGATCTTGGCTAGGACAGGGAAGTAAGTTCAGATACTTTGGTCATCCTTCTAAGCCCTTAACAGTGATCATGGGAGTGTTCCCATAAATGGGCTTAATGACTTGCTTTTCCTTTGACTATTTGTATCTATTGTATTGCTAGACCCTCATCCTACAACTGATCTTAATACTTGCATGTAATCAAAATGGTATAAAAGCATAAAGGAGGAGGGGGAATGGTATATGGCGTTCTAGGGAGGGAAATGGAGAAAGAGGATAGCATCTGTATTGTAAATAAATAAAATCTCAAAAAAAAAAAAAAAAGAATGTAAATTCTGTTATTTTGGACTCAGCTGCCATCAAGGATTTTACTAATTTTGTTTGAAATTTGTTTGTTTTTCTGGCTAAGTAATGTGGTAAAATTAACACTAAGTTCTTTTAATTATATTCTGCTTCTTGAAAACATGTATCTTAAATTATGGGATAATTTTATACATAAATAATTCTGTCAATGCCTTTAACATGCTGAAGATATGATTTCCAATATATCTTCTGATAGAATGATAGCTTTAAACATCAAAATTATTGAGATGTATTAAAATTAATGGAATGATTATTAAAAAATCAAAATTAATATGTATTTAACTAATTCAGTTAACTGGTTTTATACTTAAATGTAAAAAAATAAGGTAATACTGTATTTATTGTTGAAATGAATAGCTCACTATTCTATGAAAAGTTTTCATTCAGGAAACCACCAGAAAGTTCAGTTATCATGAAGAGCAAAACATTGTTAATGAAGATACAATTTGCCTCAGAGCAAAGCATAAGATGCATAATTTGAAATCTGTTTTGCACCTGCATGTTTAAGGGATGACTTTTGATCAACACATTAATCTCTATCACTCATACAAATTTGTGGGTATTGTGAAAAATTAAATGAGAAAAGAAACTTTGGTGGTTAATGGATTGATGAGCATCTGGTTAACAAAATGATTATTCTTATCCATTTATTTTTAAAAAAAAAAACAAAACTAATCTGTTTAGATAATAATCCACCATTTACCAAGACACTCTGCATACCCAGAGGACTGATGAACATATTTAATCTGCCCTTGTTTCAACAGTTGAAAAATCAACTTGGTCCATTATAGGAGCCTCTCCTCTAAAAATTCAAACATGATTATTTTTGAAGATTGAGAATATTGAATTTTCCAATAATTTTTGAATTGTTGGGAACTGACGATTCTTCCGTTGTGGAAATTTTTCTCAGAAAATTACATGAAGATGCCATGATCTCCTTGTTGGTTGGAGAATAACACTGATTTCCTTCGTCTTCTATTGATAAATAATGACTAGAATGACAGATTCCTACAAAAGCAGCTACCTTGTTCACAAAGCTATTGTTGAACCCTCAGTCTCCTGGTCTCTGACATCATGATTTTCTTACATTCTTCTGAAGACTCCAACTTCTTTCTTAGATAATTTTATGGAACTTGGTTAATTCGTGCCTGTAGCAAATTTGTTTTCCTTCCCAAATACTACTAAAAATATAAAATAAATGTAAATTTATTCATTACTATTATTTGATATTATATAGCATCTTTTTTTCTGATTATTACATAATTTGTTATTGCAGTTTTGTATTTGAGAATAGTTTTAAAACAAATTTTGTACATCTATAAATTCTCTAAATGTTAATTATCAGGAACACATTACTTCATCAGAAATTAAGAATAGGTTTTGGTTTAAATATTTTGGTCAGGTTGTTTTCGGACACAGAGAGAAAGAACATGAAATTGGGTAAGAAGGGGCAGTATTTTGGAGTAGTTGGATTAGTAGAAAAATGTGATCAAAATATATTTCATTTTTTAATGAAAAAATATATTAAGAATAAGAGTATATGGAAATTCTCTTTAAATATTAAAATATACTCCTAAGGAGATACTTGCAATCCTCCCAGAATAAGTCAATGTCTTTTTAAACTTATCAACTCAACAATATAATGTTCTGTCTTTGATTAAAAAAATTCATTCATCAACTAACATAAGTGATTTACTAAACAAAAATTGACATCATCAATGATGACTTGAAAATGGATCCAAGGACTTTTCACAGGGTCTTGTGTCAAAGTGGAAACTGAACTAGAATAAGTTGAATTGCTAGGAAAACATTTCCACCACTAAATACACAAGAGAAGGCAGAGCCAAGTCTGACCTCAGCAAAGCCTAAGAGACTTTTCTGACATGGGTGAGTTAATTGAAAAGTCCTGGAGGACATTGGGAAATTTGATCATGTTCCTATCAATAGTGTTCTCTGAGATTAGGCTGTGATTGGAGCCCCAGGTTAGGCTCACCATGGAGTGTAAAATACACATACATCACATCATATAGATAATCTCTTCTCTCTCAATGCCATTTCTTCTGTCCAACAAATAATTTTTTCTGTGATTTGATCTCTAATATAGATATTCTCATAGGAGGTAGTAGTAATTATACAAAGAATATTAAAATCTATCCTCTTTTGGGCCTCCTAATCTGTTAAACACAAAATTACAGTCAATTTACAAATGAAGTAGTGTTGGGTATATGTATCTGTACCTGACTACTTGTTTTGCGTAAACATGAGAGCATGGATTCAAGGTCAGGGAAGTGGAAACCAATTTGAGCTACTTGAGAATCTTTTTGCAAACAACAAGCAAACAAACAAACAAAACTAAACTAAAACTTAAAAAAAAAAATAATCTGCAAATATTGCTTGTGAATTTATTTTTATTTGTAAGTATAATATTTCAATTACTTATTTTTCTTATAGCTACTTTCCTATTCTCTGTTTGTAAATCATTAACTTTCTTTTTCTCTGCATACATCAACACATTTCTTAGTAATTACTTTTCTGTGAATGTTTTGTTGTATCTCTCCTCAAGGGGAAACATTCTGTTGTCTATTCATAAACTTTTGTCATTTCCTTCAGTTAATTTTGTTGGCTCTGCTGCTATTTACTCTCAAGGTGAACTCCCTGCATGCAGAATGTTTATTCACTGTTAAAAACTGACATTAGGCAATGTTCAAATTTTCTAGGTAATAAAAGACACAGATATTGTGCTATTGTGATGCAAAATTTCTTATCTCCTATGGCAAATACATGTTTTTCTTGTTCTCAAACGTTCATCAACATTTTATACTTATTTCTTTAGCTTTGCTTTTTAATGTAATATATAAGATCCTTGTTGAAGGATTCAAAAACAATATTCTTACAGGACACTGTGTTTCCAATTTTCATTTTCCGTAATAGTTTCTAATGACATCACAAAATTAGATAATTTTTTGACAATAAACAAAGATGTATCATAGAAATATTTGAGGTGTTTGAATGTCAATATTGTGAAATTCGTCAGCTCAAAGCAGAATATCATAATTATTAGTGTAGAGTCCATTTTAAATTAAGCTCATTTCACTAACCTTTGTAAAAACTGATGGACTCCTTAGATGACGAGGCAATGACATGTACTATGTTCAGTCATGGAAAATCACTGGTGAAAATTGGGAGAGAGAGAACCTAAAGGACCTAACTTGTTTTTCCTTGAGTTGAGCAGGTAAAACTGGCAAATAACCATGCTGAGCACAGGTTTGGCAAAAAAAAAAAAAAAGAGAGAGAGAGACCAGAGAAACATTGGATGGAAAAGGAATCACTTTATTTTTACTCTTGTCAAGTAGGAATTCTCTACAAATATACAAGAAAGTGTCAAACTTAAAAGCACAAGCTGCCATGTTTATGTTTGTTGGCAAATGGCCCTTTAAAAGCAATCTCTCCTCTAGTGGAAATGGAAAGTTAAAAATAGAATAAAAGGTAAAATACACACACTGAAAACATTTTCAAGCTGGATTACAGTAAAATACACACACTGAAAACATTTTCAAGCTGGATTACAGTTCAGTGATAATGTAGATGTATCATCTGTTCCAAAGAGCTTGGATTCATTCCTTAGTAGCATGATGATGATGATGATGAAGATAATTTCCTTTTGTAGTAGTAAAATGTATACTATTAAGTTAACATTTTATTCCCATAAAAAGAAAAATATTAGAATAAGAGATTTTGTATTTCTACCCTTGTTATTCACCAAGGCTGACAGATAGCAACAATATAGATTATTTTATTGTGTAGAGGAACTTTAATGCATCAACATGGCTGTTCTGGCAAGGGATCACATCCAAAGTTATAATCCAGCAGGAATGCAGACACACCCTGAATTACAGTATGATCTGATTGGAATGCAGACATAACTTAGTACATACCTTTCATCCCTAACAGTGACAGTAGGATTACTTTGTGGGAGGAACCAACCATGTTTGAAAGTGGCAGAGATAGGTTATAGAGAAAACAAGCTAGACATGGGTGAAGAAGGAACAAGCCAAAGAATGAGAAGGAGCCAGAAGATTAGAACAGATTGCCAGAGTTAAAATGAGGCCAGGCAGAATAATTCAGTCAGAAGCCTAGAGAGGCTGTGTTTAATCATTCCGCTTTGAAGATTAGAATTTACAGAGGTAGAGGCTAGAAGCTTCCAGGCCTATGCCTAAAGATAGTTAGAGCACAGAAGGAAACGCTCTGAGCTCAGCATAAGTAAGCCATGTATTTACATAGGTTGGGTATGACACTCATCTCATCAGATCATATGAGGAAATAAAAGCAACATCTACATTATAGTATTTTACCTTTTTTCTGTGCTCATAAATTCTATAAATCTTACATTTTTAAATGAAATATATCAGCAAAAGTATAACGTAAATTAGGATGTTATTTTAAGATAATTTAACTTGAAGCTACTTAGTTGGGAAAAATTGTACATTATATATACAATTTGGTTTGCTCTCGGTTTACCTAACCCACCTGCCTTTCTGCAAGAGGGAAATAGGATTACAAACTGTATACGCTTATGGCATACAAGCATTAAACTAAAAGGTCACTTGCTTGCTATATATTATTTATTAAAAAAAAGATAAAACCTTTCTTTAAGCATGTCTACAGCTCCCTGTTTATGAGAAGATACTGGACAAAAAGAACTTTTATACTATTTAATTTATCTTTGTATTCCTCATTTATAATGTCCTAAGAACTTAACACAGAATTAAAATATTTTTTGTAAGATCTATAGTTAGGGCAAATTGCATAAACTAAAATAAAAGTCCTTTTATCAAACTATTTAAATAATTATATATCCTTTCACCTAGTATTATTAAGTGGAAACAAAGAATATTAAATAAAACATTATATAAGAAGTCTTATAATTGAAGTAACTCTTGATGATGACATTAACAATCATTTAACTTGGGACATTAATTATTTTGTCACCAAGCTCCTGGGTATCTCAAAAATAAATACTCAGGTTCCCTTAGGGACATGAACTCAGCAGACAGCTCAACTCTTCTGTCTGTGAGCCAGCACTCTGTGTCAAAATGTCACACTCTGAAATGGACTAAGAACGTTAACAGAGAGAGATGGTCAGTCCTTGTGATTTCCTAGCCATTAAATGACATCTAGAATGAGAGTTGACATTCAAGATTTCACAAATTACATTTGACATGCAGAAAAGTCTTCCACAATAATGTTATAGATTATCCAATCAGATCAGTATCCCTCAACTTCTTTTTTCTTTGGTACTGTTTGCAATCTTTCTACCTTAGGAATCTGTCTCTCTTTCAATCTCTCAAAGTCTCTCTGTTCTTTCTCATGTATTTGTTCTATCTTGTTTGTAAGACAGTTTTGCTTGCTTGTCGGCATGTGCCACACATAGATGCTTGGTACACAAGAGGCTAGAAAATGGTGTTGAATGTCCTGGAATTGGAGTCATGGGTGGTTTTGAAGACACATGTGGTCTTCAAACAAAATATTTCAAGCAAATGTTCTTAACTGTTGAGTTATCTCTCTTGCTCGAGTTATTTACTTTTAAAATCATACTATGTATTAAGGAGTAAGATGGAGGGACATATATGGGCCATAATGTACGTGTGGAAGTCAGAGTACAACTTGTGAGAAAAGTTCCCTCCTTCCAACATTTGTGTCCCTGGGACAAAACTCAAGTTGATCAAAAATGCATTTCTTTACTGAGGAGCTTCCTCTGGCTCTGGGAAGTGTTGTTTGTTGTTGTTGTCTTATTTGTATGTTTCTTTTTGTTTGACTGGTTGGTTTTAAAAAGCGTTTTATTTTTTTATTCCAGCTGTTGCCCCCTCTCAGTCCCCTCTCCCAGAGTTCCTCATCCCATTTCCCCTCTCCTTTGCTTCTGAGAGGATATTCCCACTCTCTCCCTCTCCACGAGGCCTCCCCATTCCCTCAGGCTCAAGGATTAGGCCCATCTTCTCCCACTGATGCCAGACCATGCAGTCCTTTGTTAAATACGTGCTGTGAGCCTCAGTCCAGCCTATATATGCTGCTTGGATGGTGGCTCAGTCTCTGAGAGCTCCCAGGAGTCTGGGTTAGTTGGGACTTCTGGTCTTTCTATGGGGTTGCCCTCTCCTTCAGCTTCTTCAATTCTTCCCCCAATTCCCTGACTTCAGTCCAATGGGTAGATGTGCGTCTGTCTCAATAAGCTGCTGGTAGGGCCTCTCAGAGTACAGCCATGCTAGGTTCCTGTTTTCAAGCACATCATAGCATCAGCAATTTTGTCAGGCCTTGGTGGCCTCTAATAAGATGGATTCCACATTGGGTTGGTCACTGGACAGCCTTTTCTTCAGACTCTTATCTATTTTTGTCCATGCAGTTCTTTTAGAACAATTCGGGGTCAGAAATTTTAACTGTGGGTTGGTAACCTCTTTCCTCCACTTGGGGCCTATATACTGGAGATGGACTCTGTGTTTGAGACTTTCTAAAGGGTCCCCCTAGTTCCCATCCCCTGAAGGTGCATATTTTCAGTCATCCTCCTAACCCTGTTGCTTCTCTCCTATTCTCCAGACGTCTTTTTAAATAAATTTTATTTCAAATCATTTTTCTCTGTAAAACTTTGATATTGCAAATATATAATATTTAGTATATATCATACATATATCTATACATTATTTTAAAAATATATTTTTCATAAATATTGCTCATAATACCACATTGGCAATATTACATGGCACTATATTCAATATAATCCCTACATCCAAAATCTTCCTTGACAAATTAGCAAATCACTGTAACAGTGTTTCTTTTTCGGATTGTTTCATCTAGTTTTCCTTAGCTAGATGCAGCTTTCACTAAGAAATTTAATCTACCCAGAATATCATTTCTACTAAATACAAAATAGTTATATTTGTGAAATTTATGATTAGTACATTTGGAAGGCTACTTTCTGGAATGCTTAATTTAGTCATAATTTTAGTACAGGATTCTGTTGCTCAGCTCAAAATGATTTAGCATACTGCCTGTCCTCTGGAAACTCTTACCTCCAGATGCAGTCTACAGCTTTTATGGAATACTGTACTCTAATGAATGCTCAGCATCCTTACTGAGATGATGCTCAGATGCTAGGTTACCATTGTTTTCATGGAAACTTTATGTGTCAAACTGTGTCATCTGTACCTCTCTCTACTCTCTCACTCTCTATTCACTGTAGCTTTATCATCTCGTATGTTTATCATTTCCTGCAATAATTTCTTTTTCTCTAATTGTACAGTTCTTCAGTCAGATCACAGCTTATCCTCCCATAGTCATACAGTAGAATAGTCCTGTTATTATGTTTGCCTCTACATAAAGAAACTCACTCATAGTCACTGTTCATCTTAAAATTTATAGAAGTACATACATTGTCTCCTCACTCATAAGGGTTGAATATCTACTAAGGAAATACAGTAAGCTACAAGCAAGCACAAGATGTTTATTTACTACATAATTGATCTTATATAAAATGATTTTCACTTTCCTTAAGCAATGATGGAAATCCCCTATAGCTGAACATAAAGCAGACACTGGTCTGAGTTATGTGACGGTAGACTTGACTACTTCTATCTATCTTAAAGCAATTTTCAAATTTATAACCTAGCTTTCTGTGATGATAATCTTTTTATCTTATCTTTTTCTACTCTGTATCTTCACATTGTAGACTACCTCCACTGTCTGCCTCAAATTACTTCTCATTAATTCTAGTTGATATTTAACAGTAGTATTTACTGTAGCCATTTAACAATGGACTGCCTATATATTTGCCTTTTTATTGTGATTGAAAGCAAGAACAATCTGACATTTTATTTGTATCAGGAAATCTAATGCATTTTATGCTCCTATATGGATAATAAATATATATTTCAATAATAACTGAATTAATATTGGGGAGGCAACTTAGATAAACCAAATATTAAAAGTGACTAATTCAGATAAATTTATTTGTATACAAATGACAATCAAGCTCTTTTTATTTTCTCTTTAAGGGTTAGTGCAGTTTCTAGGCTTTGGGTAAGAGAACGGTATCTGAATAATTTAGTCATGACTAAATAATATCTCATAGAAAATGGGCAGAAGCTTTGATTTAAAGTTTAAGGACATTTTTCATTCATTAATTTGTTTATTCACTTTACATCCAGATTGCAGCCCTTATTCCCTCCTCTCCTCCCAGTCTCAGCTTCACAACCCTCCTCTATCCACTGCCCTTCTCCTTAGCAAAGGAGAGGCCCTCTCATGAGTACAGAGTTTCCCTAACACATCAAGTCTCAGAGGACTAAGTGCATCCTCTGACAGTGAGGCCATACAAGTTATCTCAGCTATGGGAAAATGATCCAATGACAGATTAACTTAGTCAGAGACAGTCCCTGCTCCAATTGTTAGGTGACCCAAATGAAGATAAGTTGAACATCTGCTACATACATGTTGCTGGGCCTACATCCAGCCTGTGCCTGCTCTTTGGTTGGTGGTTCAGTTTCTATGAGGCTCCCATGAGCTCAGGTTTTCTTGTGGCATCCTTGAGACTTCTGACTCCCTCAGTCCTTTCTTCAATTCCTCCATAAGACTCCATGAGCTCTGCCTAATGTTTGGCTTGGGGTTTTCTGCCTCAGTTTCCATCAGCTGCTAGATGAGGCTTCTCAGAAGACAGTTATGCTAGGCTCCTATCTGAAAGCAAAACAGAATATCATTAATAGTGTTAGGGGTTGCTTCTCTTTCATGGGATGGGTCTCAAATTAGGCCAGACATTAATTGATCACTCCCTTGTTTTCTGCTACATTTTTATCACTGTAGATCTTGTAGACAGAAAAATTTTGGGTTAAACGTTTTGTGGTAGGTTGGTGTCCCCCACCTGCTGCTAGGCATCTCATCTAGGGTCAATCCCATAGACTCCCAGGTTTGTTATCTGTATGGCATCTGTCAGGTACTATCACCAAAATAGAAGACAGCAGTTGTTATTACTAAAAGGAAATGACTCTCTGGAAAATATAGCTATCCTATCTGTTCTTTACATTGCAGTTTCTTCTCTCAGCTTTCAGTTCAAAGCAGGAAGAAATCTTAAAAGTTAAAACAGTGTTGTGAATATACCTTTCAGGTTTGGGTATAATGGTTTTGCTGTTTTTTTCTGTTTCATCAACATGTAAGCATGTCTCTTCTACAAAATATCCAGTTCATATCTCATCAGTTCTTACACTTCTGTACTTTACTTAACCTCAAGAAACTGAGTCTTGATAAAATAAAGGGACAATCACAATCAAGTTAGAATTTAACATAATTCTGTTAGTTTCATTGAAACTTGATGTCAGCTTCCAGTCACTTACAACATTTTATTTCTGTACATTTACATACTTAAACACCATAAGTTCAAATCTTGTTTTATTGCCTTCAAAGTTTGTATTAATTTTTAAGCATTTTCAATAGAATTGAAGAAAGCTGATGGCAACACAGTCTTAAGGGCAAATAAAATTATTTGTAGTAGTGATTTTCAAGCTATATATAAATTCATTATTTTTTTCATGTAAATCTCTACTTCACCTTGTTGATCATTCCTTCAATGCCTGTAAGGAAGCTGTAGGCAATACTGACAGGTATTGATTCAATTGCACAGCTTCTGGAATAGCATGGCTCGTTTCACCAATTTTCATTAGTACACATAGCTGACAATACAAAGCATGTCATTATAAGAAATGTAAATGAACTGTTCTAGTAAGGGTTAACAAAAATTGCTAATGTATGTAAGGATGAAAATGTATACAAGGAGGAACA
The DNA here is from genome assembly GCA_021653895.1 of Mastomys natalensis. Taxonomy (NCBI): domain Eukaryota; kingdom Metazoa; phylum Chordata; class Mammalia; order Rodentia; family Muridae; genus Mastomys; species Mastomys natalensis. The sequence continues at coordinate 641,646 of JAJTUV010001608.1, read as the reverse complement.
GGAAGATTGCAAGTAATTAGACCATCCTGGGTTGATTTCCTTCCTGTACCAAACAATCTAGATGATTTCTAAAATCTCCACAGCAAATTTGAACAAATTATGAGGCAGGAAATAATTAGCCAAACACATCTGCTGGTGGACTGCAACACAAAGTACCTTAAAGAATTTGAGAGTGACCGTAGCATAGACACAATATTAAGGAACCCAGAAAATCTGACAGGCTGGAATAAGGTGGCAGGCTAAATATTAATGATTGATCAGAATATCACAGATTTAACTTTATGCAAATGAAACAATATACAGCAAAATAGATCACTGCATCAACTGAAAATTATCACTAACTAAAGACTGCTCTAGGTTTGCAATATTTATTTCTAAATTTCAGGAAACATCTGGTGCTGTTAACATGATTTGTTTACAGTGTCTTCTTAGAAGGATGGTCATGAAAATAGAGAAATAGTAAATAGCCTCTGTTACTGCTTAAACATGAAGTGCCCTTTCCAGGCTCCTGTGTTTAAATACTTTTCCCTTTTGCTGCTGGTATTGTTTTGATAGTTAGTATGATTCGCTCAGAGTTCAACTTTAATAGTAGGAAGAAAATAACCGAATTTAGGACACTAATAGTTATAACCCTGCTCTGCTTCTAGTTCATGTTTTCTGCTTCCTGATTGTAGATATGATATGACCAAAAACATACCAATAGGGTCATGATTCAATACTATAATGGACATAGTACTGAGATTAATCAACTCAAACCATGTTACTGAGACATCTTTTTATCCTCAGAACTGTTTTTTCAAAGCATAACTTACTCATCCAAGATCCTCAAGCTATAGGCTCTCATTCAAAATTCCTATTTCTGGAGAAACATGAAATATTAAAAAATACTGTCATCTTGTTTTATTCTCTGATAATTTTTCCAATCACTGTTCACAAATCAAGTTGTACACAATGAAAATGAACATTTTGAAGAAATTCTAAATTGTCACCTCAGATTGTGTTCTTTTTGTCATATTGGTCTTATGCAATATAAACACTCTTTATTTCAGACATCCAGTGTATCTTTGTATGGACAGCATCAACATTCAATGTGGTAACTATTACAGTGAACATTTGTGTCATTATCCTGGAGTATATTTAACAGATAGCTGTAAAATGGCATCTCCTTTTTAAGCTTCAGTGTCTGTGAGGTTCTGATAATATTGAAACTGCAGTCAGTGTTGGAGTTAACCTTTGTAAATGAATATATATTTATTAGAGTCCTAGATTCTTTGTTCTCTTTTCCCCCTGAAACCATGGCTTTAGGACAGTTTATAGAATATTTCAAAGGCCATTTTTGAAACATGACAGAAGTGATTCAGATGGCCATGGTTACAGAACATATGTGTGTGAGAGCAGCAATTTTATAATCATGTTATTCCCACAAATTCTTACTGCAAAACCTTGGCATTTGGTGGAGCTACATGCATATGAGGAAATAGTATTATTTTATGCCACTTTTTATATTTAATGTGCATTGGAAAATAACTAATAAGTAATTGGGTTTTTTTTTTCCTTTGGCTTATTTTGGATATTAGAGCAGGTTATTCTGAGTAGTAGTTTTTAGCTACCTCTAACTCAAGGCTGACACTATTCAAGTTGAGATAGCTTATATGACATCTCACAAGAAGCCTGCTCTTCCTCCCTATTGCCTTCAAGTACTAATGACAGAGAAGCTTATAGCATCTGTTTACTTATGCAGCACTGTTTTTCAAAGTATATAAGCATGATCTGGGCATAGGCAATCGAAGTGCACTTCAGATTTTGTAGAGGATTTAGAAGGTGTAAAGTCTTTATTTCTTATGGAAATTATGTGAAGAATAAGACCCATCTATCAGTGCTGCATGAGAGAATCTGAGATGAGAGAGGAACCGCTCGCTCATAGATGGGAAAAGATCTGCACTGGAGATACCACTGACAGCTTTGAAGAACCCAGTTAAACTCTCCACTGAGATCAGATTCTCAAATATCCTTTTTTGCTATTTGATTTTCAATACTGATAATACTTCTCACTCTTGCCCTTCCTTTGCTAAAATTAGGCTTCTTTACTTTCAAGCTCAATATTGGTGCTAAAAAGGAAGGTTTAACAACAGTGATCAAATTTTATACAGAAAGAGGATTTAATGATCACACAGCTGCCCGTTGCCATGACCCTCAGAGGTATGTTGTTCTGAAGCTAGACTGATATTGAACACACCAGAGGTGAAACCTAAATAACACCATGTTCTCACACCTAAATATAGTTTCCTTGTTTTTTACAATTGGAGAAAACATCTACTCAAGGAGTGTTACTGTTTGCTACTGCTTTTAGACTTGATAGATATCTGGTATAGGGAGTTCTGGAAATATCATGATAGGATTAAAAGAGCTATACATCAGAAAGGGAAGTTTTACATTTTGAGTCCTTGCTTTAAAACGATAATGTGATTCTATAATATAGAAACAAATAATCAATGAACTAAAATAATATAATTACGTTAAGTTGAAAATGTGCACGTATAAAATAAATATTTTAAAAAATTGACAGGAGAGATGGCTCAGTGGTTAACTCTGCTCTTCCATAGAATTCAAGTTCAGTTACAAACACCCAAGCTGGACAAAATTTAAAAATATAAAAAGTATATAAAATATACAAATATATAAAACATTTTTAAAGTTATACATCTTGTCATCAAAATGATAACGTAAGTACTGAATCTCAAGTTGTAATCTTTTGACCTGGGTCATTTGTAACACATGCTGGATGAAGGATGTGAAAATTACTGACACTTTTATGAGGTTTTATTAATTTCTTCCCCACTACAACCAAATACCAGAAAATGGCCCCTAGTCATTGTGTGAACTGGAAAGGATCCTTTAGTCCATGATTCCAAGTAGAAACTTCTGCTTGACTTTGTCAATGGTTGCACAGCTGGAGGAATTACACAGTTTGGTTCTGTCTAGAATAGATCAGGTGTTAAAAGAAGCCAGAGATTCAGGAAGCCAACTTCTTTGTATCAATTCACTTATTGTTACTAACTCATAGCCCATAATCGCATTAATGATTTTTGCAAGGAGCTGTGTCATCATTTAGTGAGCTTCAACCAACTCTTCTCCCTAAAAAGCCACGACCTCTCACTAATTCATGAGGTAGGTCTCCCCACACAGGAATGTGCCACTGGGGAATATCCCACATCCAAGCCATTAAAAAGAGTCAAATATTAGATAAAGACATGTTTCATTCTTTATGTTTATATGATGGGCACTCAATTTTCATATCTTCAGTCAAAAATTTCCTTTAGAATAATTCAGAACTCTTCCGTTAGACTTTGAAAGTGCATTTTATCCAATGAAGCATACACTACAATGGGGCATTTTTCTGTAAAAGAATATGTGTGTGTTAAAAGTTAAGGGACATTCCTTAAAACTGTGTTCAAACAATCATACAGGGAACATTTTATTAAGACTCAAGGTTGTTTAGGACATATAAAAAGAAGACAATGTTAAGTTTCAAGAAGCTTTCTGTCCCCTCATTTCAAACCTATTAGACAGACTTGAGGTCTAACTCACTGAAAGGACAGTGGTTGAACATGCATAAAGCTCTATATAGCTCTCTCATAACCAAAGGAAATACCAAAAAAAAAAAAAAAAAGGATCATTGATAATATTTTCTAGACTGTATTTTAAGCATGCATCCAAGTCACATTATTTTCAACTGAGATCACAGTAAGACAAAATAATAGAACAGCAATTTTGCATAAAATCTGCAATGTGTGATAGTTCATCCTAATTACCAACTTCACTGAACTGATAAACCCCTTAAAAATGAATAAAGCTCAATTTATAGAAATTGTTGAAGTATGTCTGTTTTCAGAGAACATAGCCAGGTTAATGAAAGTTGGGAAACCTGTGTAAGGTATGACCTCATGGGCTTGTCTCTTTGAAGGATCTATTCTTTCCTAGGTAACTCTTATATGTCTCTTTATTTGTGCCGTAGTAACCATGAGTTTAACAGCCTCTGCAACATACCCCCACCACTATGACATAACTTTTTACCACAGGCCCAGAAACAGGGATTTACATGGACATGAACAGAAACATAAGAAATATTGAGCTAGAACTATCTCTTTCTTTGTAAGTTGTTTTTTTATTTTTTTGATTTGTTTTGTTTTTTTTTCCCATCATATTTATGCAAAATGACTTAAGCAGAATTGGTACCAGTGAACTGGAGCTATTTCTATATATAAACCTAATTTTGTCTCTTTATTAAGTCTTTTGAACTGGTTTCTGAATCAAATTTGAAAATACTTGAAAAGATGCCTGACAGAAGTCCTGTAACACTATAGTGGAGTTTAATAGATACGTCTGTTGGGAGCTAAGAAAACCAGAATGTGTTTAGGCACTGGTAACATGGCCCCCCCTATTGATTTTCTGCTCTTGTGCTGCTTCTGGATTCCTGAGTCAAGAAGATATGATCTACCAAATCCTTCACACCCTGATGGATGAAACACTCTAAAGCTTTGAACATGAATACATTTTCCTTCCTGAAACTGTTCTTTCAGGTATTACAGTAACAGTTATAGAAACAAACAAAACTGGGCATTAAATATTGATTCAGCTGGGATAATTAGGTTATCCGATGTGATTTTCATGATCTAGTTAATTAAGATCATAATAGAGTTTCTTAATTCTTAAATTTCTTAAGATTTACAATGTTCATTTACTTATGCTTTATGTAAATGAAAATTCAGTATATAAATAATTATAATTTATTTCTCTTAGGAAGGATTATTCCAAGTCAAGTGTCTAAAAATGTGTGTGCGTGTGTATGTGTGTGTACAAATGTGTATATGTGTGTGTGTGTATGTTTGTGTGTGTGTATGAATGTGTGTATGTGTCTGTGTGTTTGTGTGTATGAGTGTGTGTATATATTTGTAATTTAAATGTTATGTATCCTTTATCTAAGATACTGAATTTACTTTTTAGTTATCTAATCAATATAAATAGTTTTACAGATCTGATATATTTATTTTTTAACCTGGGGGTTTCATGACCTTTATATTTTTGCCATATCTTTGAAAATGTGGCTAACAATTCTAATATATATCCCCTTTCTAAAGAATAACTGAATTAACAAATATGCACTAACAACAGTAATAATTGGTGAACAGGGTTAGAAATTCACAGGACAGCTTTTGGGAAATTACTAATAAGAAATGTTTCATATGGAGGGCAACTGGCTTAGACCGAACTGAACTTGCACATTTGCAATTGTTAATTGACCTTTGTTAATATGTAGGTAAGTGGTAGCTGTAGAATTATCAGCAATTTATAAACAAGGATTTTTTTTTTCTGAGAATCTGCAAGCCTTCAGCAGACTTTAGATTTCCATGGTATTCATATCAGCTAGATTCCAGGGAAGCAGTTACTGTTCATGAGAGAGACAAATTCCTGGTGTTTTACCATATGTCAACTTATCAAAATTACTCATCATTTTCACTTTAATTTTTCAAAATATCTTCTTGAGGTCCTTTGAGTTTTAACCTATATACTTTAGAAAATCATATATATACACACATTCTTCAATAAACATATCTGTTTTAGCACTATACTCATATAATAATGACACTTCATTTTAATGAGGAAAAATGAGATGTTCATGATAAAATGTGAGATTAATTTAATATCACAGTCTGTAACTAACATCTCATACCCCATAGGCTTTATTCTAGTTAAACTTTTCAAACATCCCCTTTTCTTTGCATTTGGAGTATATCATTTTGCACTTAAAGATTTTGATGGATCTAGAATTTATTTAATATTATGGATTTGTTTGATTTCTTTCAAATATGCAGTTGTATCTGTTTAGTTCAGTGAATTATAAATTAGCCAGTATGATTACAGTTTAAAGCTTTAAGCCTCTTTTAAGGAATCTATAAATGAAAATATAAGTATAGTATCTTTTGTTTCTCTGGAACCATAAGTCAAAATAAACTACTTCTTCTACAGTTTGCCTTGGGACCTAGGCTTTATCATATCAAAAAATTAACTTATATGATATTTGGTTATTTGATTAATATATTTTTTTAGAAATTTAGCATTTCTAATAATCAAGGGTATACAAAGAATGAATCAATATGTATCATAGTAAACTTGAAATTTTTATGAAGAACTTGTGACCAAGCATGATGCATAATTAGTGAGGAGAAAAAATGCTTCATATATTTGATGGAAATAGTAGCAATTTTACATTTTAGGTAGCCACGTAATGCCACAACTAAAAAGTGTTTCAATCTTATTTCAAGGCTATTGTTCCTACAGATAGAAAAGAAATGACTGAGAAAAGATACTTTGTATAAATAGACTATTTTTAATAATATTTAGGGGAAAAGAAAAAACACAGGACCTACTGGGTTTAAGATATTTAAATTAGATTTTGCTATATTACAACACTTACCTCCAGAAAAAATAAATTGCATAATATCAATACTTTTTATTAAGCTATCTTTCCTGATAAGTATGTTTTGAATAGTCAAAGCTTCTATGTCTTTTAAACCTAGTGGATTTTATACTTTTAATTGGAAGTATGTAATAAATTAAGAAGTGTAGATTTCCCCTGGGTGAATAAATTTGGTTGTCATATACTAACAATGAATGTGCATTAACAATATTTTTGGTTGACATAAAAAACATTTTTTTTAAATTTTATTTATTTAGTTATTTAAATCACATCATAATTTACTTATTTACACAGAGGTTATAAACACAAAAAGGCAGGATGTGGGAAAGGGAATGGCACCGGAGCATAGGTGTTCAGGGGGAGTACAGATACCTTTCAGAACAGGGTATCAGCTGGGTGTAGGTACATGGAACAGGTCACTATGGCTCTGCCTATGATTCACTTGTCCTTATCTAAGTTGGTACTGTCCACCGAGGCTGCCTGTTTATAAGACCTATGACTACTAGGTCTGGTAAATTTCCACAGAAGCTGCCTGTTTACAATAGCTTATAGCCTTCCGGTTTCAGTGTTTCTCCCTCAACAACCAATCGACAAAAGAGGAGCAATTTTACAAAAAGTAGAAGAAGCTATTATTAATCGATATATTATAAAGACTGAATAGTTGTTGGCTGTTCTATAACAGTCCTTTGATAAAAGATATTATTAATGTTGATTTATATTTCTTTATATATTGTCTTTATGACTCTCTGAGTGTGGAAGAAGCGGCTGCTGGCACTTCTGCCCAGATCTTACAAGAACTCTGAAAAACGTATTTTAAAAAATAAAAGATGGGGAACTGTTTCCCCCAGAAGGAGTCTCCTGAAACACTCTCCATCATGCCTTGTTTATTTTGAACTCTCTAAAACTGAAAGCTCATGGCAAATCTGCTGCTGACTGCCTCTGGCATCGCTGAGACTACTAAAGACTATGCCATAGCTATGTGGAAGGTCCCTCTTACCCTTAAATGAAATGGCCCGGACCCAGTTCTCATATGGGGCTGAGGACTGATATGCCTGTTGATACCACAGAAGGCACAGCTAAATGGCTGCCAAAAGTTTAATGGAATAAATAGATACCCCCACAAGGCCAAGCACAACTATAAATAAGATGAATAACAATTGACCTCCAGGGAAGAGAAATCTCCCTGAGAATAAAAAACAATTTTAATTTGTATTTTAGGAAAGAGCAATTTTGTACAACATACATTATCAGAATGTAAACACATTATATTATTAACAATATATATTCTTTATAATTGGATCAAGAAATTATGAGATCAGTAAAATAAATTATTATTACTAGTCATCTTTACCTAAACTTACTACCGATATATTTATCACCATTCTGAAAAATTCTGAGGCATTAAAATTCTTTGTAGAGAAATAATTCTTGCAATGTCACAGTGTTCAAATTCAAAGCTTAATTACGAAACATCTTCATTTTTACACAGATCGACAGGAACCCTTAAAGACTTGTCTTTTAGAGCTCCTTTTGTCAACAGGCACCTTAATTAATATATCTTATGGAATATAAATAATAAAAGTTTAATTGTGTGCTGAAAGATCATTACTAGGTAAGATATTTCTTTAGAAGCTTGGCTTTGAATAAATGATTACAATTATAATTATTAGCATTATATAGCTTCTTTGGGAGAAGAATGGTTCTCACTAGTTGATCTTTAGCCTAATTTATTATTATTATGTTATATTGTACAGAGGACAATGCATTTATCTATGTGGATTATTCCTTGAATTGATACGGCATTCCTGGAGAGACTAAAATCACTTCTTATTAATTTTTCTTTATTTCCTGCTAAGGGTTAGGACAGTGTCTAAGAGGTAATATTCAAAAGAAACTTTAATAATTTCCCTTTCAAACTAAGATAAATTTCAAAGTGTGAGTTCTGAGAGATCTTGTGTGAAGAACAATTTCTCCCCTTTTACAACTGCATGCTCTACCATAGAGACAACAAGAATGGCATAGACACAGGCAAGCTAGAATTGATGCTTCTCATCCTGTCCTTTACAGAATGTAAGCTTAAGGCTATTCTACTAAAAATTCCTACATATTTCAAAATGGTCTGGAATATTAAAGTTAGAGTCCCTCAATTCTGTAAGTTTGGAACTCTGCACCACCTAGGATTTCTTATGAACCTTGGACACAAAGTAACTTGTTCTTACAGAATAATGCAATAAGTTTAATACAATAAAATTCATTCTACATCTACTAGTATTCATAATTGTATATCATAGCTTAATGAAAGTTACTAGGCCTAAAATCAGCAATAGGCCTGACATGCATACATGCTAACACAAAGTCTTGGGTCTCTGTGGGAAAACACTGAAACAAATGGCTATAAGCTATTGTAAACAGGCAGCTTATGTGGAAATTTACCAGCCTGAGTAGTCATAGACCTTGTAAATAGGTAGCCTCAGTGGATAGTACCAACTTAGATAAGGACAAGTGAATCATAGGGAGAGTCATAGTGACTTGTCCCCTGAACCTTCATCCAACGGATACCCTGTTCTGAAATATATCTGTGCTCCCCCTGAACACCTATGCTCCAGTGTCATCCCCTTCCCCACATCCTGCCTTTTTGTGTTTATAACCACTGTGTGAATAAGTAAAAATTACAATTTGATTTAAATAAATAAAAAAAATTAAAAAAAAAGAAAGTTACTGAATCTTTACAAGTAGATGCTGTCTGATCTTTCACATTTTTTTTTTTAATTTAGGCAGAAATGACAGGAGTTTTAGAAAATTATGTACTAAAAATTTAGATATTATACAATTAAGGTATGAAAGAAGAAATCCAGTTATGGTGCCCCGGAAAGCTCACTATCTTTCAACTCTTCAGTATGAAAATATATCTGTATATTTGTGTGCATGCCATTATGTGTTTCACTTGAGTATTCAAATGAAATCAATCTACTTGCATTATAGCATTCATGTGCTACTTAGAAAGATACGGTGTCTTGTTTTGAATTTATTTTTATAACTTACTCTATAGAAGAATATATTTTAGATTAAACATCTTCAGTATAAAGAAAGTTTTTCTAGTGGTTAAAATATAAGTACGGTGATGAATATATAGGAAGAGTTTGGGAAGCCTTGTCTTGTCCCTGATTTTAGTGAAATTGCTTTAAGTTTCTTTCCATTTAATTTGATATTGGCTGTTTCTGATTGTATATTTCCTTTATTGAGTTTAGGTATGCACCTTGTGTCCGAGATCACTCTGTGAACTTTAACATAAAGGGGTGTTGGATTATGTCAAAGTATTTTTCAGCCTCTAATGAATATTTTTTCCTTTCTGTTTATTTATATGGTGTGTTATGATCTGTCCTTCCCTATCTTTTTTGTTTGTTTGTTTACTTTGGTTAAAAGTCAATTTTATTACATACTAGAATTGCTACTCTAGCTTGTTTATTGGGTTCATTTGCTAGAAAAACCTTTTCTCAGAACTTTATTCTGAGGTAATGTTTATCTTTGTTTCTGAGGTATGTTTCTTATATGCATCAGAATGTTTAATCCTGTTTATGTGTCCACTCTGTTAGCCTGTGTCTTTTTATTTGGGTCTTGACTTCATTGTTGTTGAGAGATATTAATGACCAGTGACTGTTAATTCCAGTTATTTTTATGTTGGTGCTGGTCATGTGTGTGTATGCATGTGTGTGTGTATGTATGTGTTTATATGGATGTGTGTGTTTGCTGTAGTCTTGTCAAGTCCTTCCTTGAAAAGCTATGTTGTTGAGAAATTATTGGTACAACATTCTTGTTTTGTCCCAAAGGAAAAAATGACATCTCATAGTAGTAGTCTTGGTTCTGTGGACTTCATACATTGTCCATGCTATCCTATGGATATCCCAAGATTCATACATCTTAGGGAATCTGTTGAGGTATGGATGACCCCCTTCTTTCTTTACCTGCTTTAGTACAATTATTTGTTCTGGGTTAAAGTGGTTGATATTTTGCTAAGCTCTTTCTGTTGTTCAGATATATCTAATGATTTCTCATGTTATGTTAGATTATTTAGCTCAATGTCCTATGGGTTTTAAAAGCATTTTGTTAGAGTATTCCAGTTTTCTTTGTTGTCCATAGTAATTTTCCATCTTTATCTCTAATTTTGTTAATTTGGCCTCTCCTTTCTTTTATTAATTCAAATATTATTTTGTTTATTAAAACAAATAAGGCTTCTAAATCCACTGATCATTTTCATTGTTTTGTTTCTTTCTTTTTCATTAATTTCAGACCTGTTTTGTATTATTTCTTTCTGTCTACCAATTTGTGGTATAGTTTATAGTTTGATTGTTTATCTATTTTGAAACCCTTAATTGTATCAATAGCACACAGGAATGTGGCTTCAGATAGGGACTAGCATTGGAAAGTTGATCTGGACAAAGTGCCCAGGCAGATGAACCAAGGAAAATCAGGAGTAAATGTCCAGGCTGGACATGGGCCTTTTCATGATTATAGAAGCTTCTACTAGGACTCCAGAGAGGGCTCTGTCAATAAAATCCTTAAATTTACAAGTTCTAGAACTTAAGTTTTATCACAAGACCCACTTAAAAATGGTAAGTATGGTGGGTAGAGTTTGACATCCAAGTTATGATGAAGTAGAGACAGGCTGATCGTTCTTAAATGATGGATTTGTTAATGTTGAACCGAGTAATGTGACATTCCTCCTCTTACATGCAATCTGTTTTCTGATACAGGATAATGTAAACTAGGCCAGATTCTTCTGGTGGATTTCAGCATGTCCTCATGGATAGATTAAAAAGTTACTGGTTTCCAAAGAAATAAGAAGTAAGTTTTTCATTTTTGAGACTCATTACAATCTTCAGAGAAGTCATAGCTGTACTTTTGTAGCTCACAAGTATTAGTCTTTGAATTTTTTATTGAGTTCAAATTAACATTAACTCTATTGCATTGGGTGGCTAAATAAAATCACCTCTATTTTAAAGATATCCATAAAAATATTTTTAGCTTTATGATGTATGCACTAGTTTAAAAAAATCTATCACCTATATTTAAACTATAGTCATAGCTGATATATTTCACCTAAGAAAAAATACACTGTAAAATTATTCTCTGCAAGTCTTTATGATAGTGGCAGATTTTATGGATAAGTATTTATTACACACCTAAGCTTACTTGGACTTGACTGAGCACAATAGTTTAGGTCATTATGGACAGGAAATAAAACATAAAATGAAAGCTTATATGACACAATAAATTCACATAAAAGTGTGAAGAGTATTTGGCACATTCTGAAAATGGGACAAAAAGGAGAAAAAAAAAGACTTGAAAAATAGAAGAAAATATCTTAGCAATGTTTTTAGAGATAACTATCTTGCAGGTTATGTGAAATTTCCAGAACATAATACAATCTTACTTGAATCTTTCTTACTGTTTGAGAATTATAGAGAGATTAAGAGAAATAAAAATTCAAAGAACAATATGGAGGGTGGTGCTGACATTCTTATGTTGGAAAATCAGGACATCCTAGAAAGTCTCATTAAATAGAGAGGATGGAAATTTTATGTGGAGTATTTTAAGCTTGGCAATCAATATACTTAAAATAAATATAGCATGGAATAGAATGTATAAGGTACACAGCTAGTGTGTGGACATATTACATAAGTTATTTATCAATCAGGGTTCTCTAGAATGACAGAACTTATAGAATGAATTCATTTATTTGTATAGAAAATTTATTAGAATGACTTAAAGTCTGGTGTCCAGCTAATGCAACAATGGCTGCCTGTGAAAGTGAGATCCAAGAATCCAGGAATTGTTCAGTTCATGAGTCTAGAAATCTAAATTAGCATTCAGAATATTATGAAATGCCAAAGAAGTAGGCTGTAATGCTAGTAAAGAAAGACTTACTAGCAAGGTAAAAGCACACGGGTCACCTATGAAAAGAGAGAGGTCTCTCCTAGAGAACCAACCCATTCTGGAAGCTCAAGTAACTCTAGGACTTGTTACATTCTCTCCCACTGAGTCCAGACAAAACAGTCCAGTTCAGATAGCAGAAACTATAAGTAAGCACCAGAGACAAGGAAATCCCTGCATCAGTTGTTTAGGAACCAGTGTGAAACCAAGCTGTGCATGTGCTACATATGTGCACCTGGGGTGGTATGGATGGGAGGCCAATGTCCAGCTCTTGTGTGCTCTTTGGTTGGTAGTCCTGTCTCTAGGAGCCCCCAAGGGTCAAGGCTTGTTGACTCTTTATCTTCTTGTGGAAGTCCTAACCCCTCTGGGTTACATAATACTTCCCCAAACTCTTCCACAAGATTTCCATCTAGGCTGTGGGTCTCTGCATCTGTTTTGGTCAGTTGCTGGGCTGGAGTGTCTCAGAGGACAAACATAATTAGGTACACTTTAGAGATAAAATGAAAACTGAGAAATAGGAGTTAAATAACTTGTTCAAATTCATGAACTGCTTACTAAGCATTTATGAGTTGCAGTTGTCATTCATACTAACTTATAAATATGTTTTTACAAAATATATTTGCAGATGTTTGTTACTTACAGATTACAGGGAAAGAAATATTTTCTACTTCTATAAAACTTACTTATTCATATTTCAGGGGTTAAAGGTTGAATGAGGAATCATCATTGAGAGAATAAATTTGTCTCTTAAAAATCAAAATAAGTATATTCCTCTTGATTTTTAAATAATAGTGCTAGTATTTGTTTCATTCTGTTTATTCACAGTCATTCATTTTCAAAACCATATTTGTTAAAAGAATTACTTTGTACTATTTAAGTGTAGATACTGTTAATTTTCTGTATGTGAAAACAATTGACTCAATATGAAATGTTTGTATTTGATTATCAATATGCATAAATGGCATAATTTATGTACTGTACTTCAAGTAAGAAAATAATCTACAGTAATGTATGGGTTTAAGATAAATTTTACGTAGTTATTGCAGTCATTAAAATCTATTATACCAGTTGTCCTGTACAATATTTTATCTTTCCAGACTTTGGTTTATTCATAATAGACACAGATTACTGTGTGCTTTTAAAAATAGTATTCATTAAAGCTACCTTATTGTAGTTGGTTCCTTTAAATATTTGTTTGTTTATTTATTTATTAAGTTTATATTTTATCAGTTATCAAGAAGAATATTCATGCTAATATAAATCTCATGAATGAATTTTTAACTTTATATGTGTTTCTAACTCGTAAGGGCTAGTAGCTGATACAATCACATGGGAAGATTAATTTATAGGTCTAAATATCTTTGATAAACGCCTCAACCTACCTTGTAAATACGTACATATATGTATGTGGCTGGGGGAGAAGAAAATATACGTTTTTATCGACTGGTGAAACCTTGTCTTGGTTACATTGTAATTGAGAATTAGCATAAATTTAAAAGGACAACAATATCAAAACTCTTGAAAGTCTATCCAATAATATGATTATGTCTCTGGGATTTTTTTCCCAGAATCAAACTTCATCTCTGTATTCTTGTTAACGATGATCATATAAAGTCAATTCTGTCTCTATGTTTACATCCTTCAAGATAATTATACCAGAAATAATGTCGAGGAGACTATGGTCAAATTGATTCATGGTGAAGAGAGTAATGAAAGTTGATTTATTGGTATAAGTGCTAATGATCGTAATAATAGATAAGGGATGCCATAAAACACAGAATACAAATAGACATTATGATCTTAGTGATTATACATTTATTCATCATGAATTATAGGCCACTGCAATTTCTACATATTTTGATACAATTTTTGATATATAATTCAGACATAGTCATACCAATCATAAACTGCTTGCATTATAAGACAAATAATACCTGTGATTGTTATTCAGTATGAAAGAAAGTAGGTTTTAATTTTATTCAAACTTTTAAGACATAGAGTATAAACGATACTAAATTAGGTCATTATCTATCATTTTTATATATCAAATGTAATTCTCTTTCCCAGTTTCCCCTCTGCAAACCCCCTATCTCACCCTCCTTCCCCTTGCTTCTATGAGGGTGTTCCCTCCTCTCACCCACCCATTCCTGCCTCGCTGCTCTCTCATTCCCTTACACTGTAGCATCCAGCCTTCACAAGACTAAGGGCCTCTTCTCCGATTGATACCTGACAAGGCACTCCTCTGCTAAATATGTGGCTTGACCCATGGGTCCCTCCATGTGTACCCCTTGTTTGATAGTTTAGTCTCTGAGAGCTCTGAGGGGGTCTGGTTGGTTGATTTTATTGTTCTTCCTATGGGGTTACAAACATCTTTGGCTCCTTCAATCCTTTCTCTAACTCCTTTATTGGGTCCATGTGCTCAGTCCAATGGTTATCTGCGATCACCTGTCTCTGTATTTGTCAGGCTCTGGCAGAGCGTCTCAGGAGACAACTATATCAGGCTCCTTTCAGCATGCACTTCTTGGCATCCACAATAGTGTCTGCCTTTGGTGACTCTATATGGGATGGATCCCCAGGTGAGGCAGTCTATGGATGGCCTTTCCTTCAGTCTCTGCTTCACCCTTTGTCTCTGTATCTGCTCCCATGAATAGTTTGTTCCTGTTTCTAAGCAGGACCTAAGCACCCAAACTTTGGAGTTTCTTCTTCTTGAGCTTCATGTGGTCTGTGAATTGTATCTTGTGTATTCTGAGCTTTCAGGATAATATCCACTTATCAGTGAGTACATACCATGTGTGTTCTTTTGTGACTGGGTTACCTCACTCAGGATGATATTTTCTACTTCCATTTATTTGCCTAAGAATTTCATGAATTGAATGTTTTTAATACCTGAGTAGTACTTCATTGTGTAAATATACCACATTTTCTGTATCCATTCCCCTGCTTAGGACATCTGGGTTATTTCCAGCTTCTTGCTATTATAAATAAGGCTGCTATGAACATAATGGAACATATGTCTTTGTTATATGTTGAAACATCTTCTGGGTATATGCCCAGAAGTAGTGTAGCTGGGTTTTCACCTATGCCCAATTTCCTGAGGAACAGCCAGACTAATTTCCAGAGTGGTTATACCTGTTTGCAATTTCATCAGCAATGGAGAAAAGTTCCTCTCTCTCCACATCCTTACCAGCATCTGCTGTTACTTGAGTTTTTGATCTTAGCCATTCTGATTGACTGCTGTGAGGTGGAATCTCAGAGTTGTTTTGATTTGCATTTCCCTGATGACTAAGGATGATGACCATTTCTTTAGGTGTTTTTTGGCCCTTCAGTATTCCTCTGTTGAGAATTCTTTGTTTAGCTCTGTACCCCATTTTTAATAGAGTTATCTGATTCTTTAGACTTCTTGAGTTCTAAGTATATATTGGATTTTAGCCCTCTATTGGGTGTAGGATAGGTAAATATCTTTTCCCAATCTGTTGGTTGCCATTTTGTCCTAGTGACAGTGTCCTTTGTGTTAAAAAAGCTTTGCAATTTTATGGTCCCATTTGTCTGTTGTTGATCTTAGAACATAAGCCACTGGTGTTCCTGTTCAGGAAATTTTCCCCTGTGCCCGTGTGTTCGAGGCTTTTCCTTGCTTTCTCTTCTATTAGTTTCACTGTATCTGGTTTTATCTATCTTTTAGAAAATATTTCTTTAGTGTACTTTAATCATCATTGAATATTTATACATCAACAATACTTCCATCTACTCTATACTTGATTTTAGCTAAAAGACCAAGAGAGCAAACTCCTACCAACTATTTTACATGAATAGATTTGATTAAATACTGCCTTGAATTGTGTGTCATACCAAAATTGTAGAGGGGTGAAAAAATTGGTGAATTCTCACACTGGAGACAATTTCAGTAAGGGGAGATTTTTGGTTTAGCATAGGAATGAGAAATAATTAGAACAGAAATTAAAACCTAATAAATTAGTTCAAACAGAGGCAGACACATTTTTTAATGTTTTATTTATTTTTTAATCTTTGTTTTACCGTCCAGACTTTATCCCCATCCCGGTCTACCCTCTGACTGTTCCACATACCATATGTCGGTTTTCCTCCGCACTCTTGCTCCCAGTCTCCAAGAGGATCTTCCCATACCATCACTTCCACCCCACCAGATCTCCCCATACTCTGGTGCCTCTAGTCTCTTGAGGGTTAGTGCATCTTCTCTGATTGAGTACAGACCCAGCATCTTCTTCTGTATATATTTTGGAGTCCTCACATCATCTGGTTATGCTGCGTGGTTGGTGGCTCAGGGTCTGAGACATCAGGAGGATTCAGGTTAGTTGAGACTGCTGGTCTTCCTATAGAATCACCCTCCTCCTCAGCTTCTTCCATATTTTCCCTAATTCAACAACAGGAATCACCAGCAGACACATTTTTCTTTTTTTAAAAAAATAGGCATGTTTAATGATCTATACTCAGAAAAAAATGGACTGAGAATAATGATAGTTGATATTAGAAAGAAAGTGTGGATAAAAATTGAGGAGGTTTCTGATGATGTGAAAATGATATAATTTTATTCTTGACCTTGAATCTAATAAAATGTATCATGAATAAATGAAATATTTGCAATAAATGAAATATTTGTTAGATACTCTGTAGAATAAGTAACAAAGAGAAAAATGGTTGTGAGGGTACATGCTGCTAAAATTATTAATGGAATCAGAGAATTTATGTGAAACTAAGGAAAAGGTCCATATATTTCTGTACCAGTTAGTCTGTTCCATCATAGAACTGACAGAAAAGCACATGACATACTCATGTGAGAATGATGTTCTCTACGAAGGATCAGGGAGATAATTTTTAGGCTTTGGGAGCCATACCTTTGTTAGAGCCACTTGTGATTGCCATGAGAACAGAAAAGTGACTAATGTTAAAATAAATGAATATGGTGTGTTTCCAAGTTTGTTATGATAAATTGTCATATTTAGACCGTAAACTCTCACTGATTAGTCCTAAATCAGTGCAAAAATAAAATACTCTGAAGATTACATTCTCCATTTCCATTGAAATACAAACATTAAAAAATTCTTTGTTGTGAGGCTAAGCACTGCAAGGGAATATAAATAAAAGTTTAAAATATCTATCTGGGTTCCCTGAGGGACAAGCCTGACTGCATAGGGGTTGATGTCAAAAGTATCCCCTCTCCAGAAAAAAGACATTGGGATGGGTATGGCCCTCATGCCTCACTGGACAAGGACAGGAGGACCTGAGCCATTACAAGGTCCCCTTCAATTATTGGAGGTCAGGCCTCTATCCCTGCCTTCCCAAGAATAGAATCGCCAAGGTCCTTCTATACTTAGAGAAGGGTGGAGATGTCAGGAGCAGCCCTACATATACACTAAAAGCCTAAAATCAGCCATAGGCCTAAAATCAGCAATAGTCCTGACATACATGCATGCTAACACCAAGTCTTGGGTCTCTGTGGAAAAACACTGAAACAGCAGGCTATAAGCTATTGTAAACAGGCGGCTTCTGTGGAAATTTACCATCCCAAGTAGTCATAGGTCTTATAAATAGGCAGCCTCGGTGGACAGTACCAACCTAGATAAGGACAAGTGAATCATAGGCAGAGCCATAGTGACCTGCCCCCTGAACCTACACCCAGTTGACACTCTGTTCTGAAAGGTATCTGTACTCCCCCTGAATACCTATGCTCCGGTGCCATTCCCTTCCCCACATCCTGCCTTTTTGTGTTTATAACCCCTGTGTAAATAAGCAAATTATGATGTGACTTAAATAACTAAATAAATTAAAAGAAAAAGAAAAAAATAAATAATAAAAAAAAATTCTTTGTAGATTCACTTTTAACACTCTTTTAAATTTGGGAGATTCCAAAATCTCTTACTCTTCTTCTTGAACAAGGTTCTTTTACTAATTGATTTGATATGATTAAGACTATAATCCAACAACCTGGTAAATTAAATGAGGGGGTTTACTTTGACTCATACTTTTAATATCTGGTTCAGGGCCTATAACTCTTATAGACCTTGTTGCTGTTACAGTCCTGAGGCAGTGTGAGGAGAGGAAAGGTGCATACTGTATGCTGCTTCACCTTTTCTTTAATGCCACCATTAGGTTTTCATATGGTTTTTCAAAGGCCTTTTGTGTTAATTTTCTATTCTCATATTCCCTCCTCTAATCTATGTTACTGTCAACCATCTCCTTTGGTCCTATTTTAATGTTTCCTTATTGCTCTGTAACACCATCTTAGTGTTTTATTGCTGTAAAGAGATACCATGATGACAGCATCTCTTTTACAGGAAAATATTTAATTTTGGCCTGATTTGCTGTTCAGAAATTGAGTCCATTATCATCATGGTGGGAAATGTGACAGGATACAGGCAGACATGGTGCTAGAGAAGGATCTGAGAGTTCTATATCTTGATTAGCAAGAAGGAGAAAAATACTCTAACTGGAGAATATAGAGACCTCAAACCTGCTTCCACAATGAAACACTTTCTCCTACAAAGCTGTTCCTGATACTAATGCCACTGCCTATGGACCAGACATTCAAGCACATGAGACTATGGTCACCCTTCATATTCAAACCACCACAAACACTAAAGTCAGTTCTGTGTTTTAGCTTCACTAGTTCCATATGACTTTGCTTTCAAATCATATCACCTTCTACCTGCTTGGGGTCAAGAATTTAAGATATTTTTCTGAAGAGATGCAATTCAACCTCAATGATTTGTTTTGATTACAGTTTGAATGCATGTGTGTAAAATAAAAAGTAAAATACCTAAGAAAATAGAAAATAGAACAAAATTAAGCTTTCAGAATTGAACCAAACCAGAGTAGCCGAGGCCTCTCGCATAGAACTAATGAAAATGTGAATCAAGAAAAAGTCACAGTTATGGGCATCCAAATGTGTAACCAAAGGACAAAGAAAGCTGGCATCAATTATAGTAAGTTCTTCAATCTCTGATGATAGTAGATTGTCCTGAAAGAAAAATACCTATGGGTTGATCACACAATGGTGTGCCCACCACATCCAGTGGAGATCTATTAGAAAGATGTCTGGTTTTTACTACATATATACACCTAGTAATTCCAAGCACTATCCGTATAGTATCCAATTGTAGAAATCTATGTAGTAGTGAAGTTATTATGGGAATATGCAATATCATGGTTTTTTGGATATGAGAAATAAAAGTTGAATATTTTTCAAATATAAAATAAGATGAATTTGTCTATTTGATGCTAAAAATTTGCATTTCTAATTGATGAAAATGCTCCACATTTTAGTACATTTAAATTTAAAGAACTATAAAATATACATGGGGGATGGGATAACATTTTACCTTATAGAAAAGCATTTGTATTTCCATTTAGAATGTGCTATAGACACATATATAAATAGAAATATATATATATTTCCTAAGGAATTATTTCAAGGTTTTTACAAAATGACATTTGAATGTCAAAATTTAGATTGTCTTTGCATGTTCATGTATTATTTTCTTAAGCAAAGAAAGGTTATAAGAAATCAGCATGGAATTCTGTTATGCAGAATAGACAGTAGATAGGAATTTAGTAATTTGCTGCATCACAATCTCTCCCTGTATGAGAACCTCTTCAAATATAGGAGCCAAACTGAGGGACAGTCTTCAGGGCATTTTAAAATTTTAATTATTTATGATAAATATGTTTTTTTCATTATCACCTTACAGAAAAATTAAGACATGGTTTTAGAGTGAACATTTTAGAGGACAGAGTCTGAGGAGGTGTGGCTCAGAGTGAGGATTAACCACTTGTGATTTATAATCAAGCATATCAAGGAGAATAATCAAGCTTTAGACAAAATCATCCCTGTGGGGCAAAGTGAATGATTTAAAAAAGATTCTGAGAAACAAGCCTGAGTCAGTGTAACTGTTAAGACAGCCATTCTGTGTGGTGAACTCTTCTATTAATTTTCAAAGTACCTTGGCAATGTTTGCTTAACAATGAATATTTAGAGTAACAATGATTCTATAGAATGTAATGCAAAGGGGAGAACAATGAGATACAGGCTATGCTAATAATGAGGTGAATTCATCTAGCATAAGCGACAGATCTAATGTCAATAGTCTATCAAGAGAGATAAAGACCTGCAAATATTTGCATGGGGATTCATAACAAATTAAAGTAGGAGAAAAAGTATATAAAACTTTTCAACAGTGAGATATTAAACCAAAAATCAAAGCTGTCAAAACCCATATTCTCATGAAGGTAGAAGGTGATTACAAGTTCCCAGTGCTACAAAGTGAACCAAATAAAATTTTATTTTGTTATTTGGTTGCTGTGAAAACAGTCTGCCTACAAGAACAGGAAATTGTCTTTCCATTTGTAAATGCTACCTTCGTTTTATTTATTTGAAGCAGCTGCTGGAAAACAATGAAATTTGGTGCTGAGTGGAAGATAACAGATTTTTATTGTCCAAAATTTATTTGCATATACCAGAAGAGCAGACACACAAGGGGAATTGGTGAACTAGAAAAAGATTGAATAAAAGTACTGTATGTATAGACTAGACAGCCTCGAGAATGCTCAGCTGTAGGTGTTACACTCTGCTCCGTCATTACTAACACATTGCTAATAAAAGAATCCCGTTTAATTCTGAATTTTCAAGTTCGATGAATAATTTACCCGAGCTGATTTTCTTCTCTCATTACTTCAAAGGACGACCTTTCCTTTCCACAACTGGTGATTGATGTTACTATGTGTTTTTCAAGTGCACATTTCCATGTGGCATTCAATGCAAAGACATGCCTGTGCCAGTTTGATCATTCAGACAATAGACAATATTTCAATGCTTAAGTAAAATAGATCTAAGTGCTAAACAAGATTTCAAGGAACTAAACTTCATTTTAATCACAAACAAGCTGCAAGGCAATTTTCAATTACAGCAAGCTTTTTTTATTTTTCTCCAGCTGTGTGTCCCCGCTGATTCTTGAAATTACATGTAAGTTGTCCCAGATTTTCAAGTGGTGTACCTACGGAGGTTTTTCTTTTGTCGGATGATGAAGTATCTGTGATTAGAACTTAAATAAATTGGCATTTATAAGATTCATTGCCCCACCCTGTAAATTTCAGGACATGATGATGGAGCATAAAGATATTTGGAGATATCCCCTGTGACAGCATTCAGCCTAATTAGGCTGCTGGTGCTTCAAGACCTCACCTCCGCTGCAGGAACATCAAACGATAATGTGAGAGCTAAGTCCTAGAAAAAAGGAATCTGTAGGGTTTTAAACAATCAGGTCAATAACGGATTGTATTTTCAAAGTTCTACAAAATCCCTGCTTTTAGGAAAGTTCGCAGCTGTTTGTTTCCCCTAACGATTGTTTTCATATAAAGCCTGAGTGTTGGCGGAATTGAAATGGATGTATTTGCATTTGGAGGGCTCAGAGAATATCTCGCACTTACAGGAAAGCCTGTATCATTCTTTGAAAAATAAGAGAACAGTGTTAACGACATACAAACAAAGAAAAGCAATACTTATGTCATAATTTGATTTGCTTCCTTGACGAATCTAATAACTATTGCTTTGCCACTTCCTGGTCCTCTACTTTTTAATGGCCACTCACGAAAGAATTGGAATTGTCAGTCCTTACTTGAAAGGCTCCTTTACTACTTTGGAAAAATATTGATATGGAATCCACAAAGGTGAAAGCAATAGGAAGTACGAAACTCAAGAATGCAAGACAGACAAAATACGTAAAAGACCTCAAGTAGAAACAAAGGATATTTTAGCTCACTTAAAATGGATTTTTTTCCTAATTTTTCTGAACAAAGAAGACGTGTCAGTGACTCACTATAAATTGGAAAAGTGACATAAATACATAAAAAGAAACAAAAAACACAGTTAAGCTTCAAGTATAAAAATTACTTGAAGTTCTTTTTTGGTGACTGAGAATGAGATGTTGGTGTATATCTGCAAAAGATTTTATTCTCTTTGTCAAAAACTAGTCATTAAAAAAGACTTACGCAATAGCACTCTGTTACACACAAAAAATATTTGAAGAACAGTGCACAGTGCACAGTATAGGAGTTAGATCAGAGAGAGAGAGAGAGAGAGAGAGAGAGAGAGAGACAGAGAGACAGAGAGACAGAGAGACAGAGACAGAGAGAACACCTTCATTGAGTCCTCCGGAAAGAACTCAGAGTGTTTAAATGGCTTCTACAGGTATGGCTTTTTGATTTGGTCAGGATTTAGAACTTTACTATAAAACTGGTGAAAAATTGAAAATTAAAGGTTTTTTTTAGATAATGAACTAGAAAAACATGTTGGAAGATCCGGAAAATACAAACTAAATTAGGTATAACAGTAGCATGAACTTAAAAATCTAAAATGGTAATCATTTTCATTTGTATCAATTCTTTTAACCAAAGATTATTAATTAGGGAGCAAATGAAAGCATAAAAGATATTGTAAGACATGTATGTATGTATTTTCACAAAATATGAAGGTATTATATATATATATATTACTTTTTTGGGTAACTAGATATTTTTCACTGTTGAGTTTCCTACTTATTATTAACCTTCCAGTTGCAGTAGGTATAGCAACGATGTAAGACTTACCTCTATAACCAGATTCAATATTATGTGACCATCTATAAATTCTAAGAAGAATTTAACAATAAAGTAGCCCTTCTCACTCTGAGTACATGTTGAACATGCTGGTGAGTTTAATTAATACCAAGTATTCCACTCTTACAAGTCCTCTCACATGTTGTATGTGTTCATATTAATTTTCGAGTGAGTATCCATTTTTTTCAGAACAAGATTTTTAGCACATACATGTGTGTATTATATGTATTTGCATATCTATAATCTCATATTTCATTGTATTCTGAGGGTTTGTTTCTAAACATTAGTTCTAATATTATATGATAGATTTTTGTGGTACAAAGAGAAATCATACCTTTGAAATAGATTTATGGCCTCCATATAAACCCTAACAGATTTAGGAATATTTCCAGAGTATGTGTATGTTATAAGTTGATATATTACTGGGCAGTGGTGGCACACGCCTTTAATCCCACCACTTGGGAGGCAGAGGCAGGTAGGTTTCTGAGTTCAAGGCCAGCCTGGTCTACAGAGTGAGTTCCAGGACAGCCAGGCTACACAGGAAACCCTGTCTCAAAAAACAAAAAATAAACAACAACAACAAAGTTGATATGCAGTTAAGATTAAAGTCTAACATAAAGCAATGCCTAATGGTAAGGAGAAAACTATTTTCTACAGACATTTAAGTAACTTTTAGTTGTTTGATAAACAACTGGGTGTGATTACAGTTGTGCAATTAGAGTCGCTTGCATGCACATGTATGTCAGAACACTGGAGTACAGGTAGGTGACCCTGCACAGGCCTCATCCTTAAGGAAAGTGATGATTCTGACTATGTCTACTTCACAGTCATCAACTGTAAGGCAGTACAGCTAGAGTGAGCTGTACAAAGCATCTCTCTACTTATGCTGGAAGTATAATGTGGTTCATATGTCTATAGATTTTGCAAAGTTAGCTCGAGCTTCTGTGGTTACATACGTGCAGCATTCACATTATACGCAATGATAGTCAAAAGACAAAGGTTTCATAAGATGCCTCCAAGCTTTCTGCATCCTTACATTTCACCTGCCATTAATTTGTAATGGTCATTAAACTTTGTAGTGGACAAGGACTGCATAGCTATTCCCTGTAGAGCTGACCCAAATGGTCAACTTGCTTATTCTCAGCATGTTGACAATTTGGGATTTTCCAATAACCACTAATACTATACAAGGAAGCTTATCTGACTCAGCTCTCTATATTTAAATAATTTTGTTACATAGAATTCCTTAAGAAAAATTTTTTTTTTTTCTAGGTCTGTTTACATCTCTTCTGTCTTCTAAGACTTTTAACTAATAAAAAAAATTACACAGTTCCATGATTAATTCAGTTTTGAGGCATGTTTAAGTTACACATTAAGTTATAATGTAAAACATTGTAACTAATGCTTTGTGATTCATAAAATAGTGCTTATGGATCATTTTTTTAATAAAAGGTCCCCATTTCATATAACTTCATGGATGCTGTGTATTTATTTTATGGAAAATTCCACTAAGTAATTATTCACACTGTTCATCCAAAAGAAAACTCAAAAAAGATAATATAATATTTTAATAAAATAGTTGTACTTCAACTGGATTGTAAATTCTTTTATTAGATATGTGTTTTTCTCTTATTACTTACTACTGCTTAATTATCTACTTTCTAAAAGTCTACCAACTTCAAAATGTATTGTTATACTATAGATATAAAAGTTAAATTTTGTGTCTATATGTATATGTAATCAATCAGAAGAATAGGTTTAGCTTAACTATCAATTTGTTCTATTTTAGAAATTCATATTTCACTGACAGAGCTATTCTGTCAGTGAATATTTTAGTAGTACATGTTAATAACTGCCAGTTTAATGCTTATTTCTGGCATTAAAATACTCATTAGAGACAGACTGAATAATGAATATCGCAAGTTGTAAATTAGCTTCCGTTAGATGACAGTAATTTGTAAAGTAGGCAATAAATACTAGATTTGACTACTTTATTATATTATTCATATTCTGAAAATGTAAAAGTAAAAAAACCAACTATAATGAAGATATTATTATAATGAGTTTTCTCTTTCAATAAAAAAATACAAATAAACATTTTCAAGTATCGATGTCTATATATATCCATTTTAATGATGGCACTCGAGAGAATCATCTGTCCTTTATGAAGGTAGAATGACTTAGGTTAGATGGAAAGATTCACATAACTATATTTATCATCACACACTATACAGATGAACTAAATTGTTTTTAATATATTCATAAAATTAAAACAATTTACATATTAGTAATAAAAGGAATTAAATGTGTTGGTGAGGATAGTAAGTAACTCCAAAGTTCAAAGAGAAGCTGGGAAGAATGGACTGAGAAAGTTGGCTGTAGTGAAACACACAAATTCTATCACAGTCATTATAAAAGCTCTGAAAAGAACATCAACAAAATTACCACTCCGCATTTTGTTCTATTCAATTCTTCCTGATCATTCAAAGTATTGCCTTAAGAATCATTTTATCTAGGAGGTACAATGTATTGGTCTATCTAGAAAATATATTTATAGTCAGATTAACCAATGACTTGAAATATATACATTTACTTGTAGAAAGCTTATTTTAGCAAGGCCACATTAGACAATCCATGTCTGGGAAGTATATGTGCTAAATAATGAGACACTGGTGAGTAATAACAACTCAAATTTAATTTGAGAAAGAGTACTGCTACATTGGTTTTCAATATAATCATAATTTAGAAAAGCAAATCAAATTTTCTGAACTATTCTTAAACTTAAGTCATAAACTTAGATCTTAATCCCAGCTTCATAAATGGGTAAAAGACATAGAAGCTCTAAAACAATATTGTACAAGGAATCCTGAAGTTAATTTAAAGGAGAACACCATGGATACCTGAAACAGGTACCTTATAGTTACATCAAAGATAGATATACTGTAACTCCTGTTCTGTGTAACAGGTAACATTACAGTACATACATGTTTTCTTTGAAATTCTAGAAAAATTCATTATAATTGACTTTCACTAATCATTTTAAGGAATACTAAACGATATGAAAGTGCTCCCATTATAAAGAATTGATATAATTATTGGCTCTAATGTGAAACATCATAACTTTTGGTATACCTGATATAGAGTTTGAAGTAACTGTGATCAAAATGATAGCGAATCAAATAAATGACAGAGAATGTAAACAAGAAGAGAAAGGTTACATGAACAAAACGGTGGAAGATCCAAACAAAAATATATGCAGGTAGAAGAGAGAGAGAAAGAGAGAGAGAGGGAAGGTGAGAGAGGGAGGGAGAGAGACAGAGGGAGGGAGGGAGGGAGGCAGGAGGAGAGGGAGAGAGAGAGAGAGGAGAGAGGAGAGAGAGAGAGAGAGAGAGAGAGAAGAGAGAGAGAGAATGGGGGAGGGAGAGAAAGACACAGAGACAGACACAGAGAATGAATCTAGAATTAAAGTTAAGCAAATACATAAAACAAAATAACTTCTTAATAGCACATTCATAAAAACTGTAATTGTAGGCCTTCTTTATAAATAAGAGATGGATTTATTGAATACTTTATCACATTTAATTTTTTATTTTGGTGTGTTGAGGAGTTTCACATGCTACAACATATATGCTATATTAATGGAGTGTGGAGTGTGTGTGTGTGTGTGTGTAGAGTGGTGTGTGTGTGGTGTGTGTGTGTGTGTGTGTGTGGTTTTCAGATCATTGAGGGAGTGGAATCTCTGCTTCTATCCTGTAGGATCTGGTGATTAAGCTCAATTGGTGAGGTTTGACGTCAAAGAGCCTTTATTGTACTTGTCTTGGATTGGTTTTATTAGTTGTTTTGGTTTAATTTTAAATCTAAAACTGGTTACACTGAAGTCAGGCATCAGTTTGTGGTTCTATTTAGTGGAGGCTGGATTAAAAAGTCACTGATTTATTTGATGGGATTAATTCATTGATAAATTCACAGGTGAGTATAGTATTAGAACATTCAGAGTTATAGAAAAGTGATAAACTACAGCCACACATTTGAGAAGTATACTTAACTTTTCTACCTTTCTTTTTCTACCTTTTTACTCTGTATCTCTTTAACTTCTTATGGAACTAGAAACTTTCCTGTGTGTTATCAACCATGAAGATTTTGACTTGACTCACTCAGGACTAAGAGCAATGAAGCCATATGAACATAGACTTAACTTTAGAAGAACATGAGTCAAAATAAAACTTTACCTAAATTATTTCTTGACCCAAATTATGTCAAGATTTGGGGTCACAACCAAGGAAGGCACAATAACACAATTAATACTTTGAATGTAAGATTTTGACTTCACTGAGCCCTATGAGTTTCATACTGCTTACAGTACGTAGCTGGCATTTCAAATTTAATAGATTTCAAATGTATGTGATTGCAAGATTTATCCAATATTAGCTCATCTTTCTTTGCCAGGAAACTAAATTATATCTCCTGGCACAATGCTATCACATGGAAGTAGTTAACCTCCATATTACATCTTAGTCTTAAGGTATAAATGTTTAGAGTCATTGACTGTCTAAAACATTTGGAAAATTCTCCAATTTTCATCTTAAAATGAGTCCTCACATGCCTGGATTCTGTTGTGCCACAATTTCAGTCATATTAGAAGCTATATATGCAAGTGAAAATGACATAATTGCTTCATTCATTAAAATAGAAATTTACATTGTGTTAAGTTAAGGGTATTGAGCCAGCAACATGGAGGTGTTCGTTACTTAATAAACTATAGATACTGGTACCTTTACATCTTTACCCTGACAGACTGGTTTTTGTTTTTGTTTTTGTTTTTTTGTTTTTGTTTTTGTTTTGAACTTCTAGTCAAAATAAACTCATTTAAATTGCCTTTATCAAGATATTTGATCTATCATAGCAACAGAAAGAAAAAGTAGGACAGAGTGACTAAATATAATTCACTTTATAAGCTACATTATACACTCCACATCATTCATGATAACTGGTATCTATATTTACAAATATGGAAATTAGTGCATAAAAATATATTAGACACGTTGCCTAGATCATGTAATTAGTAATAAACAGAGCAAGAAAAATTAAGTCCTAGGTGAAGCTCCATACTATTATTCTATTAAAATGAGTATAGAATTAAAATGCCCCCCCATAGAGATCAGCATATTTCCAATTCTGTTTCTGAGAACTGTATATTTTTAGTAGCTGTGAACTAACACTGAGCCTCCACAACTGGTCAATGTTTAGAGAATAAGATTCTATGAAATTAGCCCAGCAGTGGTGGCTGTCTTCTTTAATCCCAGGATTTGGGAGTTTAAGGATAGCCTACTGTACAGAGCAAATTCTAAGATAGAGAAACCCTGTGTCAAAAAATCAATACATATATGAATTTTGAATAGTATAAAATGTAAAAGATAATTAAGTAATTGTATCAGTATGTGTTTTAAATAAAAAGCAAATAAAGTATTGTGCTCCACATATTTAAAACATGTTTATTATAATGTATGTAACTTTAAAAATTAAAATAGAAGTATAAGAAAAAAATATTCATGTCATAAATCAATAGCATGTCTACATATGTTCTTAAGTAAACAAAGAAGGAAACACCAATGCTCCAGCTTTCCAGCCAATATTTTAGGATATTTTCACATACCATCATTAATTCTGATTTATTTTATAATTTAGGTAATGTTTTTGAAAACACAGATCAACAACAATACTCATTCTGAAGAGGTCAGCTCAGAGTCTTTGGAAATTTCACCCCCTCCCTTCCTGGAAGAGAGAGTTCATAGAACATAGAAAGGTAGGCACCCTTCCCTCCAGAAGGGAAAGGCTGAATTACATTCCTCAGGAAGACCACAGGGGAGAAAAGCACATAGACACATTCCTCAGGGTTGCTTGTCACCTCATTCCCTAAGGACCAATCAGTTCAAAAGTCACACTGTTCTGCCAATCATATTGTACCTAGTTGCTGTTTCTCTATTCTGCCTCTGCAAACTGTATAAACCTCCCCAAAAGAGCTACCAGGGTCACCTCTCCTTTTGGATGCTGGAAGACCTAAGCATGCTAAAACAATAAACTCATCTTGTTTTTGCATCGATATCAGTCTCCACATGATTCACTAAGAGGGTCCTGGTAGATAAGACTCACCACAGTATTATAATTCCACTCACTTTCAAAATTGTCTTGATTAATCTTGTTTCAAAACATGTTCAGAGTCCTAGAGAATGTACTGTTTTACCATATGAAGATGAATAAAACAAGAAATAGTCACCTAATAAAGAATTGTTAGGAATGTATTTTACCCATGATAACTTGATCTGCTATCTCTTGTTGGAAGCTGGTATGAGAAGTAAACCAGAAATTAGACAACAAGAAAGCACATTAGCATTCATAATATATCATTTGTTGTAGGAACAACAAGACCCTGTATAAGTAGAATGGCAAGACTGATCAGAGAACATGGGACAATGAGAAAGTATCAGTGGCTATTTCAGAATTTCAAGTCCATGACATTTGGTTGTGAGTTGTTTGCCAGTATAGAAGCAATACAGAAATAAAACTGACAACTCATGTCTCCTTGGTAGTTTTACTTTCTGATGACTTATTTCCTTATATTTTTATCTTATAAACTTATAATTGATCAGAAAAATAGAATTATCCTCACACATTCCATGTGCTCTATGTCTGAATAAAATTAAAGCAATGTGAAGGTAGAAACTTATAATAGATATGAACATATGCATACAAAAATTCATAAAGAAATTAACATTATAAAAATTGCATAACATGTATCTTACCCCATTCTGTTTGGTATTGTTGGACAGTCTCTCATTCTGTAGTCTGGGCTGGCCTGTAATCTAGTAAGTGATGCAGACTGTCATTGAACTAGCTCTTATCCTCCTGCTTCTGTCTCATCTGTCTTAAGATTAAAAGCATAAACAATTACAGATAGATCAGAACATATGCCCTGTATTCATTATATTGTGGGCACAAGAGCTTTCAATTCTTTGGAAAACCTAAGCTTTAGATTTTTAAGAATAATAGACTTGCTTTCTATCATTGTCATATTACCGTGTGGTCTAATAAAGAAAAATGTTGACATTTATTTCTGTCATCGATTCTATGTACATTGAAGAACCTAAATTTCCTGTTCGAATAATTCTACTGCTTTCCTGAGGAGTATGGTGGACCAGTCATTATCAAGTAATATTACTATGTTCAGTGTAGTCTCCATTACAGAAGAAAGAATAACTAATAGCAAGAAGACAGTCAAAAGCAAAATGATCCTTTTCATTTTGCTTTTCAAAATTTCAAAATGTTGAGAAAATCATAATGATATGAGAGATGTGGTGTCTGCCTATTTGGAGGTGTGGCCTTGTTGGAATAGGTGTGTCACTGTGGGCAAGCACTTTAAGACACTCATCCTAGCTTCGTGGAAGTCAGTTTTCCACTGGCAGCCTTCAGATGAAGATGGAGAACTCTCAGCACTGTCTACACCATGTCTGCCTGGATGCTGCAATGCTCTCACCTTGATGATAATGGACGAACCTCTGAACCTGTAAGCCAGCCCCAATTAAATGTTGTCTTTATAAGACTTGCCTTGGTCATGGTGTCTGTTCATAACAATAAAGCCCTAACTAAGACAAAAGTTCATACTAGAGACTGAGGCATTCCTGTGATAGGCCTGACCATGCTTTTGTTTGGAGGAATGTGGAATTTTGGATTTATAAATCAGGGGAATGCTTCAAGTTGGGCTTAATGGCCTATCCTAGTAGGAATATGGAAGATTTTGTTGCTGAGTATGATTTGAATTGTGCAGACCTGGCCCACAAGGGAGAGTTTTAAAATGTGGGCTAGTGAGTGTTTTGTGGTAGTTTGGTGAAGAATGTGGCTGCTTTTTGCCTTTGTCTGAAAAGCCTATTTGAGTCTAAGGTAAAAAGAATCATATTAATTGCATTGACAAAAGAAGTCTCAGAAAAGCTCACCAGAAACGTTTTTCACTGGTTAAATTCTTATGAAGAGCATTTTAAACAAGAAAGCTGGTAAAAGAATAAGGGATGCCATGTTCCAGGCCTAGCAAGCAGCAGATAACAGCAGCTTTGGCCATGTGGCTCTGGCTTTAGAGTGAAAAATAGAAGGAACAATTGATGCTGGTTAGCTAGAGCTAAGAAATTAGTAGTGATTAAGAAAAGACCAGCATCACTGACATGAAATCTTCTGGGAAGTGTTTTCTGGGAGCACAAAGAAGCTGTGTTCCAGATATAGCCAAGGTTGTACCTCCTGCTGCAGCTGTCCTTGTAATGTAACAGTCACCCAGGTAAAACTGGTTTTGAAAGCATGAAGGGTTACAAAGAGCAGCTGAGACTTAGCACTGTAAGCGGCCATAGAAGGCCATTGGCTAAGGTACAGACTCAGTTGTAGTTTATGGCCAGGACTGAAGGGGTCATGCAAAGGATTTGAGGCTTGGAACCATGAAGAGAGCCTATGAGGGACTATTGGTGACGCCTAGTTGCAGCAGAAGACCCCAGTGTATTGGATATGCCAGTACCATTGGATTATCACAAATATCAGCAGTAGCAGTGGAGTGGATCAACCTGCGCTTAAAGAGCTACAGAGGGAAGCGCTTGAGAAGTGACACTAGTCCTTTGGAGGAAGCCAGAGATCATGTGTGAATCCCAGACAGTGAAAGAAGAAGCTATAACATTGAAGTTACATTGAAGACCCCAATATCTTTGAGATGCCAGAGCCATAGGATATCTGCAGAGGAATGCTGCTAACAGGGTGTAGAACCAGCCCAGGAAAAGAAGTTTGTTTCAGTCAACACAGATGAAAAAGGAGTTGGAGATCGGAAGACTGCTTTGACATCAGACATGGAAATACAGTTTGTGGTTTGCCCAACTGATTACTTGTTGGAAATAAGAAAAGATTTGTCATTGGATCTTATTTATTAATAGATTACTAACTCCTCAAAGAGGCTTTCAAAGCAGGCCATTTACACAGTTGCCTAACAAGCAGAGATAACAGACTTTCCCAGGGTGTGGAAAATGTATACAACTGAATGTTTGTATGTATGGAGCACATTAGTCTCACTTTCTGATAAATGTGGCAGAATATCATCTAAAACTTGAGATCTTAGTCCACAGGATGACACATGAATATGGTTTCAAAAGAGATTTGCATCTTCTGTTTAAGTATAATTCTTAGAAGCCACTAATATTTTCTTAAAATATCACAAATCAGATTACTTAGGTAGAGTTCTTAAAATAACTCAGTTATTTAACACAATGAGTTAATATTATCATAATTGAACTGTTGGTTTCTCCTGTAATTAGTGTTCTTCTTTCTTCCATAAAACACAGATCTGCAGAAATCTCAAGTGTGTTTTGTCACCGAACAAGAACGATAATAAAGGGTGTAAGAACAAAGTCAAGTTTCTTTTAAAACTGGTCAGTAAGAAATCCATGAAATGATCAGAGTCAATCTACAGCCATGGATTGCTAAAGTATTTGTGAACTTACAGGAAATGTGTTCAGGGTCTGACTAGAAATCTCCATAGAGGAATAAACATTCAAATGTTAATGAAGTCTATAAAATAGTTATGAGATTACAGCTGATTTCATTATTTATCTTCATGATTTTCCTTATAGATTTTTCTAGTTAAACAAGTAATCCAGTGTTTGTCACTGATTTAAAATATCTTTTGGTCTGTTTAGTCTTCATGCCAGACTGTTGACCTGTTTTACAACCACTTTAGGCATCTTCTAGTTCTCATGAGTGGACTATTTAACCGGTCATCTTCTGTTTTCTGTATCATTACATCCCCGCCCCCCCAAAAAAAAATCCTTCACAGCCTACCATTCTCTCTTTTTGATCTCATTGTTTCATGTAAACTTTTGTGATGAATTTGAGAACATATGCCTCTATTATTTCTAGAAAAGGAAATTGTAAACTCGCCATATACTTCATGCAACTGGAAATGATGTTACTATAACTATAACATCATTATATATTATACATAATAATTTAAAAAGAGAAAACAATATAATGTAACTTTCCCATGTAAGTGCTAGCAACATATACTTTCTTCTTGGACAGTGTTTCACTGTAGGTCAAGCTATCTTTGAACTCCCTACCTTCTTCCAGCTACAATGTCCTTAGTACTGGGATTGTATAAATGAACTTTCATGACAAACTTCATATTTAGTTTTTGAAGTTACTGGAAACTTTTAGGTAACAAATTTTTTTTGACATGAAATGACAACAAAATTTAATGATATAGGAGCTGGAAGTTAATAGGCTACAATTGTATGACTGGTTTGGAGTAAACCTTTGACACAAAAGTGATTCAGAGCAATGCCCAGTTTTTAGCTTTCTAATAGTATTTGGGATGTAATACCAGTGCAATATGAGAAATCATGCCATTTCTTTGGTTGTTATGGATATTTCCAATAAATAATTATTTATTACTAAGTGTATAAAAACATGGATAAATGAATGTATAGATGTTTCCAACTGTATAAAAGATTTATATATGTATTTAGAATTGAGTAAATTCAAGAACATAGCAGTTAATCGGTTTAATTATGTGTCAGTTCAATGTTCCTTGTTAATGGACTCAAAAGTTACATGTATTTCCAAGCAACACTGTTTGTTACACATACCTCCCTCTAATTATGGTCTGAATTAATTAATTACTATTAGTTACACAAGTCATATTTTTATCACAGTTGCATGAGTCACCTCAAAATTACATGTCATACAGTAAAATATACCTGAAAGCCAATTTCAGAAAACAGTTTAACACAGAAATAGATAAAAAGTACTTAAAATATTTTAAAATGGGAAAACATTCAAAATAATCAACAGTTAAAATTGCAAGTACAATTTAATTGTAGTTTTTTTAATTTCTCTGCTTTGAATCATCCCTCCACTCTTTTGTTGTTGTAGTTTGTTTTGTTTGTTACAGGAAATTCAGCTTTTGAAGCAACTGATCTAAACTGACTGCTATACACAAAAGCGTTGACTGAGCAATGCTTTAATAGTAAATCAATTAGACTATTAACATTCTTTTGAACTCAAAAAAGCTTACACATTCATTTTAGATAAAGATCCTACACTGGAAAGATCACTCTGAACAAATCCTTCAATCAGTATCTTGCAGTAACTCTTACATATTTAACCTGTTTCTTAAAATTTTAGTAGTTCCAATAATAATAGGGCTTCTATTTTTGAAAATCAGGGATTTTTGTACATCAAACAAAGATGAAACGCTTTGGACGCTACTTAGAAAAGTACTAATGATACACAGTAAAGTAATCTCCTTACTAAATGGCCTATATCTTACTAATTACTTGTAGTTACAATAGTCATATTTTTATTTCATTTGCATGAATCACTTCAAAATTACACATCATAAATGAAAAAGCTGATAAAGCCAGCAATTTTAGCAGTTATATTAACAGCACATACATAATGCTCTTTATATGGGTGTTACTTATTTCAAAATACATTTAGTATTTAAAACAAGACACTCAGGAAAATGAAACTTCCAAAATAATGGTTACAATTATCTGTATTTTCTATTATTTTTTTTAACTATTTCTACTATTACTTTCCTAGAACTGACTTAAAGATGTGCACCACCATGCCTAGCATTTATATGAGTGATTTAGATCAGATTTCAATCCCTCATATTTTCAAGCATCCAATTTGACCAGTGAGCCATCTGCCTAACACTGGAGTTACTCTTTTTATAGGATATTTACAATTTAGTGACTACCATTTTAGTGTGTATGTGTGATATATTTGAATATGAGCATGTTCATCTCATGTTTTGTGCATGCTATGATACCCTGTAGAAAGAAATCATAGGGGATTGTTATTTACTTTCCACTGAGTTTTCCATGTGATGCACGTGGGTCATCAGGATTGTTCAGCAGTTGCTTTTACGTGATGAACTATTTCACTTGAACTATGAAATGCCTTGTGAAAGTGCCAACTCAGACTAGATTATTGAGTTTGTATTAATACTTGCATCTGTATTATCTATATAACCAGCATAAATTTTGTCTGTACTTATGATATTGAGAGAGAAATATGTTTACATTAAATATTTAAATAAATTATAGACAGTGGTATAAAACTGGTAATTTGGGTCTTTTTATGTCAATTGACACCTTTCCAAAATAAAAAGTCACTGTTATCATAAAACAGACAAATACACACAAATTATACGTTTAATTTTTCTTTTTGCTTTAAGAGTATTAGAGTCCATGATAGTTGCAAGAACAGCTGTGACCTCACATCTTGATTGACAAGAAGGAATCAGAGAACTAACTCAAAATAGGGGTAGTCGTTTGAAACCTGAAAACCTACTCCCAGTGGCATGCTTCCTCCATCAAGATCACACCTCAAAATTCTCCATAAATAGCCACTAACTGAAAGCAAGTTTTCAGACATATGAGCCTATGGGGCACATTCTCACTCAAATTATCATACACTGCATTTTACAGATTTGAGACACTATATGGTCACTTTCTATATATTAATAGTGCTTTATGCTTGTTTACAATTTCTTCTTTGGAGATGACGTCAAGATTCAAAAAGTATGTCGTGAAATTTTAGTTCCACATTTCGTAATGTTAACACTTTACAATATAACATTGTACCTTGTTCCAGTCAGGGACGTAATTTTCTTACTTAAAGATAATATATAAGTTTTATTTATAGTTTATTTTAAATTATTTTTATATTATATTGTGTATAAATGTATGAAAATTAAATAACTTTATTTTAGATTTTCATGTTAGTAAATATCTGAACTAGAATAAACTAAGATGCTATGTTAAATCAAGTCATAGCAAGAGATTTAATTTGCAATACAAATAAAATAATTATTCATTAAATGAGGTAAAATAATTTTGAAACACTGGGTGTACATTGTTTTACAAGTACAACAAGTAACTACAGACTTTAACTGATGTACTTCTTTTTCTTGAAGTGAGGTTATAACTTAGTTCTATTAGCACTCCTAAAATAGAGAAAATCTTCATTATAAACCTTAAAATACTGCCATGTGTCAATCATTGTCTTTGACATGTGACATTCTTAACAGAATTGAAGTATTTAATATTTTATCTAAAGAAAAGAACAGAATTTGCTGAGTATACAATTTTAGACTAACTCATTACATGCATAATTTTTAGCAAACTATTTGGCTAAGATTTTGTTCTTACAACAAAGTTATTCCTCTAAAACTTTTATTTTCCTGAGTAAAATTTTGTATATGATATATAATAAACAGAATGAATAGATCAATTTTATTATGAATAATAATATTATTATATGTCAGAACCTAGTTATAAGAAGAACAAGAAAATCAACATGTTTTTAAACAGAATCAACCAGAGAAGGAAATTTTGTTCACCTGAGAGTGATTGCAAACAAGAGTAGTAAACTTTTAAGAACTGAAATGTAAAACCAGACAGAGCAATCATTAAAGTTCCTATTAGATCTCAAATATGCTTTTTTTCCCTAGTGTCGTAAATTAATGTGTGAGAAATTTAAAAATTAGTAGGCATAGTTGTTCATGTCTGTAATCCCAGCACTCAACTGGCAGAGGTAGACAGATCTTTGAGTTCAAGGTTAGCCTCGTCTACAGATCAAGTTCCAAAACAAGGGCTACCCTGAGAAGCTCTTGCCTCATACAAACACCAAGAAAAAAAATTTAGAAATGAAATAACTTTAATAATTTGAATCATAGTAGAAGGTTTCTTAAATTATAATCACACACACACACACACAAATACACACACACACAAATAAAGATAGCAATTTTTAAATTCCCAGAATGAAATTTAAAATAAGAGGCCTATTTGCTTGGACAAATCACTTAAGGAATGATAAATTTATTTTAGCTCCTAGTTCAATGTCAACCATTGCAAGAAAGCTGAGACAACTGAATTTTAAAGCAGCTGGTCCAAGGACATCCACAATTAGAAAACAGATAGAGATAAATTCATGCTGCTGCTCAGGTCTCCATCTCCAATTAAGGAGTCTTTCAGCCAGGGAAGTCTGTGGTGCCATCCACAATAGGATGAGGTCTTCCCAACTCAATTAAGGCAGCCAAGATGCTCTCACACAGTTATATCCAGAGGTTCAACTCCAAAGTGATTTTGGGAAATTCTGTAAAGATGACAGTGAGTCGTCAAAATGAGTTAGTTTTACCACAGAGTATCTTTGTGTTTAGAAAATGGCAAAATAAATGTAATCAAGATATTTGTATTTGTGTATTCAGACATATGTACACATGTATGGAACACAACCATTTCTGAAATCACAATATCATAGAGTTGTTAAAGAAATTAACAGTTGCCAAGCACGATTCAAATTCACCATGTGGTTCTTGAATTACTTGAGAGTGATTTCAACATATGAGAGAATATATTAGAGTACTGGTAGAAAGTATTTGAGTAAAATGTAAGAGTCTGGGATTCCCCAAAGAATGATACCCTAGACTTAAATAGTATCCAAAAGCAAAGGGCTTTTTACTCTGCTTAAGTCTAGCATGGTGAGGGTCTATTCTTTACAAAGATGGACGTGCTAAAGTGATCTCACAGGCCCAATTTAAAGCACATTAGGGAAATTCCAGGGAGGGGTAGATGATCTTTATCTTAATTTGTTGGTTCCATCTCTAGGTGTGTGGATGTCTTTGGGATTGGGGCTCTGGGAACATTCCAGAACCATTGCTGTGGCTGGGAGGCTGGAAACTGTTGCTAACTCATTCCCTGAGGCCAGGCGTCAAGGCAACTTCTGATGCTGGGGCAGTTTCTGATTTCATGAAGCCTGGTTTTTGTTGTTGTTGTTGATGTTGTTGTTTCCAGTAACTGACTAGACTGGGCTTGCCTAGTTCTAGGAAATAGAGATCTAGGCCTAGTCTTATGAACTGCCAATTTGAAGCCTGTCATGGAATCAACCTGTCTCAGTACTCTCCAAAGGATAATGTACCCCCACACATACTGTATCAACTAGCCATGAAGGTGTGTCCCTCTATTCTCATTTGCAGGAGCTGGCAGGATGTATGGAATTATGATTGGTATAGCCCACATTACCAGCATTTCATATGTAAAAGTTTTTGGTATCTTCACTTGCCCCAAAAGATTATTCTCTGAGATTATCATATTAAAAATCATCCTGCCTTGGTCAAGATCACATTGCTTTCAATCTGATGCTGATTGGTTCCAAATGAGTAAACTGTGGAATCTCTCCCAATATGAGAAAGGAATTTGACATTTGATAAAGAGCTTGTGGCTAGAACCAGGGCAGAAGGACGACAGAAGGACAAAGAAGTTCAAGGGCAGAAAACAGGAAAAGAATGGGAAGCAGAACAGGAAAGCCACATGGTGAAGATGTAATAGCAGAGAATTAGGGTTGAGTCTGGAGGTCCAGCTGAAAGATAAACAGGCCAACAGCCTTATCCTATATATATTTTATTTTTTTATTTTTTTCTTTATTATTAAATCCCAAGCTGAAATTCCAAAAGCTGCTGAAATAGAAAGAACTTACTGAATATGTATTGAATGACATTGCCATCCCATTCATAAAAGGTGAGAAACATCTGAGTACCTAGTACACACAGATTAGGTTTCTTAAGGGAGATGAAGAAAGAGTTGATTTACCTGAATGAATATGCTTATTCTCAGTACTGGTTATAATAGTTCTGGAGTTTACATCTCCCTTGCTGACAGTTCAGTAGATACTGGTGATATTCTAGATAGAGAAAGGAACAGTTATCTGTGATTGTACTTATGCATATCAACATAATCTGTGTGTCTTTATGTATGTGTACTAAACATTGAATACAGAGCCTCACACTTGCTAAGCTTTCTCTCTGACAGTTCTCTGTAGTTCAGTGTGCATTTGTCAATTTATAAAGCTACTTATCAGTATTTTCAATCTTTTCTATTTGCTTTAAAATTCCTTATTGTTGCTGTTCAGCATAGACCTTACTTAGTCCAGCTACATAAGAAAAGAATGTTTGCTTATATTGCTACTGTTAGTCCCGTTTGACTGAGACTGAAATGTCTATCAGAAACAGGTTGAAAGAGGAGTGTCAGGAGCAGCCTTACTTATACACTGAAGGCCTAAAATCAGCCATAGGCCTAAGTCAGTCATACATGCCTGCTAACACAGTGTCTTGGTCTCTGTGGGAAAACACTGACCCTAGAACAGATAGCTATAGTCCTTTTAGACAAGTAGCCTTAGTGGAAATTTACCAGCCTGGATAAGAACAAGTAGTCATAGGTCTTGTAGATAGGTAGTCTTGGTGGAAAGTACTATCTTAGGTAAGCAGGAATGAATCATAGACAGAGTCATAGTGACCTGTTCCCTGTTTCTTTTGTGAATGTTTACAAAGCCAAAACCCTGTTCTGGAAGATATCTGCACTCCCCCTGAGAATACCTACACTCCTGCATCATCCCCTTTCCCACATACTGCCTCTATGTGTATATAAGCTCTGTGTGAAAAAAAATTAAAATTACAGTTTGATCAGCCTATAGACAAGCCTTGGTTCTTTGTGTTCGCCTGGTTTCCCCCATTCTCTCTTTCAGGAGGTCCCCGGCCCCTGTTCACTTCCCTGCTGAGCGGGTAGAAGAGACATGTGTTTGGTTCACGATTTACATGTTGTAGCTCATCATGATAGAGAAGGTATGGAGCATTGGAGGGCCAGCAAGAATGAAGAAGGAAGTAAATAGTGGCTAGAATTAGAGGCCAGGCTGCAACCATAAAATCCTTTATTCACCTTCATTTATATATGTGTCTGTTTTTGTGAAAGTAACATGCTATTTTTACTACTCTTTTTCTATCATGTACTTTTACATGATAAATTAGGTACAAAACCACCGCTAATGTGATTGATTTTTACTGAGAACTGCTGTAACTACTCTAAGTATTTTATGTTTACATGTTAATTTAGGATTGTTCTTCTTTATTTTTGTTAGAAATTGTGTTGAGATGGTGGCACATGTTTTTAATCCCAGCATTCAGGAGACAGAAGCAGATGGATCTCTGAATACAAGGCCAGACTGGTCTATAGATTGAGTAGTTACAGGAGAGCCAGTGCTACCCAAATAAACCCTGTCTTGAAAAACCAAAACAATAGCAAAAGAAAAGAAAAAGAAAGAAACAAAACACACAACACACACACACACATACCAAAAACAAAACTTTTGAGGCTATTATAAATGGTACCCATTTCCAGGCTATCCTTTTCAGTAATATCTTCATATGATCTACTTATAGTTTTCTGTTAATTTTATATCCCAACACATTTTTGAAAGCATTTATCTCTGTGTGCTGGACCTGACAATTCTTTGGAAGAATAATAAACACAGTTTGCAACTTTAGGATAGAAAAGTCATTTAATGTAAAGGTATTCTGGAAACATAGAAGATTTATACTAAGAGCTGCAGAGACAATGAACCATGGCTTCTAAAATTTCAGAGGGAAAATATTCTATCTAGAACATTCAATATTTTCAATCAATAATCTGTGGATTTTGTTAGCTGGGATTAAAGAATCTGCTATGACAAACAAGAGACCAGAAATATTAAGTGAAAGCTTTGATTTGATGAAACTTATATAATGATCAATGGGAACTGAAGAATCAGCTATGATTCAGAAGAAAACAGCATGTTTTAAACAAAATGTTCTTGGTCTGTATGGAGGTGTGTAGACCATTTCTCTTGTGAGACCTAACTTCATGGGCATGGTGCCTCTATTGATAATGCTGTCCTGTATGATATACACAAACTGGCTAAGAAGTCATAGATCACAAGTGAGTAAGGAACATTCAACTATGGCTTCTGTTCCAGTTCTTGCTCTCAGGTTCCTGGCTTGACTTTCTTCTCTGACTAACCCAGTATATTGTGGCTAACTTTGATGCAATCAGAGAATTAGTTCAAACTTTGATCTTAAAGCATATGTTAGTATTTCATTATCCAAAGCTCAAACTATAATAGTAATAGTGAAGCGATTTATAGTCTGCTCTTTGACTAAGCACATAAATGTGTGCTGTTTAAAATTATTTAAATAGTAACCATGAGATAAGGGATGACTAAAGTCAAGATAGTTATATTTTCAGATTTTCCTTTAAAAGCACAATCAATTAAATTTAGTCCAAATATATTGTATTAACAATATATACTCATTACATATATATATATAATATATATATATATATATATATATATATGAATAAAGATAATCTTGGGATATAGAGGATGATATGTTATATTTGAATGTTTACAAAATACAAAGATAAAAGGGAAAGATTGATTGCCTATAATATTTAATTACCACTTGTGTTTAAGTAAAGAAAAGTTAACAAGCAGAAACAACAAATGAAGCAAAGAATTTGAATAGGCAAATAATGTATATATATATTACAGACAGAAAAATTTGAATATATTCAACACATAAATTAAGCCTAAATGCCATCTTCTACCATTAGATCAGAAAAACAAATATCTTGGCTATAGTAATGATAGTAAAGCACGAGAAATAGGAATTTCCACTTAGTAAGATATTTTCTAAATATTGTGGACAATAATGT